>MNCI01031650.1:184354-255854 GCA_015680685.1 Gnetum montanum
TATCTATCATTCTTATCTATGACGATTTGATTATAACCTGAGAAACCGTCTAAGAAAGAATATGCTTGATAACCTAAGACTTTAATCAGCATCTCATCAATTCTTGGAAGTAGATATTTATCCTTTTTTGAAGCATCATTCAGATTTCTAAAGTCTACACAAAGTCTTATATCACGATTTTTCTTTCTTACTGGGACAAGGTTAGCAAACCATGTCAAATATCGTACTGGATATATGTTTTGTGCTTGCAACAACTTCTTGATTTCGGCTTCCATAGTTGGTTCAAATGATGGATTAAACTTCCTTTGTTTCTGCTTGACTGTTTTGCAACCTTCTATTAAAGGAATCTTATGTGTCATCACATCTTACCTAAAAGCTTTAAGATCATCATAAGACCAAGAAAAATTGTCCAAATTATTTCTTAGACATCTTAACAAGTCTTGTTTGAAACTCGAATCTCTTTCCTTTGTAACATTTAACATTTTTGGCATCTTGTCTAATCCAAAATTCACTGTCTTGAAAGATTGACTATCTGGGTTTTGTATATCCTTTCTAGTAAGTAAATTTTTCTTGAATTCATGTTCCAAATCTATCATGCTTTTTGAAATAAAATTAGCTTTGGAATTTGATGACATTTCAGGTATCACTTGACCCTCAAATTCTTGTTTATTTTTCATAAATCTTAGTACTTGATCATCATCTTCAAATACTTGTAAATGTCTTATATTATCTGGTACTGATGGCTGATGTTCTTCTTCAATCATGACATCTTTGTAACTCTCTAATAATTGCATATCCAATGTTGAAGCTACCTTTGACAAATCATTTGCTATAAGATTCTCTGCTCTGTTTATATGCTCTATTTGGCAATGTTGAAATTGATCTAACATCTTACAAGACAGTTGCTTATAAGGTCTCAAGAATGAGCTCTTTACGACATAGTTACCTCTTACTTGTTCATAGACTAATCTTGAGTCTCCCTTTATAATAATTTCTTTGATCTTTTTGTCTAGAGCTATTCTCATACCAATATATAAAGCTTCATACTCAGCCTTGTTGTTAGTACAAGGGAAAGATAAGTGAATTGCTTTGAGTATTTCAAGTGAATCATTCTTGAATATAACTATTCCAACTCCTGCACCCTTTGAATTAGATGAACCATCAAAGTATAACTCCCATTTATCTTCATTCATTAATTATTCTATTTTAGGACTACAACTTTCTTGGAGTGTACAAATTTTGTTTTCAACAACTCCTTTTTCAGCCATTTTACTTCGTCCATTTCAAGTAATATTATCTATCATCAAAGGTTAACTATAGATGTAGATTTGATTTGGTTCTCCTCTCCAAGGTAACCACATGGGAGAATAACCTGTTGATATGTAACTTGAGAAATTCTTGCTCCAACTTCTACTCAATAAGAGACTATGTGAATCTAGGATATCTTCCACTTGAATAGTTACTCTACTTCTGATGCGGGGTTCAGAAGCAATTTCCAATAAGACATTTGGTAATTGACCCACAATCTTCACTCTACTTTTATCCACTTGAACAATCTTTCTATTTGATTTTTCAGGAATCAAACCAAGTTTCTTACATATAGACAATGGCATTATAGTAGACGTAGCTCCAGAATCAACCAAACAATTGTGTAAGAATTTATCCTTTAATTTCATTGTCAAAAGGAAAGGAGGAGCTTCCTTATCATATGAAGTCTTTAATTTCTCATCATTATTAGACACATAACTTAACTCTGATTCTCTAACTCTCCTTTTACCTTTAATGAACTCTAAAGCCTTTCTTTGCTGATCTCCTATTTGAAGCAACTGATAGAGGCTAATATTGGCCTTGACATGTTTAAGGTCTTCTATCAAATCATATTCTCCATCACCAATGAAGTTTGATCTCTTTATCCATTTACTAAAAGACTGATTTGGAGTGTTTTTCTCCACTTGATTATCTTTACCTTTATGCTTATCCTTTCTACTTGGCTCAAAAGCTCTTTTCTTAGTCGATTGATCAGTAATAACATTTAGGGGTCTAGAAGTAGTTAATATTTCTTTNCTCAGGATTCAAGTTCAACTGTTTCTCTAACTGTATAGCTTCACTGAAGTAGTCATTTAGTATAGTCATGTTTGAAATTCTCCTTAACCAAATCGAAATTTTGCGGTTGACAGCCTTAAGGTAAGTTTCTTTAAGCATTTCTTCTGATGGCCTATATTGCCTTTGAAAGAGCCCACAAATTTGTTGAAACTTAATGTTAAAATATCTAATTGACCCGTTAACTCCTTGCTTAGCTTGTATCAATCCACAATATAGTTGTTTTTGATCTAATTGATTACCAAACTAGGCCAAGAAAAGATTCTTCATGTCATCCCAACTTGTAATACTATTACTTGGTAAGTTCAAATACCAAATCTAAGCCATATCCTTAGATTTGATACAAACAACCTAAAAGCTTGATCTTCATGTTGAATATTTGCATGAGCTAAAGCTAACTCAAATATGTAAATATATTCTTTAGCTAAATAAACTTTTCTAGGAATAAAAGGCTCAGGAAAATATTTGTAAACTACCTTAGGAATATCATTGTAATTTTGAAATCCTAATGGTGTAACTCCTTGCCAAGGATTTTCCATCCTATTCCTTTCAAATGTTGAACTCTTAGACTTTCTAGATCTTCTCTTACGAATTGATAAACTAGAGATAATGGATGATCTTTTTGATCTTCTAGTTTTCACTCCATTACTTGTTCCCAATTTAGAAACTTTCTTTTGTTCTTCTTCTGATGAAGAATCAGTCTTAGAATCTAGAATATCTTTTGAAACCTTGAAACTTTCCAAACTATCAATCTTCTTGGTCATGAACTGAAAATAGTATCTAATTCTTAAGCCTTACAAATAATTCTTGATGTACTAAAAGTATAAGGTTTATGAACCCAGAGGCTTAATTTTCAGCCCTCCTTCTAGCGCCAAAAGAGCCGTTGATGACCGTTTGGGACGCGACCACAATTAGGTGTCCTCGAATAGGATTTTGGTGCCTCCTGGTCTCTAGCAACACCAAGGCCCAGATACCTCCAAATAAAATCAATAGTTAATGTGAGTATGTGTGTGTGCTGTTGCGGTGTGTGGTTGTGTAAAATGTAACAATTGCATTGTGTGTGAACTACAAATGACTTACTTTAAAGAGATTCAGCCAACTTTGCCAAGTACTGTGAGTACTTGAAAATTTCCTATTTTGTTCAACTGCCTAGTCTACGTGATCCTTATAATACCTACTTGTAACAAATAAAATTTTGCAAAAACATTTGAGCACAACTCCACAATCTAATCCTAATTTTCCCCAGAGAAAGAGATAGTTCCACAAGAAAACTAGAAATAGAGCAAGATTCAATGGAAATAAGCAGAAAAGAAGAGAAAGCAGATTTGTGTAGACCTCAAATATTTAAACAAGGTAAAATGACACGAGTAAACACTTCGCAATAAAGATATTCCAAATTCAATATCTACGAATTGTTCAAACTTCCAAGGCTCAATACAGGCAATATCTTCAAGACAATCCTACTATACTACCAAAAATTGCTGCGTAAACTACCACGTACGAGACTCCATTTTGACTAGATAATAGATGTCAAAGACTGCATTGAAACAGAACCTTTAAAAGACTTGACAATTTCTGATTGAAATACCAAAGGAATTCACTTTAAAGTTAAAAAGAAGCTATTCTGGTCCCATCAAAATAGCAAAGATTTTCTGAACCCTCTCGACTACTGAATTGTTCAACGGTGTGACTACAAACAAAGGCTCTCTTACAACAATCCCAATAGCAGTTCCCATACGTTGCACAATAATGAAATTTACTACTAAAATGCTTTTAAGGATTTTAAACATAAGCGCTTCTCTGGAAAAATTTTAATAGAAATTTCTATCGGGCAACAAGAACAATAAGAGCAATCTAAAAATCCCAAAATTACTTGCCAAGGATGATACTATCTAAACCACTAGCTTGACAATTTAAATAAAACAAAAAATGAAATGCATAACTCATAGGACCATGACAAAGAGACTGAAATCTTTATTCTAGCAAGACATCTTGCAAGCGATCGTCACAACTTCTTCTTTACAAAATGCTCTTCTCCTCAAGACTCAAAGTGTCTCCAAGTGAGAGCCCAAGTGCTAACTGGTAGCCTTCAAAATGTGATGTATGAGACCCCAAGTGTGATGTGAGAAGTGATTATCCAAATGTTCATCCCCCCAACCTTTTTATAGGGTTCAAAGGTAGGTAGGGAAGTTACAATTTCAAAAATATCTCAAAAATATCTCACCTAAATTTTCTCCCAAGTAATTGGACTAACCAATTAGAAGATTCCTTGCCCAACAAGCTAGGAGAAAGTTAGGTAGTTAGGAAGTTAGGTAGTTATGCATAAAATTAGGAGAATTTCATGTTAACATTAATACATGCTACAAATATTTAAAATATTATAAACATTTTAACATTAATATTACAAATATTTTGTAGGTAGTAACTTATATAATAATATTTAAAAACAATAACATTTTGAAGTCTTCGGATAATTAAATTTAAAAAAAAGTAAGTTTATAACTGGGGCTTCACACTTAGTGTATATGGTATTGTGATTATTTAAAATTTTATTTGATAAACTGCAACTCCGGTTTATCAGCATCGGCCCAAAATATCTCCAGACACCTATCTTGATATGGCTTTGTGTCTTTGTTGCTGCATTCACCAGACTGGTATGTGATACCGAATGCATTGGCGTTGGACATGGCTAATATTTTGGAAGGTAGGTTGTAGGAGGAGTGAATGACATACCGCCTAAAAATTTGAAATGAATCCTTTGGAAGAAAAAGCCCTGTTTGGAGAGGAAGTAACTTGCACAACTTATTGGAAATTACAGGGACGAGCTGTAAACGCGCCTGTCATTGGAACTAATTTCTTTGCAGCCTTTACTTTCTACTCATGGATTTTTGCAGTGCAACCATAGCCAGACCTTTAGGTGTGGGAGAAAGGTGATTAATTTTTTCAGATTCACACAGAATAATAAAGATTAGAATGTTGAAACGCAGGCTCAAATTTGACGGTTTCAGCATGAACAAGCCAGATCTTTTGGGCGATTTTATCATTCCGGGGTTTGAATCCATTGAATCGCAAACCAGAGCCTCCCAGCGACCACTTTGAAGGTCAGTGTAGTGGCGGGGAACTCACTCTAGACTTCAATAGAACCAGATCATGATGCGGCCAGGTAGAGATATGTTGTTTTTTTCTTTTTTTTTATATCTGTTTTTGATTAAGGGTATCGTTCTTCATCGGCAGACATCAACAAAGTCTCTGTAGCCATTTTCATGACTGTCGTGTTCACGTATTTCTGTTAGGGTACATTAAAAACGTTGTGCTAGAGCCACTGCCATCCTCTTCATCCGTTGATATGCCTCTGTCCTTCGCTCATGCGCGGTGGATCAAGGCATTGGCCTTGAATCGCGCGTGCATGCTTAGCACCACAGAAATGCTCAATAAACACAGGTATAGCTGCCACTGTTGTAGGAAATCCATTTTTCAGAGCGTAAAAAGGTAAGTAACGCATCCGATGGAGGGTTTCTTCAGGATATATTGATACAAACTGGTCCTTCAAAACAAACTGTGAAAAATTTTCCCTGTGCATGACATGACCAATCAAAGATAATCTAACTTGCTTTCCACCAAGACGTTTGATTTAAAAGGAACTACAAATCTAGTTATACAATTCTGATGCTTCAATTTGTGCAATGCAATAGAAAAATCAACATCTCCATTGGGAACCTGAATAAAGTTTATGATTTTATTTAAACATCCTTCTCTTAGTCTACGGGAAAATTTAATAAAATCCCCATATGCTAAAAAATGTGTGACAGGATCTCTTATCATGAGATGTAGAGCCAGTGCCATCCTAATGTTACCATTGAGTCATATCCATATCTCTCTTTTTTTTAAAACAAGTAATAGAAATCAATACCTTCTCATATTACATCTTGCCATTTCAAATATTTGTATTGAAATATTTAGAAAATATCAATCATCTCATGTCTCTGTTCCATAAAATGGCTAAAATGTGCCAACAGCTCGTTTGTCATTTTTACCGGGCATCGTTGATTTGGGCGTATCATGTTTCCTGGATGATTCGCCCTCATGGCCTATGTTTTTTTTATTGTTATATGATGTCATGGGTACTGCATTTAGCGGGGTTGGTTTAGGAGGTCCTAAGGCTAGCCGTTGATGCTCCTTCTCCAAGAGCTCGTGTGTAAGCTTATCTGCTAGGTGTTCTCATGTGTGATGTGGGGGTGTAGTTGGTTTCGGGACCTCAGGTTTCTTTGGCACTTGTACTACGTATGGAGTAGGGCGGGGTTGCGGTTGGATGGTTGCATGAGGTCGAGTGCCAAGCTAACTGGGCACCTTGATGACATATGGGGTCGATTTGTTCTATGCTTGCAAAGTGGACAATTGATGGTCATCAGGACATTTAGGTATCCTAATAACATATGGTGTTGGCTTGGCTAGAGGTTGTACCTCCACTGTCATGACCATAGAAGGTACTCGGACTATGTAGGGGGTAGGCCGAATAGGAGGTGTTGGTATGTTTATGGTAGTAGCGGTGGGAGGTATGCGCATGTATCATTTTTCGTGTGTCGGGGTGTTAGAAGTTGCTACAGCAAGGGGTACTTGGACGACATAAGGCTTCTAGGGGGGGCATGACGGTTGAGCCACCGATGTTTGTACAGTGGGAGGAATATGCACTACAAATGGTTTATTAGAAATTTGCTACTCATGGTAAGAATAGATGGTGTTAATGCTAGGTATTTCAGGTTCATTACCAAGGTATATTGTGTTAATCACATACAGTGCCTCTTTGGTATTTAGAGGATCTTTATACACACCCATGGCCTGGTTTTGCGGTTGGACCAGGATGGCTTCATCAAAAGTGATCTGACCTCCATCAATCATTCATTGGATATCTTATTTTAGGGTAAAACAGTAGTTCATGGCATGCCCATTACGTTGATGATAGTCACAAAAACTATCCATTCTAAAGCATTTTGGTACTGGGGACTCATCCGGCGTTTCTAGGCTTGGGTTCTAAACCAATTGACAGAACTGATCATGCCTTTGGATTGTTGTAGGGGATAGCTATTTATGTTTCATTAATCCAACCTTCAAAAGTTGGTTGAACAACTACGATGGTTTCATGGGTAGTGGTGTGTATTGAGAGGGGTCCTTCCTATTGAAGTTTCTTGTACGATTAGGAGTTGGGTCCTGTGATGAGGATGATTCTAGTGTAGTTGTGAGAGTGGGTTTAGTGTAGTTAGTAGGGGCAACAGGCAGTTTTCTTTGGTGTCCCACATTGGCTCGTTGTACTTCTACTAATGCTGCTATAGTCGTTTTACCTTCTTCTTTATCTTTCTTACGATGTTGATTCTTAAAGGCTAAATATGCAGGATCATGACTGTTTTGTGCTGCTTCCTCTATGCTTTTGATTTGTATGAATGCTTGACTTAGATTACGTGCATTAAGAGAATACAGTTTGGATTTCATGAAGTCATTAACAACCCCTTTTAGGATTGTGAGGAGATACGTCTTTGGGATCGGCTCATGGAGTTCGTTGAGAGTAACACTCCATCGTTGGATGAATTTTTGAACAGGTTCAAGGGGTGCTTGTTTAACTTGTATGAGGCTGTTAAGTGTTACCTCAGGCTTCAAGTTATACTTGAACCTGGTGACAAATTGATGCAATAAAGCCTCCAGGGAATATATTGAGTTTTGTGGCAAGGCCCGATACCAATCAAGCACTCTCCCTACAAGGGACATAGGGAACACTCGTAAAATGACATGTGTCCATGCCTAAAGTAGCACGCACTCTAGTCTGAACATTATGAGGTGAGCATTGGGGTCTATCTCCCCATTGTATTTGATCAATGTAAGCAAAGATAGACCTTTGGGTAATGTTAGGGGAGGAACCAAAGATCTGATAGGGTTATCATGATAGAAGTCCACTACCTTCAATTCTCCGTCAGTGGTTATCTTGAGGCATTTGACCTCGTCAGTTAGGTCCTGCATTAGTTTTTTAGTGTCATCCTAGTCTTGGATGCTAGGTGAGATAGCATGTTGGGGATGTTGTATAGTATACATGTTAGATTGTTGGATAGTGGGTTGGAAGGCTGAAAGCTGTGTGGTCGGAGGCTATACTTGCGGGATATTTGTAGCGAGTGGTGCTAGAGGTAGCACATTGTAGGTAAGGGGTTGCTATTATTGTGGTTTCCCTTGAGAGATGTTAGCTTGTAGAATTGTGTGAGAGGGTATGTAATAATGGCGGGGTTGATGTGATTGAGCACCAATCGTTGTCCATTGCCCGATCATGTTTTGTGTAGGAATACTCTGAACTTTTTGGGTTACAGTTGTGAAGGATGTTCCTTGGGTTGGGATCCGTGGTATGTAATGAGAAGATGTAGAAGCTGGTATCACATGCGGCATCCTGATCACCTGGGGTGGAAAGGTTACTCCTACATTATGTTGAGGAGGTTGCATTTGTAAGAATGGGGGTACCGTGGCTGCAGGAGCAATTGCGAGGGGAAGCGTGTTGACTTGATCATCGATCGCTGGAGGAATGGGGATGAGAGTGGATGCCTCTTGTTGAGGCACATGCGTGTGCATGATTTTGAATGGCTAGAGGGATGTAGTTTCGCCCGTGAATGGGTGAAATGATGGGTTTGTATAAGTTTGTGGGCTGAGGGTGTGATATGAATCTTTGTGCTTGGATTGAGCTGCGAAGTCATCCTCCTCTTACACTTGAGGATTTGTCGCGGACTAGTCTAGGGGAAATTGAGGATTTGCCACAGACTGGTCTAGGGGCTAATTCTTTAGTAGTAGGAGCTAAGAGATAAGCTCAGAGTAATGCTCTAGGAGAGGAATGATATCGTATGATGAAGGGATGAACTCATGTCCTCCCCTGTGAAATAATTTGTATTGTCTTTTAACCTCCATCTCAGTTTGGTCCACGGTTCGGCTTGCTTGTATTTTCACGCATATGAAATTGTATTAGTCCTGAGTTATGATGTTAAATGATGGGTTCCTCCCTTGCAGTCTAAGAGACGAGCGAGGCCCCATAGTGGGTTGTACCACGGGTTGTTGAATGGCCATGGTGCCTACGATGTCTGTGACTAGCTTGGTTACAGTGTTGGTGTTTGCAATGTTCATGATGGGCAGTTGAGAATACGATACAGTGAAGGGATGTGAAACTAGTATATTTAGCATAGGTATAGTGAGCACGGCATAAACCTACGTTCACTGGGTACAGCGTATGGACCTGAACTCAGCGTATAGGCTTCAATGCCCAGCGTATAGGTATACCTTAAAACGTATAGCATACAACGTAAGGTAAAAAGCATAGACGGAGTTTACGGTGTACAGCGTAGACAGATTCAGCGTATAGCGTAAATAGAGTCTACAGTGTAGAGAGTGTAGCATAAATGAAACAGCAAAGATAGAGTCAGTGTACAGCGTAAACAAAGTCTACAGCGTAGAGCGGGCAGCGTAAACTCGACAGCATAGACAAGTAAGCATACATCGTAAACAGAGTGTACAGCGTAGAGAGTGCAGCATAAACTCAGCAGCATAGACAAAGTCAGCGTACAACATAAATAGAGTCTACAGCATAGAGAGTGTAGCGTAAACTTAGCAGAGTAGACGCTGGGAGTTCTGAAGCATAGTAAGTTTTAAGTAGAAGGCCCTCCTTCTAGCACCAATTTCTATACCATCCGAAATCGTTGGTCTCTGGCTAGAACAAAATAGATACCAAGGGATCCCCGGACAAGCACAGGCAACCCTACTTTCGCTTGAGGGTGAAACACCGTGAAAATTACGGGTCGGCCTCAGGCGAAGATTCATAATTTGAGCGAGAACGCGCCTCAAATCTGTCTAAGGACAAGTTTACGCTCCATCACGCATGGCAGCGTAGTGAGCGTAATAGGCTCCAAGACAGTTAAAGGCGAATTTGTTCAATGGACAAGTTTATGCTCCATCACGCACGGCAGCGTAGTGAGCGTAATAGGCTCCAAGACAGTTAAAGGCAAATTTGTTCAAAGGACAAGTTTACGCTCTATCACACACGGCAACGTAATGAGCATAATAAGCTCTAGGATAGTTAAAAGCAAAATCTAGAGAAAAACGACGGGTTGGCACTTGTTCTCGCAACGCTTAAACAACTGATCTTTAGGCGCGTTACGCGGCGATGCGTGCTCGTGCGTAGGTCAGAATGCAAGCACGCGCTCATTACGCTTCGTCACACACAGCTCCCTGATGAGCGTAAGTGACACTTTGATTACACTCCATCGCGCGTAGCTGCGTGGAGAGTGTATGTTACATTTACGCTGCATCACGCACAGTTGCGTGATGCACGTAAGCGCATTGTTGTTACACCTAGGTTGCGCTCATACATGCAACACAACGCGAATGAGCGCAAACGCAGCCGAGACACGCCTATCATGGGCCTGCTCTTTACACGCACAGCACGCAAACGAGCGTGTTGTGCGTAGTCGCAGTTCGACTTAAAAGAATTGTGTTGACAGGATCCGCGACATTCGGGCCCACATCATCAGGGTTGCGCGTGTCGCGACCTATAAATACCCCGACTGACAAATATACAAAGAGAGGAGATTTGGGGGGAGTTAGCAGTGGACAAGTTAACAAACCAGAGCACATATCACTTTTCGTTGGCATTAGATCAAGGGGACAAGAGCATTTTCTGAGCAAGGGCACACTTATCGCCTTGAGCAGATAAACAAGAACATCCTTTGGTAATCGCTGCAAACACCATCCTTTAGCAGAAACAGAACACAACACGCTTGAGCCCTAATAGTAGATCTACCCGAAGCAAAGAAGCAGAATGGGAATTGCGGGGTTGTCTCGCCTAGTTAGTAGGTTCTATCGTTCAAAAGATCGACAGACTTCAGATCTTGACCATTCCTGCACCTAAGCTTTGGACCTACAAGGTAGATCAGACTTCTGTCCACACAGTTCTCCTGTTGTTTTGTGCTCATTTTGTATCCATTTGTTGGGGGGTTTTTTCTCCCATTGTAACGTAATATATAAATAAGCATACATCCGATCCAGCATTGAAACATAGATCTTTGATCTTTGCGACGTACACGTTTTTTTTTCTCTCCCGATTAGCATCTTTTCAGCGTTTTTGCGTTATCTTCGTAGCGATCCATCTACGTTGTTGTCCTCCCATTTTACGATCTCTCGCATCAAATCACGGCATACAAAAATCCATAATCATCATCGCTTTTACTGACCCGTAAGTCCCTGTCTGATTGACAAGACCATTCAGGGCACCGCGGATTCATTTTTCTAGCTTAGCCCTCGTGCAGGTCCATGGTTAAGGCTGTGTACACAGAATTTCGGTCGGTATTTCCAGCTGCCGACGTTTTCCGTCATTATAATTTTTTGGCGCTAGAAGGGGGGCTTCAGGCTCTGATCCAAATATTTCGGGTAACCCTGTTAGATATCCATACCGTAAACCATAGACGTGATACCTCTAAGGAAGTCTACGGCTAATCGCGTGGTGTAGATCGGTCGCAAAGACGATTTCTTTGAAATCCGGCAGGGTAGAAAGCCTTTTGTGCTGTTTGTCAACCTTTCTTTCATTCAGATTCAAATTTCAGTCATTTTTTCATCGTTGATCCATGGATTCTTACTATTCAAACACAACAGCCACAACCGCCATGAACACTATCGATCCGGGTGTCGCGCCCGTGAACCCGACGGTGACCATAGGGCCAGCCCCCGGTGCAACCGGTCCCCAGGGACCCTTGCACCATTCATTAAGGCTTCAGGGGAAAGATCCTATCTTCACGGACATAACCCCTGAAGACTACAACTTCATTTACGTCAAGATCCAAGCGAGGTTGGCTCTCAGCAGAGCCGAGCTTGAGGCAAAATGAAACTTTGAGGCGCTCCATCGAGGGGGTTACGATTTCAAGCCAGCGGCCTACGATATAATCCCCTTGACTGAGCACCAAAACGAACTCATCTCCCAGTTGATCATGGCTAGAGGCCAGGCCTCACAACCTGTGGTAGAGCCCGAGCGTGAGGAAGAAGCAGAAGCAGAGGATGAATTTGCGGCCATGTCAGAACATTCGTTCCATACCTTGACGCCTCACACATACGTGAATCCATTGTTCCCTTTCAACGGAGAAGCAGCTTCTCTGGACTCAGCCATGACCACCCAAACACACATCCATGTTCCCCCTCAGGCCAATGTGCAGCTGTCTGGGTCGCAACAGGCAAGCGCATAGCCTTCAGAGTTGCAAATGCGGCTGCAGCATAACGCGGGGGTGATCCCGTCGCATCATATAATTAACATTCCGGCGGTTGGCCCGGCGGCCACCGTCCCCCATTTCATCCCTCATGTGCGGATCCACATTATACCATCAACTCGCCCCGAAGTGTTCCCGCCCCCACCAACTCAGCAGCATACCGCAACCGTGCCCCCGCAAACCTTTGTTCCGTACCCTGCGACGAGTCACTGGGCCAACCCTACGACGAGTCACTGGGCCAACCCTGCAATAGAACAGCAAACGAATACAGTTTACAATGCACAACCCCCGCCAGCACCAGCGGCGCAATTTTCACAGGTGCTTCCTCGCTACACTTATCATTATGCCCAGTAGCAGGCAGCAGCTAACCCCACGTCCCAAATCGATGGGTGGGGGCCTTCGCAGGTCCCCCAGCCTGCACGAATCCCTGCGCCACCAGTGGTTAGCCAACCACCTCCTGCGTTTCAGTTTCCTGGGGCTGTTCACCCAGTCCAACCTCCTGCTCCTATGCCTGCTGCACAGACACCTTTCTTAACAGGTCTAGATCAAGCGTTCCAGCTTATCCAGACACTTACTGAGGAGGTGTGACGCCTCAAGATCGCTGGGTCTGATACCATTCAGATCACGGATTTCTATCAAGATGATCCAATTAATCCAGCGGTCCCCGTGTTGTCGTTTCCACCAGGGATGTCTCTCCCACATTTTACCAAGTATAATGGGGAGGGGGATCCCAACACTCACCTGGCCACCTTTAGATCCGAATCCTTGTTGTTGCAACAGTGGCCGCATACTTTGGTCAGAGTCTTTGCGATGTCATTAACAGCGAAGGCTTGAGACTGGTACAGAGCTCTCCCACGCTCTTCCATTACAACCTTGGAAGAGTTGCTGACTCAATTTGTGACTCGATTCAAATACAAAATGAAGTCGGAAGTCACATTGAAGCAGCTTATGGGGGTGAAACCGGACCCGCTCGAGCCAGTCCAAAAGTTCATACAGCGTTGGAACGCTACCTTGAATGAGATCCATGACCCGATCGTGGACTCCCACTTGTTGGCCATATTCAAGGGAGTAGTCAATGACTTTATCAAGTCCAAGTTGTATTATCTTTCCCCTGGAGACATACGTCAGGCCTTCGCCCAGGTCCGGAGCATCCAAGATGCTGCGGAGGCTAGCAAAGACCCGGCGTACATCGCTTACAAGAACACGCACAACAAGGCTAAGGACAAAGGTAAGGCAGCGACCACTACTGTAGCGGCATTGACTGAGAATGCCAAGAACAAAAAAAAGAAAGGTCCAGCAACAGCACTGCCTAAGGCCACGGCTGGTGCCGGCACCAGACAGGCCACAACTGCCCCTGAACAGGCCCCCCACCCAAAGCTGAATTTTGAGCGTAAAGACCGCTCAAAATATGTGGCTCTCCCAGTGAAACATTCGGAACTGCTAAAACAACTGTTTGCGGCAGGACACATTCAACCTAAGAAAGTGTCCGAGGAGGCCCTGAAGCGTCACAAATGTAACTGTGAATTGCTGAAGGACCCCTCTTTAGCTCTGCCTAACGAACCTGCAGCTCCGAGATCTTTCAGGCTGGACTGTTTCTGTGACTACCACCAGATGTGTGGTCACGACACAGATTACTGCTGGGCGTTGAAAGACGATATTCAATGCATGATTGACGAAGGTCATCTGAAACTAGACAGTAGTAACCCAACACGTCCCGAAAACTAGACATTACATGTATATAAGGATCCATTAAACGCAAATTACGATCCTTTTACAATCACTATGGTAAGTACGGACGGTGAGCGTAAAGGGCCGCCAAAACAACCTTTTGTTTTGCGTGTGTCCACCAGCTCACAAAGGGTGGCAACTACTTCTTCGGCAGCAGGTGGGGTCTCACGGCCGCCGTTCATTATACGGGCGCCTTCTCAAGTGCGGCCTCAGTCACACGCTACTACCCAAGCCGCAGCTTCATCTGCGCCCACACTGAGAGCGTCCTTCATCATTCGGGCGCCCCGACCACAGGCTGCTCCTCTTACGCAGGGGCAGACCTCCAACCAGCACCATCAGGCATCGCCTTCTAAGCGGAGGGAGGAAAGCACTGAAGCTAATACGACAAAAGACAGCTCTACGCTCGGCTTCCTGAAGCCTAGGCCCCTGGCCTCTGTGCCCATGACCATGCCCCAGAAGCATGCCACAGGCATAGGAACACAACCACCTTCTTCTGGTAGGAAGACGAACAACCCCTCTTCTGACACCGCCACGCCTCGAGAGATCCATCTCTTGGGTCGGATGGAGGAGAGTAAGGGGGATAAACCAACCTACCGGGAGAAGGACCTCCTCGATGCGTTCGCGCAGGTTAAACAAGCTCTCAAGCAAAAGAACACGACGTTAAGCTTGTATGAGCTCTTGATGACTTCTCAAGAACACCGCGAGGCTATGGTACGCATGTTGACGTCCATACCAGTGGATGCCAGCCTGCCAGCAGAAGAGGAAGCAATACACGCCATCATGTTTCCTTCTGAAGCTGAACAACCCAAGCCCACCGCATTGACCTTTCTGGACTAGTCTGTTAAAGATGATCCAGAAAAGGGTCAAGTGACAATGGAGCCGATGTTCATCACCATTCGAGTCGGCTAGTACCAGATCCGGAGGGTGCATGTGGATGATGGCGGGGCTGCTAATGTTGTTTCCTATTCCATCGTGGATAGGTTGGGTTTGGTCGACCAGATCACTCCCACGACGACAGCCTGCGTGAAATCCTTCAATGGGGCATGGGTCCAAGTCAAGGGGACGGTGCGTATTGAGTTTGTGGCAGGGAATCAATTCCCCATGGAAGCCACATTTCTAGTCGTCGAGGAGATGCCAAGCTTCAACTTGATCTTAGGGAGGTCGTGGTTAGCACAGCTGAGGGCAGTCTCGTCGCCTATCCACCAGGAGATACACCTACCTTACGCTGGGGGGGAGGTTATCATACGTGGCGACGAGATCACTCCCAGGACCGTTAGTAACATTGAGGAAGAGCGGGGTTCAGAGATCGAAACGGCTGATGATCAGCCTTCTCTCCAAGCCCCTGAACAGAACAATGACAATGCTGACGGTTTAACCTGGGCTGACCTACCATTTCTGGATGACAGTGTAGAGGAGTCGAACTGCAAACCTCCTCGCTCTTACGCAGCCGTTAACATAAAAGCCGCTAAGAGACAATTGCGTATTGACGGCTGAATGAAGGTCTTCTACATTATCATCCTCGTCCATCAAACAGTTTCCGTTGTTTCAATATACTTTTATGCTATACCTCCTTGCTGTGTTTATGATCTCCATTTTCTTGCCTGTTTTATCTGTGCTTACGCTTGGCATTGTCTTGCGTGTTTTATCTGCATTTACATTTCGTATTTTCTTGCGTGTTAGCTATCCTCATTCCTTTACGCATGTGTCCAGGGTTACATTTTGTTACAACATTTACGCATTGGCCCGCAATGGCCTTAAACTAGTCGCTTATCTTATTTTATGCACTTACGCAGGATTATATTCTGTTATGTTGCAATTTACGCATTGGCCCGCAACGGCCTTAAACTAGTTCTCCAAATTGTAATTTACGCATTGGCCCACAACGGCCTTAAACTAGTACTCCAATTTGCACTTTATGCATTGGCCCACAACGGCCTTAAACTAGTAGTTACTTCGAACTTTACGCATCGGCCCGCAACGGCCTTAAACTAGTTCGCTAATTTACAATTCACGCTTTCGGCCCGCAACGGCCTTAAACTAGTCATTCTATCTTACAATTTACGCATCGGCCCACAACGGCCTTAAACTAGTCATTCGAACTTTATGCATCAGCCCGCAACGGCTCTAAACTAGTGGCTACTTTGCCATTTACGCATTGCTTCGTAATCCATTCACGCTTTCGGCCCGCAACGGCCTTAAACTAAGGCAAAAATAACAAAAAATATGATAGATAGCTGATAACAAAAAATTTATAACGTGTTTTTCTTTCAAATCATTTGTGACATGATGCCAGAAAACAAAATCACGCATGACCCACACTGCCACTATCACCCGTGTCCTTCAACTCTAAGTCCAACCCCAAATGGTCGTCCTCCAGTAGGCCATCGTTTCCGGGAAGTATCCCTCCTGGAAAGATTGTCTCTTCATGAGACTCTCCTTCTAATGCTGGCTCCACAGGAAGACACTCTTCGTCGTTGTGTTCCACCTCTGCTTCCATAGTTTCCTTCTCCAGCCCCTCAGCTGGCGGACGTTCTCCACCTTCTGGTACCTGAAACACAAATAGCGTAATAATTAGAGCAGGCAACATTATGTCGGGAAACACGTTGGCCAAGCCATGCGTAAACTTACTCGAGATGACCCAGCTTCAGCAGCAAAGGGAAGCTTATCTAGACCAGCCCACAAACGCTTCATGATTTGTCCTCTGTTAGGTCTTGCCACACATCCTCGCCCAAAGCCATCCCTACTTTTACCTTCCCTTTCTCCACGCTACTCCAAGTGGGAGGATCTGAGTAGAAGGTAGGAATTGAAGCTTGATTCCCAGGAAAGACCATTGCTCTCTCTGGAGATGCAATGACGGTCACCTGTTCTTCAAACTTCTTGAAGGCCTCGGACGCTCTGATGGTGTCCACAAAGACCTCCAGGGACCATGCTTTAATAGCGGAATCACGGTAGCATTTTCTGTAGGCGGTGCTTTCCCTTTTGTACACGTGCTTGTGGTCCTTCTCCTTCTGCCCCCATTCCTGTACACCCACGCAATAGTCCCTCAAGTCTCGACTCTTCTGAACAAGAAGCTCTATTTGCATCCTTTGCTCTACTAACGCTCGGCTGGTCTGTACGCTGTTCTTGATCGCTGTCCATTAACGGGAGTGATCAATCATAGCAGTACGCCAGTCTTTGTCTCCTGTCACTCGAGCCTGTAAGAACTCGTAGCGCGCTCTCAGGTCCTCGACTTCCTTAGTCAAGGACGCCACCCTCTGTTCTGACCGCTATAGTTTTTTCCATAGGTCTTCGTTGATATTCCTGCTTTCCCACACGGAGCGTGTCGAGCGTAATGCACATTTACGCATTTTCTCATAAATGTGGCGTGGCACGACCGCCCCATCAGATGGAGGCTCTGCTGTGTCCAGGTCAATGGGCTCCGCGGGGTCCCATCGGAGCTGAGCTCCTGATAGACAACAAGCATCAAGACAGATGACATATTATCAACAAGACATTACGCAGTTACTTTCACTAACTTACCAGCACCAGGGTCGATGCGTTCGAGATGCTCGATCATGTCGTTGATCACGCCTTCCATGAAGGCAAACTTATCGGGGAGGTCTCTCCACGTTGCGTTAGCAGCAGCAGACATCGAGGCATCTCCTTCTCCTATAACATAACTCGGTTAGATATTACCCGTTTACAGATTCTCGCAAAACCCGTAAAAAAAAAAAACATACGCTCATTACCTCTACCGGTGACAGTAGCAACATCATCGACATCTTCCGTACTTTTCTCTATTTCACGCACTGGGGTCTGTGCATCTCTAGCTCCAGTAGTAGGGGCCTCCTCCCCAGTCTGTACGCGACTCCCACTAGCAGCTGGGGCCGCCGTACGCGCTGAAGGCTGTGCACGACGCGTGCTAACAGCCAGGGCCTCTGCTTCCAAAATTGAGGTCCCCTCCCCACGCTTTAGCACCATCGCCCCTATCTCAGGGGTTAATTGACCTGTCGCATGCGTTAGAACATAATTCCAGTTGATCCAAATGAAACATTGCGTATACAGGCTATTTACACTTACCAGGCGGAGGCTTAGTCCGCTGCACCGTGGGCCCAATGGTGTGGCCTCCCTCGCCTCCAGGGGCCTCAGCCACACGGAGCCTCTTCCACCGAGCTGCAGGCTCCACGATTTCCTCTGCCAAGCATTTCCCCCGTGCAACATCGCCAGTGTAGGTGGGCATTATCCCGCCTACACTATCGAGGCCTCGCGCCCGGGGTGCCGTCATGCCTTTGGTTGTCACGAACATTGATTCTCCGATCCCTTCCGGCGGGTCCTGTCCACGGGTAGTGCCGAGGATGTGGGCGATCCAAGGTTTGGACAGCTGGTCTCGGTCTTGTTGTACCCAGACCCCATTCCTTTGAACGACCAGATACTTAGCAAACCGCCGGAGGGTGGCTATAAAAAAGGCATGATGCATGTTGAAGCGAGACTTGACCATCTCGCTCCGCAAACCCTTGGCGAGATGACGTCCCTAGTCAAATCGGGCTCCTTCCTCCAACACCTCCTGCATAATACGCGTCTGTTCCACTGAAAAGAACTGCGCTTGCGAGAGGGTTTTAAGGAAGGTACGGGCCCGAAAAAGGGGATACAGTGTTTTGGCGGTCGCCAGCTCGAATTGCTCGCAGGGGAATCCCTTGGTATCCTTAGGGATTCTGGCCCACTCCTGAAGAAGTGCCTCCACTTTGACGCCCCTTTGGGCCTTCATGTTTACGGGAAGGCCACTGGAGGGGACGTCAAAAAGGTCTGAGAAGAGCTGAGCGTTGATGTCAAAGTTCACACGCACGTTATGCACGCGTGTGCTGAAACGGTCGGCCTTCGCATTAAAGGAGTTAACCAGGCGGATCATCTCGCTGGCGGGAACGTCAGGAGTGGCAGCTAGGAAAAGGTGCATTAGCCCTGCGGTCTGGATGTTGGTGACCACCGCAGCTGGGGCTGCCGAGTGGCCAAGCCAACGCTGTGCCTCTTTGATGTCCCCATAACGAAAGAGAACATCTCTCGCCTCACGGCTGGAAATTGTAAGGGTAATCTCCCGGGATTCCCTGACTGTAAGCCAAAGATGCAAGCCAAAAACACAAGACATCGCCAAACCTTATCACCATAGTTATAAATCATAATTACACAAATAGCACTAAAACACGCAACAACCTTACCGGGGCCAAACGGCAACGGGAATTGTGGGAGTCCTATCTCCACATCCTCGACGCTGAGGGGCGGATCCAGCGTCCAATCCTCGTGCAGCCACCCGAGTTCCTGGCACTTCTTGAAGGCCTCCGCATAGCGTGAGTGGTACTCACGCATCTCGTGGCCAATTTGTCCAATAACACCGGCTCGTACGTTATTCGTCGTAGTAAACAGCGTTATCGCCGTTTCGGCACATGGTAGCGTATCGCCGTCGCCGATTAGTTTGTTGTCGTGGATAAAAAACCTGTACAATACAGTGTAAGTTCAATTCACGCTCTACAGCTAGACCTCTCCTATTCCTTTTCACATTGAAAACAAGCATTCTAACACATAAAGACAATATAGCCATCCAGATTTGCTTACCCGCCTGCGTAGTATACCGTGCCTTGAGGGTTCTGGAAGTACGTTGACACATGGCGGGCCACGAACAACGTATTGTATGCGTGGTAGCAGTTGAAGCGGGTCATACCCCAGATCCAACGCAAGCTCCTCAGACCCTGAGAGCTGAGTGCTCGGTCCTCGGGATTGCCCGTTTCAATCACCCCGTCTGTCAGGTAAGCCAGAATCCCCTCCGAAGACCCTGGCAACAGGTGCTCCAGAACGGCACCAGCAATATCTCCGGTCACATGGGACCAAACGATGATGCTGAAATTACGCAGCAAAAACTGCAAGAATTCCAGTGCCCCCTGGCTGTACCAGATGGCCTTCCCCAGCACTCTTGTGTACAGAGGAGGGACATTTGGGACGATGGGGTTTAACCAGCATAAAACCCCAATAACATCCAGCACAAGCAAGATGGGCTTCAACGCGATGCTGTAGAAACAGGCAAGACTCATTAAAGCACCTACATCTACATGTCTAGAACTAACACAGAAATTGTAAAACATAGCCAGGCCGAAATTGCCCAAACCCTTGCAATAACGCAAGGTTTGTCACCGACAACGGCAACGAACGCAACCTCACCAAAACCCTTGCACTAAGCCGAGGTCCATAACTTGACATACGCACCACGCAAGAGACATTCAAAAAAAAAAGTACAAGAAGAATGGCCTACCGGTTGAGGGGCGTCGGTTCGTAGACATCGATCAACGCCTACGAGACACGGTTCAGGCTTGCCTGCACTTCATCGATTTTCGCCAGTTTGGCATTCTGCTTCTTTGCCTTCGCTGCCATCATCATAGTTGTAGGGTTTCTTCAGTGCCTCTTTACAAATCCTCGCAAGATTACACGCCTTAGCTTTTTGCTCTCCCTTCTCTCTGTTCTGCCTTTTCTCTGCTCTTCCTTGTAAATTCAAATTGCGCTAGCCAACAACCAGTTTTCATCAAAGAACCACTTATTTATACGTGAGGATCGCCGACTTGATATTGGATTAAAGCGGAACTTTCCTGAAACGGAATCCAAAAATTTGGTATTAATGCGGCCGATATCGCACGCTCCACTGTCCGAAATGACGTTAAACTACCACATCTTATCACCTCGCAATCGGGTTGCATTGATTACAAGCTTTGTCCACAATATTCAAAATTTCAGTTAGCATTCCACGTTTGGCGACATCCTGTCACTTGTCTCTTAACCGTTTACGCACTCACCGGTTTTGCAGGACAGACGGAGGATGGATGCCATAGTTTCAGCATCTTTAACTTTGACAGGCCCATACGGGCATGTAACTAGGCCATTTGACTTCACATTAGTAGACGATAACCCCCCTTTAGCAGGCGTAACCATAGCTACATCGGAGACATCCCCAGAGTGGCCAGAACAGTCCACGCGCACGCTGGACCTGGAAGCTAGGGACATAACCGAAGACCCCCTTTGTGAGGTCCCTATAGTTACGCATAGGGGTGAGACCAAAACACTCAAGATCAGTTCTTTGCTAGACAAGCAAACACACAACGCAATAAAACAGGTTCTGCAAAACAACATCACTGTCTTTGCATGGTCATATGAGGATATGCCTGGGTTAGATCCTAGATTAATCCAACATAACATTATCCTTGACCCGCAAATTAAACTGGTTAGGCAAAAGGCACACAAGATCAAACCAGAGACCGCGCTAGCAGTGCGTGACGAAATCACCAAACTATATCAGGCTGGTTTCATCCGCGTGGTCGATTATTCGGACTGGGTATCTAACATTGTGGTTGTGCCGAAGAAGACTGGGCGTATACGCATATGCATAGACTTCCGGGATCTGAACAAGGCCACAATCAAGGATAACTTCCCATTACCGAGTATCGACCAGCTAGTGGATACAACAGCTGGGCATGCGCTTCTGTCCTTCATGGATGGCTTCTCAGGCTATAACCAGATTCGCATCAACCCAGAACATCAACTGACCACAACGTTCATGACACCATGGGGGACATTTTGCTATACCATGATGCCTTTTGGTCTGAAGAACACCGGAGCAATGTATCAACGTGCCATGACATACATCTTTAGCGATTATCTCCTAGGAAGGCTGAATGATTATGTAGACGACATAGCTGTGAAGTTGTTGAAGTCGGAAGATCATTCAGAGGACCTAGAGTTAGTCCTTAAAAGATGCTCCACGCACAAGCTCCGGCTCAACCCAAAGAACTGCGTCTTCGGAGTCAAAACCGGACGCATGCTGGGGTTTGTGGTATCGGAAACTGGCATACGAGTTGACCCTGATAAGGTCAAAGCCATTGTCGTGTTAAAGCCTCCCACAGACCTCAAGCAACTACGCGGGTTACAGGGCCGCTTTTAGTTCATACGCAGGTTCATCTCAAGGTTAACCGACAAACTACACCCCATGCAACATTTGCTGAAAAAGGGGATTAATTTTGAATGGACCGACGATTGCCAGCGTGCATTTGACAGTCTAAAATAGGAATTGCAACATCTACTAACGGTTTTCCCACCACAAAGGGATTCACCTTTTTTCATTTACCTCGCCACTTCAGACATAGCAATAGTAGCGTTGCTTTGTCAGAAAAGGGAGGATGGGTCGGAAATGCCCATCTATTACCTGAGTCATGCTCTATGTGCGTACGAGACGAGGTACAATGACGTTGAGCGTAATTTCTTAGCACTAGTTTTTACGCTCAAGAAATGTAGGCATTACCTATTTTGCAGTCAGGTTAACGTCATCTATAAAAATAACATCCTTAGGGCCATTACGCATAGTCTATACGAAAGTAGCAAAATCGCTGGCTGGAAGGCTATCACCGCGGAGTTCGACCTCCACTAGATTGGCCAGTCATCTACGAATGGCCAAGCGATAGCCGACCAGTTGACAACTTCACCAATTGACAACCGCGCAACCGTAGAACCAGAATTTCCTGATGAATATGTACATAGTTTAAGCCCTGTTTCGGTAGGCCTCAAAACAACATTGTATTTCGATAGAGCTTCAACCGCTAGAGGCGGCAGTGCGGCCACTGTTCTTACGCTATCGCCTGAGGATGTGCATCTACACGCTTATCGATTGACCTTCCCTTGTACGAACAATGTGGCAGAGTACAAGGGGCTCCTCAGGGGATTACTAACTGCAGGTGAACTCGATGTTCAACATCTAGCAATTAGGGGCTATTTGATGCTTGTCATAAATCAAATCACTGGAGTCTATGCCTGCAAAGCGGTACACTTGTAGCCCTATTGTGAACAGGCTAAAAGTCTCCTGAGGTGATTTATGACCTTCGACGCCCAGCACGTCCCACGGACTGACAACACGTTGGCCAACGCACTGGCCACTCTGGATTTACACGTGCCATCGCACTTGCTTAACACCTGTCCTACATTGATTACAGACTACGCAGACCCTATCATTCAGATGGCGTAGATCTCCTCTCTTACCGAGGAAAGCACGCCTGAGTGGTACGATCACATTAAATCTTATCTTTTACAAGGTGAGTTACCAGCTGCTTTAACGCGCGTGCAAAAAGACGCAACCCGTAAACGTGCTAGGAACTACGTCATCATTAGAGACAGCACTCTTTGCAGACGCTCCTTTGATGGCGTATTGCTCACCTGCGTTAACGCAGACCAAGCACAACACATCGTCAGCNCATTATCGGACCCATCACGCCAAAATCTTCCGTAGGACATAGCTTCATCATTACCGCCACTGAGTACTTCACGAAGTGGGTAGAAGCTGTCCCCCTGCAGAAAATTACATCTCAACAGGTTTGCCATTTCATCTTGGATAACATTGTATCCCGATTTGGTCTCCCAATGACCATTGTAACCAACAATGGGCCACAGTTTAGTAGCGTAGATACCAAATCCTTCTGTGACAACCTAGGCATTAGGCAGTCCTTTTCCTCCCCTTATTACCCACAGGCAAATGGTCAAGCTGAAGCATCGAACAAGATAATCATCAATTTGCTCAAGAAAATGCTCGAAGGTAACAAAAGGCGGTGGCATGAACAAATCCTCTACGTGCTATGGGCATATCGTACTATGTGTAGAATAGCTACAGGCAGTACACCCTATAGCCTAGTTTATGGATCTGAGGCGGTGCTACCTCTTGAATTGCAAATTCCTTCTCTGAAAATGGTCCTCTCCACCATTATAAATGAGGCTCAACACACCGAGGCTCGGATAATGGATTTGGAGTCATTGGAAGGGAAGCAGATACAAGCTCTTGAAGCAATTGAGAAATATCAGGATAAACAGAGACAAAATCATCATCATAATCTTTAGCAGCGTCCGATCAAACAAAGAGACCTGGTTCTCAAGGCTGTACGTGAACTAGTAGGCAAGTTCTCTACAAACTGGGAAGGCCCTTTCTTGGTAACCGACGCATACAACAACGGAGCGTTTAAATTGGCAGACGTCAACGACACCGAGTTAGCAAATCCTGTGAATCATATGTACTTAAAGCGGTATTTCATCTAGCGGCATCTATAGTGTTGAAAGCAGGTATGGCAGTAATCGTCCGCTATGACGTAAAACTGTCACTGAACGTCCACCATGACGTAAAATTGGCATTGCGCGTCCACTACGATGTAAAACTGGCATGCTTTGCACGCGTCCGCCACAACGCTAAACTGGCAAATGGTAACCGTCCGCTACGACGTAAAACTAGCAACGTTGTACAGGTCCGCCAAGACGAAAAAATGGCACCTTTTGCACGCGTCCGCCATGACCCTAAACTGGCACAGCTACGTAGCCGTCTGCTGAGACGTAAAACCAGCACAGCTCTGTCCCTAGGTCATGACACAAAACTGACATCCACAGCATGGTCTGCTGAGACCATAAACCAGCCTTACCACCATCCGCTACGACGTAAAACTAGCACTTCTCGGTCTGCCGGGACTTTAAACTGGGACCATGGTCTTCTGAGACTTAAAACCAGTAATGGAAGTCTTCCAAGACTTAAAACTAGGATATACAGATCGCCACCATGTTCAAGCGAGTGTGATCACTCCTGTACAGTTGCACAACAGACGGGGTGGGATACTGAAGCAATACCAGCATTGCCACCTCACCGGCATCCGACTGATTCCTCGGTTAAGCAAAGATGCATCTTATTGATCCCTCGGAGATGCCGCCACCGCACCCATGGCAGTGGTGGTACTTCTGAGGGTTTAGCCTCGACAGTCGGAGCTCCAACGAAATCCTCGTCGGCAACAGCCTCGAGAATCCTCGCCAATCATCGCTATCGGACGCCGGCTTCCCAAATTCATCTGGCCGGTGCCTCATGCAGCTAGTTAGCTACACTATATCTGATGCGATTTGGCGAAGGAATGCAGCGCCGATCGTCAGGATTGGCGGCTCCGCCCGAGTGCTCCGGCCCCTTCTTTACAGCTCATGCGCTCTACCCCACATCAAACGGTGTTTATTCCAAGAACCCCGTCTTTTGTCCATAAGCAATGGCATCCTCTATTTCCTTTTGTGCTTGCAGGCTGCTTAACTTGGAGGATGTCATTCAAAGGTGCGTCCATCTGATCGGCGAAGTACAACAGCGTGCTGAAATGGCTGCTCAGGTTTGCCCACCCACTTAGCTTTGCGCATTTCTTCCCGACACGCGTCTAAACATAATCTTTGTTTCCTTCTTCCCCACCCAGTTCCCATACACAACATTCACATACGCAAATCTTCATTTTTCGTACTCACGCTAGCAGATACATCGCAAAAGTGATGCGCAATGCTCCTTTTTGCACGCATTCCTGCTACAATTTGTAACAGAGATATCTCAGATTGACGCGCTACGCTCGTCTGAAAGCATTCCTCTTGACATAAATAAACACACCATTTGCATCTTCCCTGAACCTCTTTCCAGTTACACCCTTCTACCTCTCATACTCGCCAGCCTTCCTTTTACGTAAATAGAGCAACACCTGAGTAGTCATGGATGAACGTTGTTCTTGCTTCTACCAATCCGGTGTTTCGCATTCTTTGTCGACATTTTTCGGGTAAGCCCTCTAACCGTCAACAAAGAGGGGCCATTGAAACACCGTGAAAATTACGGGTCGACCTCAGGCGAAGATTCGTAATTTGAGCGAGAACGTGCCTCAAATCTGTCTAAGGACAAGTTTACGCTCCATCACGCACGGTAGCATAGTGAGCGTAATAGGCTCCAAGACAGTTAAAGGTGAATTTGTTCAACGGACAAGTTTACGCTCCATCACGCACGGCAGCGTAGTGAGCGTAATAGGCTCCAAGATAGTTAAAGGGGAATTTGTTCAAAGGACAAGTTTACGCTCTATCACGCACGACAGCGTAATGAGCGTAATAAGCTCCAGGACAGTTAAAAGCAAAATCCAGAGAAAAACGAGGGGTTGGCACTTGTTCTCGCAACGCTTAAACAACTGATCTTTACGCGCGTTACGTGGCGATGCGTGCTCGTGCGTAGGTCAGAATGCAAGCACGCACTCATTACTCTTCGTCATGCACAGCTGCGTGATGAGCGTAAGTGACACTTTGATTACAGTCCACCGCGCGTAGCTGCATGGAGAGTGTATGTTACATTTACGCTACGTCACGCACAGTTGCGTGATGCGCGTAAGCGTGTTGTTGTGACACCTAGATTGCGCTCATACACGCAACACAACGCGAATGAGCGCAAACGTAGCCGAGACACGCCTATCATGGGCCTGCTCTTTACACACATAGCACGCAAACGAGCGTGTTTTGCGTAGTCGCAGTTCGACTTAAAAGAATCGCGTCGACAGGATCCGCGACATTCGGGCCCACATCATCAGGG
Source organism: Gnetum montanum (assembly GCA_015680685.1). Taxonomy (NCBI): domain Eukaryota; kingdom Viridiplantae; phylum Streptophyta; class Gnetopsida; order Gnetales; family Gnetaceae; genus Gnetum; species Gnetum montanum. Next base: position 210,842 of record MNCI01031650.1, read on the forward strand.
TTGCGCGTGTCGCGGCCTATAAATACCCCAGCTAACAAATATACAAAGAGAGGATATTTAGGGGGAGTTAGCAATGGACAAGTTAACAAACCAGAGCACCAGAGCACATATCACTTTTCGTTGGCAGCAGATCAAGGGGACAAGAGCATTTTCTGAGCAAGGGCACACTTATCGCCTTGAGCAGAGAAACAAGAGCATCCTTTGGTAATCACTGCAAACACCATCCTTTAGCAGAAACAGAACACAACACGCTTGAGCCCTAACAGCAGATCTACCCGAAGCAAAGAATCAGAACAGGAATTGCGGGGTCGTCTCGCCCAGTTAGCAGGTTCTATCGTTCAAAAGATCGACAAACTTCAGAGCTTGACCATTCCTGCACCTAAGCTTTGGACCTACAAGGTAGATTAGACTTCTGTCCACACAGTTCTCCTGTTGTTTTGTGCTCATTTTGTATCCATTTGTTGGGGGGTTTTTTCTCCCATTGTAATGTAATATATAAACAAGCATACATCCGATCCAGCATTGAAACATAGATCTTTGATCTTTGCGATGTACACGTTTTTTTTTCTCTCCCGATTAGCATCTTTTCGGCGTTTTGGCGTTATCTTCGTAGCGATCCATCTACGTCGTTGTCCTCTCGTTTTACGATCTCTCGCATCAAATCACGGCACGCAAAAATCCATAATCATCATCGCTTTTACTGACCCGTAAGTCCCTGTCTGATCGACAAGACCGTTCAGGGCACCGCTGATTCGTTTTTCCAGCTTAGCCCTCATGCGGGTCCGTGGTTAAAGCTATGTACACGAAATTTCGGTCGGTATTTCCAGCTGCCGACATTTTCTGTCGTTACAGAGGGCAAGCTAGAATTAACAAAGGCAGAGTACCTTGAGTGCTCCGCACATAGATCAGGCAAGGATTTCCCCAAATGTACACCGATGTGCTATACGCTGGGTTATATGTGAACGGCGTAACTAATGTAAAACGAAACGTAAATAGTGTAACTGGCGTAAGTAGAGTGTGAACGTACAAGAGTGTAAACAGTAAACGTGCAACAATGAATGAAGAACTGTAACCAATTATAGCAAAGAAATGTAACAATGTTATTGTAAAATGAGAGTTACAATGCACTAGTCTAACGTAGTTGTGGGCCTGACACAACGTGGATGAATAGCCCCAGTGGATGCAAGGATGACTGTGTGCCAGGTTCTACCGCAGGCACAGTGTAAAAGCTATATGCTTAGCGTGCAGGGTAAGGTCCATCGTATAGGGCTTCTGCCCTATTCTCTTAGCGTCCCTATTTCTCTTTGACTCTAGTTTGCTCAAAATTGCCAACCCCGATCTAATGAAAAATTGGGGTTTTTATATAGGTTTAGACGTTAGACTCGGGTTGGGTGACACGTGGTGCATTGACCAGGTGCAAAATAATGAAATGTTACAATTGTACAACATGCTGCGTCTACCAGGCGTACACGCTGGACGTATACGTTGTAGACCCTGGGAATATACGCTGTGGATTCATGCTGGGTGTACATGTCGGGCATATACGTTGTGTCTGCTGGGCGTATATGTTGTGTCTGCTGGTGTATACACTAGGGATATTTGGCGTATATGCTGGGGATGTTGGGCGTATACACTGAGAATATTGGGCATATACGCTGAGAATGCATACTTGGTGAAGACTAAGTATTTTGAGCTCTGAAGTTGCCATGTTTGTTAGTAGATGTTTTCGTGGTCATCAGTGGATCCCTAGGAACTGCTCTTTGTTGAGTTCGACTATGCTTTGAAGCTGTCTATGGGTCTCTCAAGCTTTAGTCATGCTGGGGAGCATCATGACTTAGCTTGATTCTTGTTGGAAAAGTACTAAGCTCAGAATTTTATGGTGTTTCAATGGATAGGGCCCTGCAGCATGTTGTGGTAATGACCCAAGCACCTTTTGTCATAAGGGTGTCAAAATGTATGAAACCCCATCTACCTGGGGTCTGTTAGTGGGTACTACATCATAACTTGCCCACTTGAAGAAACATGATAAGTTTCTAGCCAACAAGATGGATAGGGAATATGCTGAACTAGGTCCTCCTAATCCTACCCCCATATCAGCAATTCCCATGGCCTTATCACCTAAAGCCACCAACATATACATGAATACGCAATAAGCAACTACTGAGGCTCAAAAGCCCACTACCCAACTAATAGCCAAGTCTCCTCCTCCTTAAGAAATCTATCTCTTAGGGCATGTGGAGGAGATAAAGACCACTAAACAACCGAATGGTGGAAAATATTTTTAAGATACACTTGCACAAGTCAAGCAGGCTCTAAAACAAAAGAATACAACTTTGAGCCTATATGATTTAATTATGACTTATTCTATGCATCATGAGGCTTTGGTTCGCATGTTGGCATCCATTCCTATTAAGGAAGACATGCAAGTAGAGGGAAATACTATCCATGTTGTAATGCTCCCACCTATGATGGAAGAATCAAGGCCAACACTCTTGACTTTTCATGATGACGCCATCAAAGCTGACCTTGAGAAAGGCCAAGTAACTACTGCAGCCATGTTCATAACAATTCATGTGGTCGGTACAAAATTCATAGAGTGCATGTTGATGATGGGGTAGCAATAATGTTATCCCATTTCCTATTGTTGATAAGCTTGGCTTGGTGGATTAAATCAGGCCAACAAAACTGACCTATTTAAAGTCTTTCAATGGAGCACATGTGGTTGTTAAGGAAACAATCACAATTGATTTCGTGGTAGGGGAGCAATTCCCCACTAACACAAAGTTCATTGTGGTTGAAGAGATGCTCAGATTTAACCTAATTGTAGGGAGATCTTGGTTAGCCCAATTAAGGATTGTCTCTTCACTAATCCACTAGGAAATCCACTTACCCTACAAGGGTGAAGAAGTGGTAATCTTTCGTGACAACATAGCCCCCTAAGCCATTAACAATGTAGACACTAAGTAAGAGTTGGAGGTAGAAATCTCAAAAGACACATCACCTATTTGCAATGAAAGCCAATGTTGTTTAGTTGATGAACAAAGCAAAATGAGCAATCTCCATGAGGAAGCTCTATGGGAAGAATTTTCTTTTTTAATGGTAGATGATGACCTAGGGAAGTATTTCCTTATGTCTCGTAGGCTTTACGCACCCCCTAACTGACATCAAACTAGAAAACATCTATGCAATTAGGGCATGTCCCTAACTTGTTTGTTTCTCTGAATTGTCTTTAGCCCTTTTTGTCTATATAGTTTGAGTTTGCATTATGTTTGCTTCTTGCATTACTTATGCTTTTTTTAGCTAAAATAAAAATGAAAATAAAACAAGAAAAAACAAAGCAAAAGAAAGAGAGAGAGAGAGAGAGAGAGAGAGAGAGAGAGAGAGAAGTGTGTCCAGAAATGGACTTAAACTATCACATGGCCCGCCAAGGCCTAAAACTGGCAACTAACTTTCTTTTATGTAATGGCCCAAAGTGGCCTTAAACTAGCAATGGCCTAAAATGTCCTTAAAATAGCAATAGCCTGAAATGGCCTTAAAATAGTGATAGACTGAAATGGCCTTAAACTAGCGATGGCCCAAAATGGCCTTAAACTATTGCATGGGGCCCATAAGGGGCCTAATTACATCAATGAAAATCCTAAGTAAGAAAGAGAGGAAGAAGAAATATATCAATTAAGTTACAAGCTAAAATGATGACATGAGAGATAAAATAAGGATCATGCTTTTCATTAAATCATAAACAAAATACATAGTCCAGGGTTACATCCACATTAAAAGATACAAAATTTCCCAACAACAGCAATACATCTTAAATATTTTAATGTGTATTAATGGGAAGCTAAGGCTCTTCCCCTCCATATTTATCTACTACTTTACTAGGTCTTGCATCTTCACCTAGATCCTACACAAAACAAAAACAAAATGATAAACCAATCAATAAAGAGGATAACATGTGAAATCATTATCAAGTGGATAGTAATAAAGTAAATTTAACCAACCTAAGATGGGCATGTGTCCATGTTTGGGGGCATCCTGTTGAGACCAGACTCTAACAGTTAGAGAATCTGCTCCTCTATCATATGTGCCCAATCCTCCTCTCCTAAGTCAACACCTACAAGGGTCTTCCCTTTTTCCATGGACATTCATATGGGTGACCCTAGAGAAAATTTGGTAGATGTAACATCTCCAAAAGTAACAATAATTACCCTCTCTAGGGACTCACTAACCACCAAGTGTTTTTCAAACCTATTATAACCGTGTGTTGCACCGATGGCATCAAGGAATAGGTCAGGACCTTCGTGCTCCACAAAATCATCTCCATACTTCTTACAATATGTTGTGTGCTCCATCTTGTAATGCTACTTGTGTTTTTTCTAAGTTTGTTCCCTCTCATATACTTTGATATTGTAGTCCTTCTAGTCTTGGTTCTTTTGAGCTAAGATGTCCATCTGCAAGCATTATCCAATAACCTCATGAGCTACCTAATTCTTGCCCCTGATGGATAACTAATACCTAGTGTAGCAATCAAAAACATCAACGGTTGGAAAAAAACATAGAGGGGTTGTTAGTCGTTGATAGTCTTAACCCTATTTCTTTGGGAGGACCATGTTGGATGGGATAGAAACAGGATGCCCCAAACGGTCTACTCGATCAACCAAGGACTTAGTTAGTGTTAATATGACCTTTTGCAACGTGATTTGAAAAATGAGACTGATAGCATGAAGCAATGCTTAAATGTAATAGAGACAGAAAACAATGTAACATGCAATGTAGATGCAATGTAGCATGAGATAAATTAAAATGAAGTTAGAAAAATGCACCGCTTCGAAGCTTCAACTTTGCTCTGACAAGATGGATAGAATCAGTTGCATAGCGCTGATAAGCGTAGAGATCCCAAGAGTAACCAAGGCATGTAGAGCAAGACGGTTGTGCACTTGAACGTGGGCTCAGGTGTTAACAATGCAAAGTACTACCAAGGTGGTAGAAAAGAGCAGAACAAAATGCCAGCTGAGAGTGCTAACTATTTACAATGTTAAATAGAAATCTTACAATGCTCAGGGTTACAATGCTAACATTTTTGATTATTAGCCAACAAAATTATTAGCCGACTAGATTACTAAGACAACCGGACTGAGCCTTTTGAGCATTGCTCATTCCGGTATTTATAGGACCCAGTGTGCACAAATGATATGGTTTGGATGCCACATTCCTTGGGCTTATGCTGACCTGTCTATGTTGCACATGCCTGCATGACCATTGGGCGAGTTTGCCATGTCTTAATTACAAGCTTTCCATGCTCTAATTGCATTATCATAGCAACGGTGCAATTAGGTAAGGTGCATTGATGTTGCGTAACCACTTGCCACTTTGCTATGCTTTGTAGCATGTTTGGCATAGTGTCGCATCTTGTTATGTTGTGCTACGCTATGTAGCGTAATCGCCAGTTTCAAGAAAAAATCTGTGTTTTGTCCCACTACATGCATTGGAAACCTTTGAAGCGCACTAACTCTTTGTTGCATTTTTACTATGCTATGCTACACTACGTAGTGTATCATAGCGTAGCAGCTATCTTTAGTCATAAAAAAATGTTGCCAATCTGCAAACTTTTTCTTTTGCACTATGAAGCTTGTGAACTTGTTGATTTCACCCTTTTTTAAGATGCCTTTTGTCACTTTCATAGAATTGCTATGCCTTGCTATGCCATGTAGCTTAGCGTAGCATAGCAGAAAACAAGACTTACTTTTTCCAAGTTCATTACCTTTTTATGGAAGGAGACATTGCTAAAGGACTTAAAGTCAAGCGAGGGAATTGATTGTCTAGCTTTTGCTACACTGTGCTATCCTGCATTCCATAGTGTAGCATTGTGCTTCTGCAAACATCTTCTGAAAACTCATTGACTTAGAAAACTTGCTGAACCATTTTGCACATTCTGAGCAACGCCAATAATTCCAGACACTACTCCTAAATGCACAGTTGGTTGGATGAACTACTCAGGTGGGCAAGCTGGAGAGTCTATTTACACTCTTTTCACCTAGGGAAAAAAACTTTCTAAACTGGATAGTCTAAACATCAGAGCATCCATCTCTTGAAGAATTTCCATAACCCTACGTGAACTGCAAAGACTTGGTGAAGCAAGTATGGCTTAAAATTTTGGGGTGTTTCATTGGTCCCTCTTTGTTGACGTTTAGAGGATGGACCTTGAAACACCCCAAAATTTTGGGCTTAGTACTTCTCCCACAAGAAACAGGTCCTTGGGATCCACAGATGACCACGGCTACATTGGATACTAAACATGGCAACTTCGGAGATTAGATGCTTAATTTTCACTAAGGATGCAGTCTCAGCATATACACCCAGTGTGTATGCTCAAGTTCACAATGTATACACCCAACGTAGACGTCCAGTGTACACACCCAGCGTACATGCCTCACATGTACGCTCAGCAAGTACAACAGATGCATATGCCCGGCAATAAAATCCCTGGAGACGGCATGGAAACAGCACTGCAGAGCAAGAATTGGCACAAGGTAGCAACCATAAGCGTATATGCCCTAGCGTATACACCTAGCACATCAGCGTATACACCCGATGTATACATCCAGCATCCACAACATCTACACTCAAGTTCGCATACGCCCAACACCTCCAGCGTATACGCCCAGTGTATACGCCCAGAGTCTACGCTCGCTTCATACAGCGTATACGCCCAGCAAATGTAACATATTGTACACTTATAAATTTTACACTTTGGCACCTGGTCAACGCACTACGTGTCTCCCAACCTGATTCTAGCATCAAAACCCTATATAAAAGCCCAATTTTTGCATTCGATCCAAGTCGGTTGGCAAAATTTCTAGAGCACACCAGAGAGTAGAGATGATGTGAACCAAAGCACAAAACCTTTCACTCTGGACAACCCTGTACATTGAGCATACAGCGTCTACGCTATGCCTATAGTGTGAACTAGCCACAATCATCCTTGCATCCACCGAGGCTTTTCGTCCGCCTTGTGTTCCAGTCACAACTGCGTTAGACCGGTGCATTGTACTTTCATTCTGTAATGCCATTGTTACATTTTATTCCCAAAATAGTTTACAGTTTGCATTAATTGTTGCATGTATTCTATTTTTGCTCATTTATGTTTATGCTCTATTCGCATCAGCTACGTTGTTTACGCTCTGATTTACACCTGTTACGTCATTCACGTATAACCTAGTGTATTGCACTTCGGTGTATGTTCGGGGAAATCCTTATCTTATTTACGTGCGGACCACCCAAGGTACTCTACCTTCGTTCATTCCAGCTCACCCTTAGGCAAAGGTAGGGTCTTTTGTGCATGTCCTATGATCCCACGGCCTCTATTTCTTTCCAGCTGAAGACCGACGATTTCAGATGGTACAGAAATTGGCGCTAGAAGGAGGGCCTCTGCCTAAAACCTTACTTGCAAACTTCCCAGCGTTTACACCGGTAAGCATTTACGCTGCCGACCATATGCTAATTCCCTCTAAAACCCTCCCTACATTCATGCTATGCAATCTAAAACCTCACCCATAAACTATCCAGCGTCTACACTGATCAGCATCTACGCTGCCCTGTTTAAAACTCATCATCTGCAGTCTTCCAGCGTCTACGCATTCAACCATAAGTTGACTCTATCCGTAGAACTCCCAGCATCTATGCTGCCACATATACGCCGCACGATTTACGTTGCACACAACATAACATTGTTTACACTGCTAACACACGCTACCCACTTTACACTGCAAACTCTGCCTAGGCTGCACACAAAACCCTGTTTACGCTCTGGACATATATGCCACTACCAAGTTTACGCTGATTATCTTACGCTGTGAACCCATTTACACTGACGTCTATACATGCTACACTCTGTACTCCGTAACCCTGTTTACGCCCCACGTTTATGCTATATATGCTACTCAGCATATACGTTGTACTCTTTATCTTGTAGACTCATCTACGCTGACTCTATACGGTGCATATACACTATCGCTATACACCGGTCGTTGAAGCCTATACGTTGTACGCTGGACTAAGCACACTGACTTCACACCTCTACATTGTGTCACATCCTCAAATTATCATCATGAACCCCGCAAACACTACCACTACAACCACTCAAGTCACCAACATGGTAGGCACCATGGCTACCCAACAGCTCATCGTTCCATAGCCGGCAGTACAACCCACAGCGGGGTCTCTTCGATCCCTTAGGTTGCAAGGGAGGACCCCATCACCCCACGTCATAATCCAAGACCAATACAACTTCATATGTGTGAAGATAAAAGCTGGTCTAGCAGTAGATTGAGCCGAAATAGAGGTAAAGAGGCAGTACGAACTCTTCTATAGGGGGGGACGCGAGTTCATCCCTTCCCCATATGATATAATCCCTATTTCCAGAGTAGTACTCAGAGCTCATCACACGACTCCTCCTGCAAAGGAGCCAGTCGTTGGATCAGCCTGCAGTAGATCTCCAATCAGAAGAGGAGGACGAGTTTGCTACCCAATCCGAACATGAAGACTCCTATCACACCCTTAGCCCACAAACACACATCAACCCCATGTTCCATCCAGGCATAGGAGAAATCATGCCCCTCCAACCCCCTCAGGTTCACCCAGGCGCAAATACCCCTAGGTACAGTCCCTCTCGCTATCATCCCAGCGGCAGCAGTAGGACAATCCTTGCAAGCACCACCCCCACACAATAACATGGGAGCAACCTTCTCACCTTGAGTGATAGTAATGCAACATGTGATACCAGCGTCGACGTCCACCCACTACATCCCCCACATCCAAACGCACGGGGCCCCTTCCACCGCTGTAACCCAACAGTCCTGCACAAAACATGATCGCGCAACGGGCAGTTATGGGTGGTTAACCACATCAACCCCTTCAGTATAACATACCACCTGACACGATTCCACCAGCCAGCATTCCCCAAGTACAGCCGCAACCACCGCAACAACAACCCCTCGTTTACAATGTGCCATCCCTAGTGCCACCCACTATAAACGTGCCACAAGCACAACCGCCGACTGCACAGCTTTCAGCCTTTCAACCTACCATCCAATAGTCCAACCTATACAATGTACCAAAACCTCAAGCTGTTATGTCACCTAGTGCCCAAGACTAGGCAGATGCTAAAAAATTAATGCAAGAACTAACTGACGAGGTCAAGCGTCTCAAAACGGCTACCAACAGAGAGCTGAAGGTAGTGGACCTCTACCACGATGATCCCATCAGCCCTTTTGTCCTGCCTCTAACCTTTTCCAAAGGCATATCATTGCCCACACTAACTAAATATAATAGGGAAATAGAACCCAATGCATAGCTTATAACTTTTAGGTTAGAATGCGCATTACTCTAGGCATGGCCACATGCTATTTTGCGAGTGTTCCCTATGTCCCTTGTCGGGAGAGCACTTGATTGGTATCAGGCCCTGCCGAGGAATTATATATTTTCCTTGGAAGAGTTGTTACATTAGTTCGTGACCAGGTTCAAATATAACTTGAAACCTAAGGTGACATTGGACAACCTTATATAGGTTAAACAAGCACCACTTGAACATGTATAAAAATTCATTCAGAGGTGGAGTGCCGCTCTCAATGAGCTACACGAGTAGATCCCCCAGACATATCTTCTCACAATTCTAAAGGGGGCTATTAATGACATCTTCAAATTCAAATTATACTATCTTAATGCGCGTAACCTTAACCAGGCTTTTGTACAAATTAAAAATATAGAGGAGGTGGCTCAAAATAGCCATGATCCTACATACCTAGCCTTTAAAAATCAACATAGTAAAATGACAAAGAAAAGACTAAGGCAACTATAGCAGGAATACTGGAAACGCAACAACAAACCAAACCGCCAGGAGCCCCTACTAACTATACTAGACCTACTCCCGCGACTGCACTAGAATCATCATCATCACAGAACCCAACACAAAATCGTACGAGAAACTTTGAGAGGAAAGAACCCTACCAATATACACCACTACCTATGAAGCCGTCCCACCTATTCGATCAACTACTAAAAGCTGGATTAATGAAACATAAATAGTTATCCCCCATGGCCATCTAGATACATGATCGGTTCTGTCAACTCATCCAGAACCCAAGCCTAGCAACGTCGGATGAGCCTCCATTGCCCAAAGGTTTTAGAATGGATCGCTTTTGCGACTATCACCAACACAATGGGCACGTCATAGATTACTGTTTCACACTAAAGCAGGACATACAACGAATGATCGATGAAGGCCAAATCACCTTTGATGAGGCCAACCCAGTCTAACCACAGAACCAGGCTATGGGGGTGTATAAAGACCCTCTGAACACCAAAGAGGTGCTGTATGTTATCAACACAATCTACTTTGATGATGAACCTAAGACACCTAACATTAACACCATCTACTCTAAACATGAAAAACAAACACCTAACAAGCTGTTTCCAGTCCAGGTTCCTCCCACTCCATCCACATCCTTGCCTCAACCACCGTTCACGCTATAGCAACCATATGTTGTCCAAGTGCCCCCGACCATAGCAACATCTAACACCCCGACATATGATAAACCATACGTGGCATGTGTACCTCCCGCTATCACTCCCTCAAATTTATCAACCCCTCCTACTCGGCCTACCCCTTTCATAGTCCGAGTACCACCTGCAGTCGCAACAGTAGAGGTCCAACCTTCACCCAAACCAACCCCATACATCGTTAGGATACCTAGAAGTCCTAATGTTTACCAAGCCTCCACCTTACAAACACAAGGTAGACCGAGTCCTTACGTCATTAGGGTGCCCAGCCAATCTTCAGTCCAACTACATCCGACTATCCAATCGAAACCTCACCTGGTTCCATATGTGGTAAGAATCGCAAAGCAACCCTAGGCTCCCAAACTGGCTCCACCTCCACACCACACATGAGAACGTTTAGTGGATAGTCTTACGCGTGAACCCGTGGAGAAGGAGCGTCAACGGTTAGCCGTAGGGCCACCAAAACCCACTCCACTCAACGCCGTACCCATGACGCCACCCAACAGTCAACCAAACGTAGGTAATGAGGGTGAACCATACAAAAAATTGATATGTCTAAAACAATGGCTCCGAGCAAACATGACAGGCCAACGAAGCATGAAATAAAATTGTTGGGGCAAATGGACCCAGTCACCGCTGATGGAAACGCGCCCAACAGTAGAGATTTGGCAACGACTTTAACACAAGTCACACAAGCACTCAAACAAAAGAACACTTCGCTAAGCTTGTATGACTTAGTTCTTACATCCGAAACGCATCGTGAAGCTTTGGTACGCATGTTAACGTCCATCCCAGTAAGCGAGGACTTGCAGCCAAATGAACCCTCCATTCATGCGGTAATGAACTTGCCCCAAGGGGCAAATTCCAAACCACTAAGCTTCCACAACGATAACATTAAGGTGGATAAGAAAATAGGGGAGATAATAATAGCCCGCATGTTCATAACGATACGCATAAATCAGTTCAAGATACATAGGGTCCACGTAGACGATGGAGCTGCCACAAACATAGTACCATACCCCATCGTTGAACAACTAGGGCTGATGGAGTTAATCAAACCAACTACAACTACATGTTTAAAATCATTCAACGAGTCACGCGTGATGGTCAAAGGCATAGTAACCTTAGACTTCATAGTAGGGGATCAATTTCCCACATCTGTTGACTTCCTAGTGGTCGAGGAAATGCCAGGATTCAACGTAATATTAGGAAGGCCTTGGTTAGCCCAATTGAAAGCGGTCTCATCCGCTATACACCAGGAGATCCACCTACCTTATGAAGGTGGTGAAATCATCATCTATGCGGAGGCTACTACTCCCATTATTTCATCCTACATGGACACAAACCAAGGCTCAGAGGTCAAGCTCGAAGAGCCTAAACAAGAAAACGTAAGTAGACAACAACCAGTAGGCGTCAATCCTTTAAACACAGAACAAAATTTACCCAAAAAAAAAATAGAAACACCTGTGCCTGACATTGTACATACACCTTCTCAATTAAAAACTAAGACAGAACTCACCACAAATACTGAAACATTTAAAAACACTGACACAGAAGCCACTCCCTTAGACCTCCCTGTAACAACGGAAAATTTCGGCAGCTGGAAAATACCAAACAAAATCCTGTGTACACAGTTTTAACTAAGGATCCGTGCGAGGGCTATGCTGGAAAAATGAATCCACGGTGCCCTGAACGGTCTTGTCGATCAGACAAGGACTTACTAAATCAGTAAACCGATGGAGATTATGAATATTTCATGGAACGATCTGATTCGATGAGTCACGAAATGAGAGAAAAGTGATGTAGATGAATGGTAATGATGGTGACGTTAACACGACAAAAGGGATCAGAAATGAGAGAAACGCGTAATTTCAAGATCTATGTTTTGACCCGAGAAATGAGTATTTTATGTATCAAGTTACACTAGGGAGACCCCGATTATCTTGTGTAAAATAGACACAAAATAACAAAAAAACTATCCAAATAGAAGTACAGGATGGACTCTGATCTACCTCGTAGGCCAGAGATGGGATGCAAGGATGGTCAAGTTCTAATGTCTATCGATCAACTGCTTCTGATCAATAGAACTCACGAATCTTGCCAGATGATCTTCTCGATCCTTGATCTGCTCCTTTCACCTTTCGTAGTCTCTGCTCGGGACTGCTAATGATCACCAATGAAGAAGGTTGTGCCTTCCCCAAAGGGTCAATCTCTCTTGTTGCCAATGTTCAAGCAAAATATTCTTTGTTTCTACTAGAAGGTGATGCTACCAAAAATTGTCAAGATGCTGCTCTCTCTATTTCTGCCTTCTCTGTGTCTATCTCTGTGTCTGTGTCTTCGATAGCCGGCGTATTTATAGGTTTGAAAAAGTGTGGAGAAGGCATGGTCATGATGACATGTGTTTCAAACCTTTTGAAATGCCATTGACCTAACCAACTTCATGTTGAAATTTGTGATTACGCATAATACGCTCATTTGCGTACTATGCATGTGAGTAACAACTGTGCGTCGGATATGTTTTAGTTGACTTTGGGCTACATTACGCTCATTCACATTGCGTCCAGTTCAAGAGCGTAACAAAGCATGAAGACAATAGATTCAAGCTGTTTTATGCTCTTTTACGCCGCCGTGCGTAGTGAAGCGTAAGCAATGATTATTTTTACAATTAATTACACTGACACACACTATGTTCCGTAATGAGCGTAAGGCAGCCAATAGGTAAAAAAAAAAGAGGCGTTGATCTACTGTGTGTCTTTGGTCTTTCATTGACTTTTTCGAAGCTCATTACGCTACCGTGCGTAATAGAGTGTAAACTCGGCCTTGGACAGAAGACTTAGCAAAAATATATGAGAAGTCGCATATTACGCTGCTTAAGCCTCCCCACATCCGCTGAAGTAAGTCGCCTTCTGATACCAGGCTATGTTAAACAGAATCACGCTAAGCATCATTACGCTATGTCACGTGATATAGCGTAAAGAGAGAAAACATAGTAAGGTTGGAAATCTGCAAAGGAAAATCGAAGACTTGATGCTACACACCTCTTTTGTCTTGCTCTGCTCTGTCCTCCCTTCTGGAATTCTGACATGTACTCTTGCCTGAATCTTGAATCTTTGCCTAGGGCCGACTCACAATTTTCACGATGTTTCAATGGCCCCTCTTTGTTGACGGTTAGAGGGCTTGTCCGAAAGACATCGACAAAGAATATGAAACACCGGATTGGTAAAAGCACCAATAGCATCCTTCAATGGCTACTCAAGTATCGCGTTGTCAACATAGAAGAACAAGGATGGCGGGTATGGGAGATAGGATGATATAGTAGGAAACAGGTTCGGGGAAGACGCGAATGAGTCAGGATATGAAATACGCTCATTGAACACACCGAAACGTATGAATACTTATGTTAACAGGAATTCTTTCAGACGAGCATAGCGCATCAGCCTAAGATCTCCCTGTTACAAACTATAGCAGGAATGCTTGTAAAAGGAGCATAACGCGTCACTTCTACGATATCTTTGCTATGCCACATGATTGCGCTACAACATTTTATGGACCTGATTGCGATACGAGTGTGTAAAACGAGTGCTTACGTATGTAGCTTTTGCATATAGGAAGCAGATGGTAGGGATGAAGCGAAGTAAGAGCTAAGGGTAGGATTATAAGGGGAAGAGGGACACACTTCTAAGTGGAGAGGCTAACCTGAGCAGCCATTTCAAAATGCTGTTTGTACTTCACCGCTTAGATGAACGCACCTTTGCATGACATCCTCGAAGCAAGTAACCTATAACCACAAAACAAAATAGAGGACACCATCGCTCATGCGAACAACAGGCGAGGTTGTCGAAACAAGCACCGTTTGAGGCGAGATAAAGCAATCGGGCCATGAAGGTGGAACTGTAACGCGAGGCCATAGTCACCAATCTTGACGCTCAACCTAGCATATCACCACCAAAGGGCATTAGACTCAGTGCACCTAACTGGTTATGCAAGGAACTAGCTAGGTGAATCTATGAAGCCAGAGTCCGATAGCCATGATCGACGGAGGTCCCCAAGGTCGTTGTCGACGAGGATTTTGTTGGGGCTCCGGCTGGCGAAACTAAACTCTCAAAAGTACCACCGCTGTAGTGGGTGTAGCGACGGCATCTCCGAGGGGTTAGTAGTATGCCTCTCAGCACATCTGAGGAATCAGTAGGATGCCGACGGGGTAGCGACGCTGGGATTGTCCCAGTATCCCACCATGCTTGTCGTGAAGCTGCACAGGGATGATTACGCTCGCTTGATTTGCATGGTCATGGCCTGTAAGTCCCAGTTTTAAGTCCTGGTAGACTGTCGTTGTTAGTTTTAAGTCTCAGCAGACCATGGTCCCAGTTTAGAGTCTGGGTGGACCGAGAAATGCTAGTTTTACATCGTAGCAGACGGTGGCGGGGCTGATTTAAGGTCTCAGCAGATCGTGTTATGGATGTCAGTTTCACGTCATGACCCAAGGACAAATCGGTGCTAGTTTTACATCTCAGCAGATAGTTGCTTACCTTTGCCAGTTTTATGTCATGACAGATAGCCTGTGCCAGTTTAGCGTCGTGGCGGACGCGTGCAAAAGATGCCAGTTTTTCATCTTGGCAGACCTGTACAACACTGCCAGTTTTACGTTATAGCGGATGATTACAACTTGCTAGTTTAGAGTCGTGGCGGATGGTCAGTGCCAATTTAACATCATGGCGGATGCGTGCAAGGAATGCCAGTTTTACGTTGTAGTGGACAATGCTTGCTAGTTTAGCGTCGTACTGGAAGATTGTTGCCATACCTGATATTTACACTGGAGATGCCACTATATGTAATATTTCTTCAAATATATGTGATTGAAAATGTTTGGTAACTCGTTGCCATCGATATTCGCTAACTTAAATGCTCCGTTGTTGTACGCGTATGTCACCAAGAAAGGACCCTCCCAGTTTGCAGAGAATTTGCCTACTGGTTCGCGAACGGCCTTGAGAACTAAATCTCCCTTCTTGATCGGACGCTGCTGAAGATTGTGACAATGTTTTTTCCTCTGCTTGTCTTGATACATTTCAATTGTATCAAGCGTCTGTATCCGCTTCTCTTCTACTGAATCCAAATCCATGACCCGAGAGTCGGTGTGTTGAGCCTCATTTATAATCATGGAGAGGACCATTCTCAGAGAAGGAATTTGCAACTCAAGAGGCAGCACTACCTCAGATCCATAGACTAGGCTATAGGGTGTACTATCTATAGCTGTCCTACATGTAGTATGATACACCCATAGCACAAAGAGGATTTTTTCATGCCATCGTTTCTTGTTGCTATCGAGCATTTTCTTAAGAAAATTGATGATGACTTTGTTTGTTGCTTCAGCTTGACAATTTGCTTGCAGGTAATAGGGTGAGGAAAATGATTGTTTAATACCAAGGGTATCACATAAGGATTTCGTTTCCGTACTACTAAACTGCGGCCCATTGTCGGTCATGATAGTCATCAGGAGACCAAATCTGGTTACTATATTGTCTATGATAAAATGGAAAATCTATTGAGATGTGATCTTCCGTAAAGAAACAGTTTCTACCCACTTTGTAAAATACTCAGTAGCGGTAATTATGAAGCTATGACCTATGGAAGATTTTGGCATGATAGGACCTATGATGTCCAGTCCCCATCGTTGAAATGGCCATGTTATCTGAGTTGTATGTAACTCTGTAGGTGACATGCGTATGAGATTTATGTGACGCTGACATGTGTCACAAGTTTTAACCTTTGTCAAGTAATCCTTTTCCATGCGTGGCCAGTAGTATCCTAAGCAATGAATTTTTAGAGCCATAGCCCGTGGTGCTACATGTCCTCCGCATAGTCCCTCGTGAACTTCGCCGACTATATGTTGCGCTTGGTTTTTGTCGACGCAAGTAAGCAACACGCCATCAAAAGAGTGTCTACAAAGAGTACTATCTCCTATGATGACGTATTGCCTAGCCCGCTTGCGGATCGCATCTTTCTGCATGCGTGTCAATTCGTGCGGTAGCTCACCTTGGAGGAGGTAAGTTTTAATGTTTTCATACCATTCTGGTGTGCTTTCTTCGAGAAGAGAAGATATTTGCGTTGCCTTAACGATAGGGCCTGTACAATCTGTTATTAAAGTAGGACAGGTGTCGAACAAGTGTGAGGGTACGTTTAAGGCCAGCATAGCCAGTGCATCGGCCAGTGTGTTATCAGTGCGTAGCACATGTTGGGCATCGATGGTCGTGAACCGCTTCAGAAGAACTTTAGCCTTATCGCAATAGGGCTGTAACTGTGTAGCTTTGTAGGCATAGACTCCTGTGATCTGATTTATGACGAGCATCGAATCACCCCTAATCGTCAAGTGTCAAACATCAAGTTCACTGGCCGCTAGTAATCCCCTGAGGATCCCCTCATATTCTGCCACATTGTTCGTATAGGGGAAGGTCAAGCAATAAGCATGCAGATGCACATCCTCAGGTGATAGCGTAATAACGGTGGTGGCGCTACCAACTTTAGCAGTTGAAGCTCCATCAAAATATAGCATCGCTTCGTGGCTTGTCTCGACAGGGCTTAAACTATGTATATGTTCATCTTGGAACTCAGGCTCTATGGCTGCCTGACTGTCAACAGGTGACGTTACTAACTAGTCAACTATCACCTAGCCTTTCATAGAAGATTGGCCAATATAATGCAAATCAAATTCTTCTGTGATAGCCTTCCAGCGAGCTATTCTACTACTCTCGTATAAATTGTGCGTAATGGTCCTAAGGATGTTATTTTTACAGATGATGTTTACTTGGCTACGGAAAAGGTAATGTCTACACTTTTTGAGCATAAATACTAATGCTAAGCAGTTACGCTCTACTTCATTGTACCTCATTTCGTACACACATAGAGCATAACTCAAGTAGTAGATGGGCACTTCCGACCCATCATCCCTCTTTGAAAAAGTTGCGAGGTAAATGTAAAACAGTAGATCTCTTTGTGGTGAGAAAACCATTGGCAAGTGTTGAAGTTCCTGTTTTAGGCTGTCAAACACACGTTGGAAATCGTCCGTCCATTCGAAATTAACCCCCTTTTTAAGCAAATGTTGCATAGGGTGTAGCTTGTCGGTTAATCTCGAGATGAACCGGCAGATAAACTGTAATCATCCTTGTAACCCGCGTAATTTCTTGAGGTCTTTCGAAGGCGTTAATTCGACAATGGCTTTGACCTTATCAAGGTCAACTCATATGCTAATTTCTGACACCACAAACCCCAACATGCGTCCAGTTTTGACTCCGAATACGCATTTATTTAGGTTAAGCTGGAGGTTGTATTTGAAGCATATTTTGAGGCCTAACTCTAGGTCTTCTGAATGATCTTCTGACTTTGAAGACTTAACAGCTATATCGTCTACATAATCATTCAGTCTCCCTAAGAGGTAATCGCTAAAGATGTATGTCATGGCTCATTGATACGTTTCTCTGGCATTTTTCAGGCCAAAAGGCATCATGGTGTAGCAAAAGGTGCCCCAGGGCGTCATGAACGTTGTGGTTAATTGATGTTCTGGGTTGATGCGAATTTGATTATAGCCTGAAAAGCCATCCATGAAGGATAGAAGCGCATGCCCAACTGTCGTATCGACTAGTTGGTTGATACTCGGTAGTGGGAAGTTATCTTTGATTGTGGCATTGTTTAAATCTCGGAAGTCTATGCAGATGCGTATGCTTCTGGTCTTCTTCGGGATGACTACAATGTTAGATACCCAATCTGCGTAATCGACCGCGTGGATGAAACTAGCCTGATACAGTTTGGTGATTTCATCATGCATAGCTAGCGCGATCTCTGGCTTGATTTTTCGTACCTTTTGCCTAATTGCTTTAATCTACGAGTCTAAGATTATGTTATGCTGGATTAACCTGGGATCTAGTCCCAGCATATCCTCGTATGACCATGCAAATACCATGATGTTGTCTTGCAGGACCTGTTTTATAGAATCGTGCATTTTTTGGTCTAATAAAGAACTAACCTTAAGCGTTTTGGCCTCACCCTTATGTGTAATGATAGAAACCTCATTGAGGGGCTCTTCGGTTATGTCCCCAGCCTCCAGGTCTAGCATGCGCGTCAACTGTTCTAGCCATTCTAGGGACGTTACTGATGTGGCTATGGTTACATCGTCAAAGGGAGGGTTAATTTCTACTAGCGTAGGGTCGAATCACCTAACTACTCTCCCGTATGGGCCTATCAAAGTTAGAGGTGCTGAAAATGTTGTATCCATTTGCCAACCGTCCTACAAAATTGCCACATGTGCAAATGATTAGGAGAAAGCATGATGTGGTGTTGTCGAACGTGGAAAGCTAACTGAATTTTGAATATTTTGAACAGGCTGTAATTAATGCTACCCGATGACAAGGTGATAAGATGTGGTAGTTTAATGTCATTTCGGACAGTGGCGCATGCGATATTTGCTGCATTAATACTTTGATTTTTGGGTTTCGTATTCTATTGATACCAGCATTTAGGAAAGTCCCGCTGAAATTAGATATTAAGTTGGTAATTTTCACATATATGTGAGTGGTTTTCAATAAGAACCAGTTGTTGGCTATCGCGAATTCGAATTTCTAACTGTTGCAAAGCGAGAGGAAGAGGAGCAGAAGATTGAAAAGTGTAATTTGCAAAGATGTGAACGTGTGAAGCTGTGAAGGTTTTGAAACTGTGACAATGGCACCTAAAGCAAAAAGGAAGAACACAAAATTAGCTAAGATTGATGAGGTGCAAGAGAATATGGACTGCTCTTCACAGGCAGTGGTCGAAGTGAGGGACCCTACGCGCTTGAACTGGTAGGCCATCTCTTGCGTATTTGTGTTATTCTAGCAGTGTTTATTGTTGTAGCGTTGTTCGTGTAAATGAGGGTTTTAGACTATCGACCTTGCGTTAAGATGAGGGTTTAATGGGGTTGTGTCTATCGTCGTTGTCAGGGACAAACCTTGCGCTGTTGCAAGGGTTTTGGGTGATTTCGACATGGATACCTAAGCGTAACTTGTAGGTTTTCTGTATTAATCATGAAAATGTAAATCTAGGCATTGATCTGTGTATTGTGTTTTCTGTACAGTGTTATGCTAAAGCCTGTCTTAATCGTCTTAGACATCATTGGGGTTTTGTGCTGCATAAACCCGATCGTGCCTAATGTCCCTCCCTTGCAAACTTGGTTGCACGGGAATCCCATATGGTTTTGAAAGGGTGCGCTAGAGTTTCTGCAGTTCTTACTGTGTAACTACAGAGTTATTATATGTTCTAATTTGTTAGGCGATATTGCTGGTGCCATTTTGGAGCACCTACTAATGGGTTCTGCACAGGGGATTGTGGCTTTCTTGACAGACGGAGCCATCGATACTGGTCATCCCGAGAACCGAGAACCTAGCGTCCGAGGTTTGAGATGCTTAGGCTAGATCTGGGAAATGGCCCAGTTTAGTTGTTACCACGCATATAACACTCTATTCGTGGCTCGCCATGTCTCGACCTACTTCCAGAACCCACCAGGCACAGTGTACTACTCAGGCGGGTAAGCAATTTTTTTGGCTATATTGTCATTACATGTCTATTATCTGAGTTTTGTAAAGCGTAAGATAAATCTATATGGTATGGTATAGGTTTTTTATTCATGAGAATAGGTTAGTAGGAGATGGTGATACGTTGTCATGGACTAAAACAGCAATAAAGGCATTTACCTCAACTAGCAACGTACGCGCTGGTGTGATGGGGCAGATCAGCTTCAACATTCATGAGTACCCCACCCGCTATGCTGACGCTTTTGAAAATTGCCAAAATCTCGGGTGGCTACATGATGACTGGACCTTGGATCCGCCCCTTACCGTTGAGGACGTGCAAAGGAACCTTCCTCCATTTCCTTTGTCATTTGGACCTGGTAAAACTATTGCGTATTCTATTGTTGCATGGTGTAGTTGTGAACTGTGAACGTTGCGTAATAATTTTTTTTCCTGACCTGTGTCTTACATTGTTCAGTCAGGGAATCCCGGGAGATTACCCTTACAATTTTCAGCTATGAGGCGAATACCGTCCTCTTCCGCTACGGCGACATCAAGGATGCACAATGTTGGCTCGTCCACACGGTGGTCACCAAGATCTGAGAAGAAAGGCTAATGCATTTACTTTTAGCTGCAACTCCTGATGTCCCCACCAGTGAAATGCTAACCCTGGTCAACTCCTTCAGTGAAAAGGTAGAGCATTTTTGCACGTGCGTGCATCACGTAAGTGTAAGTTTTGACATTGACGCTCAGCTCTGTGTAGACATTTTTGTCATACCCTCTGACGGCCTTCCCATAGACGAGAAGGTGAAGAGGAGTCTTGATTGTCAGAAGTGGATGGAGTAATCAAACTAGGAATCACCAAGACAATTTATCCCCTTTTCCAGGCCCAGACTTTCCTCAAAACGCTCTCGCAAGGGAAGTTCTTTTCCATAGAGTAGACCTGTATTATGCTGGAGGTTCTGGAAAAAAGGACCCAGTTCAATTAGGCAAACTATTTTGCTGAGGGACTATGCACAGAGATGATTAAGCTTTACAACAAGCTTGAGTCTCATTTCAATGTGCATTACGCCTTCTTCATAGCTTGCCATTGGCGTTTTGCTGAGTTTTTGGTCGTCCAAAGGAATGGGGTCTAGGTGCAACAAGACCGAGACCAGCTATCCAAACCTTGGATTACACATATCCTTAGCACTACCCATGGGCAGGATCCTCTGGAAGGGATTGAGGAATCTCTTTCTATAATGACCAGAGGTTTGGCGGCATCTCGACTGCGAGGCCCCGACAGTGTAGGCGGGATAATGCCTACTTACACTGGCAATGCCTCACGAGGGAAACGTTTGGTAGCCAAAATTTTGGAACCTTCAACTCGGCGCAAAAGGCTTCATTTAACTAAGGCCTCTATGGAGCCTGAGAGTGCCATAGGCCGAACTGTGGAGGTTAGAGTTCAATGGAGTAAGCCTCCGCCTGGTAAGCGTGAAGGAGATGTATTGAAAACTGTATTACGCAATGTTTACTTAGAATATTTGGAATGATATATTAAGACTATTGTGATATGACCAGTAAAAATTACAGAGCAGCTGACCCCTGAAATAGAGGCAGTGATACTAAGTCGTGGGGAAGGGACCCCACTTTTAGAAAAATAGGCCCTAGCTATTGGGACAAGTGCCGCACAGACTCACGTGCGTGAGGAGGCCCCAGCTAGAGGGGCAAGCGACGCATAGAACCTTGTGCGTGAAGGGGGGAAGGAGACAAAAGATATTCATAGGGTCACCACTATTACTAATAGAGGTAATGAGTGTGTTAGAAATTTTGTAGAATTCTATTAATAATTAGAGTTTCTAACTTGACTATGCTACAGGAGAAGAGGATGCATCCACGTCCATCGCTGTGAGAAGAGCGTGGAGAGACTTTCCTGACAAGTTTGCCTTCATGGAAGGCGTTGTCAGTGATATGATCGAGTGCCTCAAGTGTGTCGATCCTGAAGCTGGTATGTTGTAGCTATAAAATATTTATTTTACTATACAGTGGTAATGTGTCATATACATTGATAATGTTTGCTGTTAGGAGCTCGCCTTTGATGGAACCGAACGGAGCCCATTGATTTGGACACAGTGGAGCCTCCATCGGACAGGGCGGTCATGCCATGCCACATTTATGAGGAGATGCATAAATGTGCATTATGCTCGACTCACTCCTTATGGGAGAGTAAGGGCATAAGTAACACCCTCTAGAAAAGGGTGCAGAGGTTAGAGCAGAAAAATGAATCTCTGACCAAAGAGGTCGGAGACCTAAAATCGTGATGCAACTTCCTATAGGGTGATGAGGACTGGCATACCATTGTTATTGACTACTCTCGTTATTAGACCACCATCAAAAATAGCCTGCAAACCATTCAGGCGTTTGAAACACCGTGAAAATTACGGGTCGGCCTCAAGCGAAGAATCATAATTTGAGCGAGAACGCGCCTCAAATCTTTCTAAGGATAAGTTTACGCTCCATCACGCACGGCAGCGTAATGAGCGTAATAGGCTCCAAGACAGTTAAAGGCGAATTTGTTCAAGGACAAGTTTACGCTCTATCACGCACGGCAGCGTAATGAGCGTAATAAGCTCCAGGACAGTTAAAAGAAAAATCTAGAGAAACACGACGGGTTGGCACTTGTTCTCGCAATGCTTAAACAACTGATTTTTACGTGCGTTACGCGGCGATGCGTGCTCGTGCGTGGGTCAGAATGCAAGCGCGTGCTCATTACACTTCGTCACGCACAGCTGCGTGATGAGCATAAGTGACACTTTGATTACACTCCACCGTGTGTAGCTGCGTGGAGAGTGTATGTTACATTTACGCTACGTCACGCACAGTTGCGTGATGTGCGTAAGATCGTTGTTGTTACACCTAGGTTGCGTTCATACACGCAAGACAACGCGAAAGAGCGCAAACGCAGCCGAGACACGCCTATCATGGGCCTGCTCTTTACACGCACAGCACGCAAACGAGCGTGTTGTGCGTAGTCGCAATTCGACTTAAAAGAATCGCGTCGATAGGATCCGCAACATTTGGGCCCACATAATCAGGGTTGCGTGTGTCGCGGCCTATAAATACCCCGGCTGATAAATATACAAAAAAAGAGGAGATTTGGGGAGAGTTAGCAGTTGACAAGTTAACAAACCAGAGCACCAGAGCACATATCGCTTTTCGTTGGTAGCAGATCAAGGGGACAAGAGCATTTTCTGAGCAAGGGCACAGTTATCGCCTTGAGCAGAGAAACAAGAGAATCCTTTGGTAATCGCTGCAAACACCATCCTTTAGCAGAAACAGAACACAGCACGCCTGAGCCCTAACAACAGATCTACTCGAAGCAAAGAAGCAGAACAGAAATTGCGGAGTCATCTCGCCCAGTTAGCAGGTTCTATCGTTCAAAAGATCGACGAACTTCAGAGCTAGACCATTCCTGCACCCTAAGCTTTAGGCCTACAAGGTAGATCAGACTTCTGTCCAGATAGTTTTCCTGTTGTTTTGTGCTCATTTTGTATCCAGTTGTTGGGGGGTTTTTTCTCCCATTGTAACGTAATATATAAACAAGCATACATCCGATCCAGCATTGAAACATAGATCTTTGATCTTTGCGACGTACACGTTTTTTTTTCTCTCCCGATTAGTATCTTTTCGGCGTTTTGGCGTTCTCTTCGTAGCGATCCATCTACATTGTTGTCCTCCCGTTTTACGATCTCTCACACCAAATCACGGCACACAAAAATCCATAATCATCATCGCTTTTACTGACCCGTAAGTCCCTGTCTGATCGACAAGACCGTTCAGGGCACCGCGGATTCGTTTTTCCAGCTTAGCCCTCGTGCGGATCCGTGGTTAAAGCTGTGTACACGGAATTTCGGTCGGTATTTCCAGCTGCCGACATTTTCCGTCGTTACAGTTTTCTGGTGCTAGAAGGAGGGCCTTCAGGCTCCGATCCGAATACTTCGGGTAATCCTGTTAAAGATCCATACCCTAAACCATAGACGTGATACCTCTAAGGAAGTCTATGGCTAATCGCGTGGTGTAGATCAGTCGCAAAGACGATTTCTTTGAAATTCGGTAGGGTAGAAAGCCTTTTGTGCTGTTTGTCAACCTTTCTTTCATTCAAATTCGACTTTCACTCATTTTTTCATCGTTGATCCATGGATTCTTACTATTTAAACACAACAGCCACAACTGCCATGACCACTGTCGATCCGGGTGTCGCGCCCGTGAACCCGACGGTGACCATAGGGCCAGCCCCCGGTGCAACCGGTCCTCAGGGACCCTTGCGCCATTCATTAAGGCTTCAGGGAAAAGATCCTATCTTCACGGCCATAACCCCTGAAGACTACAACTTCATTTGCGTCAAGATCCAAGCGAGGTTGGCTCTCAGCCGAGCCGAGCTTGAGGCAAAATGAAACTTTGAGGCGCTCCATCGAGGGGGTTACAATTTCAAGCCAGCGGCCTACGATATAATTCCCTTGACCGAGCACCGAAACGAACTCATCTCCCAGTTGATCATGGCTAGAGGCCAGGCCTCACGACCTGCGGTAGAGCCCGAGCATGAAGAAGAAGCAGAAGCAGAGGACGAATTTGCGGCCATGTTAGAACATTCGTTCCATACCTTGACGCCTCACACATAGGTGAATCCGTTGTTCCCTTTCAACGGAGAAGTGGCTTCTCTGGACTCGACCATGACCACCCAAACGCACATCCCTGTTCCCCCTCAGGCCAATACGCAGCCGTCTGGGTCGCAACAGGCAAGCGCTCAGCCTTCTGGGTTGCAAATGTAGCTGCAGCATAACGCGGGGGTGATCCCGTCGCATCATATAATTAACATTCCGGAGGTCGGCCCGGCGGCCACCGTCCCCCATTTCATCCCTCACGTGCGGACTCACACTATACCATCAACTCGCCCCGAAGTGTTCCCGCCCCCACCAACTCAGCAGCATACCGCAACCGTGCCCCCGCAAACTTTTCTTCCGTACCCTGCGACGACTCACTGGGCCAACCCTGCGACGAGTCACTGGGCCAACCCTGCAATAGAATAGCAAACGAATATAGTTTACAATTCACAACCCCCGCCAGCACCAGCGGCGTAATTTTCACGGGTGCTTCCTCGCTACACTTATCATTATGCCCCGCAGCAGGCAGCAGCTAACACCGTGTCCCAAACCGGTGGGTGGGGGCCTTCGCAGGTCCCTCAGCCTACACGAATCCCTGCGCCACCAGCGGTTAGCCAACCACCTCCTACGTTTCAGTTTCCTGGGGCTCTTCACCCAGTCCAACCTCCTACTCCTATGCCTGCTGCACAGACACCTCCCTTAACAGGTCTAGATCAAGCGTTCTAGCTTATCCAGACGCTTACTGAGGAGGTGCGACGCCTCAAGACCGCTGGGTCTGATACCATTCAGATCACGGATTTCTATCAAGATGATCCGATTAATCCAGCGGTCCCCGTGTTGTCGTTGCTCCCAGGGATGTCTCTCCCGCACTTTACCAAGTATAATCGGGAGGGGGATCCCAACACTCACCTGGCCACCTTTAGATCCGGATCCTTGTTGTTGCAACAGTGGCCGCATACTTTGGTTAGAGTCTTTGCGATGTAATTAACAGGGAAGGCTTTAGACTGGTACAAAGCTCTCCCACGCTCTTCCATTACAACCTTGGAAGAGCTTCTAACTCAATTTGTGACCCGATTCAAATACAACATGAAGTCGGAAGTCACATTGGAGCAACTTATGGGGGTGAAACAGGACCCACTCGAGCCAGTCCAAAAGTTCATACAGCATTGGAACGCTACCTTGAATGAGATCTGTGACTCGATCGCGGACTCCTACCTGTTGGCCATATTCAAGGGAGCAGTCAACGACTTTATCAAGTCCAAGCTGTATTATCTTTCCCCTGGAGACATACGTCAGGCCTTCGTCCAGGTCCGGAGCATCCAAGATGCTGCGGAGGCTAGCAAAGACCCGGCGTACATCGCTTACAAGAACATGCACAACAAGGCTAAGGACAAAGGTAAGGCAGTGACCACTACTATAGCAGCATTGACTGAGAATGCCAAGAACAAAAAAAAGAAAGCTCCAGCAACAACACCGCCTAAGGCCACGGCTGGTGCCGGCACCAGCCAGGCCACGGCTGCCCCTGAACAGACGCCCCAGCCAAAGCCGAATTTTGAGTGTAAAGACCGCTCAAAATATGCGGCTCTCCCAGTGAAACATTTGGAACTGATAAAACAACTGTTGGCAGCATGACACATTCAACCTAAGAAAGTGTCCGAGGAGGCCTTGAAGCATCACAGACGTAACTGTGAATTTTTGAAGGACCCCTCTTTAGCTCTGCCTAACGAATCGGCAGTTCCAAGATCTTTCAGGCTGGACCGTTTCTATGACTACCACCAGATGTGTGGTCACGACACGGATTACTACTGGGCGTTGAAAGATGATATTCAATGGATGATCGACGGCGGTCATCTGAAACTAGATAGCAGTAACCCAACATGTCCCGAAAACCAGACATTACATGTATATAAGGATCCATTAAATGCAAATTACGATCCTTTTACAATCACTATGATAAGTACGGACGGTGAGCGTAAAGGGCCGCCAAAACAACCTTTTGTTTTGCGCGTGCCCACCAGCTCACAAAGGGGAGCAACTACTTCTTCGGCAGCAGGTGGGGTCTCACGGCCACCGTTCATTATACGGGCGCCTTCTCAGGTGCGGCCTCAGTCACACGCTACTGCCCAAGCCGCAGCTTCGTCTGCACCCACACTGAGAGCGCCATTCATCATTAGGGCGTCCCGACCACAGGCTCCTCCTCTCACGCAGGGGCCGACCCCCAACCAGCACCATAAGGCATCACCTCCTAAGCGGAAGGAGGAAAGCACTAAAGCTAATGCGACAAAAGATAGCTCTACGCTCGGCTTCCCAAAGCCTAGGCCCCTGGCCTCTGTGCCCATGACCATGCCCCAGAAACATGCCACAGGCACAGGAACACAGCCACCTTCTTCTGGTAGGAAGACGAACAAACCCTCTTTTGACACCCCCCTACCTCGAGAGATCCGTCTCCTGGGTCGGATGGAGGAGAGTAAGGGGGATAAACCAACCTGCTGGGAGAAGGACCTCCTCAACGCATTCACACAG
Source organism: Gnetum montanum (assembly GCA_015680685.1). Classification (NCBI taxonomy): domain Eukaryota; kingdom Viridiplantae; phylum Streptophyta; class Gnetopsida; order Gnetales; family Gnetaceae; genus Gnetum; species Gnetum montanum. The sequence goes on from MNCI01031650.1 coordinate 238,089, forward strand.
GTCGGCTCTTAAGCAAAAGAACACGACGTTGAGCTTGTACGACTTACTGATGACTTCTCAAAAACACCGTGAGTCTATGGTACGCATGTTGACGTCCATATCAGTGGATGCCACCCTGCCGGCGAAAGAGGAAGCGATACACGCTATCATGTTTCCTTCTGACACTGAACCATCCAAGCCCACCGCATTGACCTTTCTGGACGAGTCTGTTAAAGATGATCCAAAAAAGGGTCAAGTGACAACGGAGCAGATGTTCATCACCATTCGGGTCGGCCAGTACTGGATCCAGAGGGTGCATGTGGATGATGGCGCGGCTGCTAATGTTGTTCCCTATTCCATCGTGGATAGGTTGGGTTTGGTCGACCAGATCACTCTCACGACGACAGCCTGCGTGAAATCCTGCAATGGGGCACGGGTCCAAGTCAAAGGGACAGTGCGTATTGAGTTTGTGGCAGGGAATTAATTCCCCACAGAAGCCACATTTCTAGTCATCGAGGAGATGCCAGGCTTCAACTTGATCTTAGGGAGGTCATGGTTAGCTCAGCTGAGGGCAGTCTCGTCTCCTATCCACCAGGAGATACACCTGCCTTACGCTGGGGGGGAGGTTATCATACGCGGCGACGAGGTCACCCCCAGGACCGTTAACAACATTGAGGAAGAATGGGATTCGGAGATCGAAACGGCTGACGATCATTCCCCTCTCCAAGCCCCTGAATAGAACAATGATAATGCTGACGGTCTAGCCTGGGCCAGCTTGCCATTTCGGATGACAGCGTAGAGGAGTCGAACTGCAAACCTCCTCGCACTTACGCAGCCGTTAACATAAAAGCCGCTAAGAGATAATTACGTATTGACAGCTGAATGAAGGTCTTCTGCATTATCATCCTCGTCCATCAAACAGTTTCTATTGTTTCAATATACTTTTACGCTATACCTCCTTGCTGTGTTTACGTTCTCCATTTTCTTGCCTGTTTTATCTGTGCTTACGCTTGGCATTTTTTTGCGTGTTTTATCTGGGTTTACGTTTCGTATTTTCTTGCGTGTTAGCTATCCTCATTCCTTTACGCATGTTTCCAGGGTTACATTTTGTTACAATATTTACGCACCGGCCCACAATGGCCTTAAACTAGTCGCTTACCTTATTTTACGCACTTACGCAGGATTATAGTCTGTTATGTTGCAATTTACGCATTGGCCTGCAACGGCCTTTAACTAGTTCTCCAATTTGCAATTTACGCATTGGCCCGCAACAGCCTTAAACTAGTCCTCCAATTTTCACTTTACGCATCGGCCTGCAACGGCCTTAAACTAGTCATTCGAACTTTACGCATCAGCCCACAACGGCTCTAAACTAGTAGTTACTTTGCCATTTACAAATTTCTTCGTAAGCCATTCACGCTTTCGGCCCGCAACGACCTTCAACTAAGGCAAAAATAACAAAAAATATGATAGATACCTGATAGTCAATCAAAATTTACAACGTGTTTGTCTTTCAAATCATTTGTGACATGATGCCAGAAAACAAAATCACGCATGACCCATACTGCCACTATCACCCGTGTCCTTCAACTCTAAGTCCAACCCCAAAAGGTCGTCCTCCAGTAGGCCATCGTTTTCAGGAAGTATCCCTCCTAGAAAGATTGTCTCTTCATGAGACTCTCCTTCTAATTCTGGCTCCATAGGAAGATGCTCTTCGTCGTTGTGTTCCACCTCTGCTTCCATAGTTTCCTTCTCCAGCCCCTCAGCTGGCAGACGTTCGCAAACTTCTGGTACCTGAAACACAAATAGCGTAAAAATTAGAGCAGGCAACATTATGTCGGGAAACGCGCTGGCCAAGCCATGCGTAAACTTACTCGAGATGACCCAGCTTCAGCAGCAAAGGGAAGCTTATCTAGACCGGCCCACAAACGCTTCATGATTTCATCCTCTATTAGGTCTTGCCACACATCCTCGCCCAAAGCCATCCCTGCTTTTACCTTCCCTTTCTCCACGCTACTCCAAGCAGAAGGATCCGGGTAGAAGGTAGGGATTAAAGCTTGATTCCCAGGAAAGACCATTGCTCTCTCTGGAGATGCAGTGATGGTCACCTATTCTTCAAACTTCTTGAAGGCCTCGGACGCTCCGATGGTGTCCACAAAGACCTCCAGGGACCGTGCTTTAATAGTAGAATCACGGTAGCGTTTTCTGTAGGCGGTGCTTTCCCTTTTGTACACGTGCTTGTGGTCCTTCTCCTTCTGCCCCCATTCCTGTACACCCGCGCAATAGTCCCTCCAGTCTCGACTCTTCTGAGCAAGGAGCTCTATTTGCATCCTTTGCTCTACTAACGCTCGACTGGTCTGTACGCTGTTCTTGATCGCTGTCCAATAACGGGAGTGATCAATCATAGCAGTATGCCAGTCTTCGTCTCCTGTCACTTGAGCCTGTAAGAACTCGTAGCGCACTCTCAGGTCCTCGACTTCCTTAGTCAAGGATGCCACCCTCTATTCTGACCGCTGTAGTTTTTTCCATAGGTCTTCGTTGATATTCCTGCTTTCCCACGCGGAGCACGACCGCCCCATCATAAATGTGGCATGGCACGACCGCCCCATCAGATGGAGGCTCTACTGTGTCCAGGTCAATGGGCTCCGTGGGGTCCCATCGGAGGTGAGCTCCTGACAGACAACAAGCATCAAGACAGATGACATATTATCAGCAAGACATTACGCAGTTACTTTCACTAGCTTACCAGCACCAGGGTCGATGCGTTCGACATGCTCGATCATGTCGTTGATCACGCCTTCCATGAAGGCAAACTTATCGAGGAGGTCTCTCCACGTCACGTTAGCAGCAGTAGATGTCGAGGCATCTCCTTCTCCTATAACATAACTCGGTTAGATATTACCTGTTTACAGATTCTCGCAAAACCCGTAAAAAAAAAAAAACATACGCTCATTACCTCTGCCGGTGACAGTAGCAACGTCATCGACATCTTCCGTACTTTTCTCTATTTCACGCACTGGGGTCTGTGCGTGTCTAGCTCCAGTAGCAAGGGCCTCCTCCCCAGTCTATACGCGGCTCCCACTAGCAGCTGGGGCCGCCCTACACGCTGACGGCTGCGCATGACGCGTGCTAATAGCCGGGGCCTCTGCTTCCAAAATTGAGGCCCCCTCCCCATGCTTTAGCACCATCGCCCCTGTCTCAGGGGTTAATCGACCTGTCGTCTTTGCTGTTTACATTCGCATGCATTAAAACATAATTCCAGTTGATCCAAATGAAACATTACGTATACAGGCTATTTACACTTACCAGGCGGAGGCTTAGTCCGCTGCACCATGGGCCCAACGGTGTGGCCTCCCTCGCCTCCAGGGGCCTCAGCCACAAGGAGCCTCTTCCGCTGAGCTCAAGGCTCCACGATTTCCTCTGCCAAGCGTTTCCCCCACGCAGCATCGCTAGTGTAGGTGGGCATTATCCCGCCTACACTATCGAGGCCTCGCGCTTGGGATGCCGTCATGCCTTTGGTTGTCACAGACATTAATTCTCCGATCCCTTCCGGTGGGTCCTGTCCACGGGTAGTGCTGAGGATGTGGGCGATCCAGGGTTTGGACAGCTGGTCTCGGTCTTGTTGTACCCAGACCCCATTCCTTTGAACGACTAGATACTCAGCAAACCGCTGGAGGGTGGCTATAAAAAAGGCATGATGCACGTTGAAGAGAGACTCAAGCTTCTCGCGAAGCTTGACCATCTCGCTCCGCAAACCCTTGGCGAGATGACTTCCCCAGTCAAATCGGGCTCCTTCCTCCAGCACCTCCCACATAATACGTGTCTGTTCCACTGAAAAGAACCACGCTTGCGAGAGGGTTTTAGGGAAGGTACGGGGCCAAAAAAGGGGATACAGCGTTTTAGCGGTCGCCAACTCGAATTGCTCGCAGGGGAATCCCTTGGTATCCTTAGGGATTCTGGCCCACTCCTAAAGAAGCGGCTCCACTTTGACGCCCCTCTGGGCCTTCACGTTTACGGGAAGGCCGCTGGAGGGGATACCAAACAGGTCTGAGAAGAGCTGAGCGTTGATGTCGAAGTTGACACACACGTTATGCACGCACGTGCTGAAACGGTTGGCCTTCGCATTAAAGGAGTTAACCAGGCCGATCATCTTGCTGGCGGGAACGTCAGGAGTGGCGGCTAGGAAAAGGTGCATTGGCCCTGCGGTCTGGATGTTGGTGACCACCGCATTTGGGGCCGTCGAATGGCCAAGCCAACGCTGTGCCTCTTTGATGTCCCCATAACGAAAGAGGACATCTCTCGCCTCGCGGCCGGAAGTTGTAAGGGTAATCTCCTGGGATTCCCTGACTGTAAGCCAAAGATGCAAGCCAAAAATGCAAGACATCACCAAACATTATCGCCATAGTCATAACTCATAATTACGCAAATAGCACTAAAACACGCAACAACCTTACCGGGGCCAAACGGCAACGGGAATTGCGGGAGTCCTATCTCCACGTCCTCGACGCTGAGGGGCGGATCTAGCGTCCAATCCTCGTGCCCTGAGTTCCTGGCACTTCTTGAAGGCCTCCACATAGCCTGAGTGGTACTCATGCATCTCGTGGCCGATTTGTCTGATGACACCGGCTCGTACGTTATTCGTCGCGGTAAATAGCATTATCGCTGTTTCTGCACAGGGTAGCGTATCGCCGTCGCCGATTAGTTTGTTGTCGCGGATAAAACACCTGTACAATACAGCGTAAGTTCAATTCACGCTCTACAACTAGACCTCTCCTATTCCTGTTTACATTGAAAACAAGCATTCTAACACATAAAGACAATACAGCCATCCAGATCTGCTTACCCGCCTGCATAGTATACCGTGCCTTGAGGGTTCTGGAAGTACGTTGACACATGGCGGGCCACGAAAAACGTATTGTATGCGTGGTAGCAGTTGAAGCGGGTCATACCCCAGATCCAATGCAAGCTCCTCAGACCCTGAGAGCTGAGTGCTCGGTCCTCGGGATTGCCCGTTTCAATCGCCCCATCTGTCAGGTAAGCCAGAATCCCCTACGAAGACCCTGGCAACAAGTGCTCCAGAACGGCACCAGCAACATCTCCAGTAACATGGGACCAAACGATGATGCTGAAATTACACAGCAAAAACTGCAAGAATTCCAGTGCCCCCTGGCTGTACCAGATGGCCTTCCCCTGCACTCTTGTGTGCGGAGGAGGGACATTTGGGACGATGGGGTTTAACCAGCATAAAACCCCAATAACATCTAGCACAAGCAAGATGGGCTTCAGCGCGATGCTGTAGAAACAGGCAAGACTCATTAAAGCACCTACATCTACATGTCTAGAACTAACACAGAAATTGTAAAACGCAGCCAGGCTAAAATTGCCCAAACCCTTGCGACAATGCAAGGTTTGTCCCCGACAATGGCAACGAACGCAACCTCACCAAAACCGTCGCACTAAGCCGAGGTCCATAACTTGACATACGCGCCACGCAAGAGACATTCAAAAACAAAAAGTACAAGAAGAATGGCCTACCGGTTAAGGGGCGTCGGGTCGCAGACATCAATCAATGCCTGCGAGACACGGTTTAGGCTTGCCTGCACTTCGTCAATTTTTGCCAGTTTGGCATTCTGCTTCTTCGCCTTCAGTGCCATCACGATAGTTGTAGGGTTTCTTCAGTGCCTGTTTACAAATCCTCGCAAGATTACACGCCTTAGCTTTCTGCTCTCCCTTCTCTCTGTTCTACCTTTTCTCTGCTCTTCTTTGTAAATTCAAATTGCGCTAGCCAACAACCAGTTTTCATCAAAGAACCACTTATTTATACGCGAGGATCGCCGACTTGATATTGGATTAAAGCAGAACTTTTCTTAAACAGAATCCGAAAATTCGGTATTAATGCGGCTGATATCGCATGCTCCACTGTCTGAAATGACGTTAAACTACCACTTCTTATTTCCTCGCAATCCAGTTGCATTGATTACAAGCTTTGTCCACAATATTCAAAATTTCAATTAGCATTCCACGTTTGGCGACATCTTGTCACTTGTCTCCTAACCGTTTACGCACACGCCGGTTTTGCAGGAGAGACGGAGGATGGACGCCACAGTTTCAGCACCTTTAACTTTGACAAGCCCATACGGGCACGTAACTAGGCCATTTGACTTCACATTAGTAGACTATAACCCCTCTTTAGCAGGCGTAACCATAGCTACATCGGAGACATCCCCAGAGTGGCCAGAACAGTCCACGCGCATGCTAGACCTGGAAGCTGGGGACATAACCGAAGACCTCCTTTGTGAGGTCTCTATAGTTATGCATAGGGGTGAGACCAAAACCCTCAAGATCAGTTCTTTGCTAGACAAGCAAACGCACAACGCAATAAAACAGGTTCTGCAAGACAACATCACTGTCTTTGCATGGTCATATGAGGATATGCCTGGGTTAGATCCTAGATTAATACAGCATAACATTATCATTGACCCGCAAATTAAACCGGTTAGGTAAAAGGCATGCAAGATCAAACCAGAGATCGCGCTAGCAGTGCGTGACGAAATCACCAAACTATATTAGGCTGGTTTCATCCGCGTGGTCGATTATTCAGACTGGGTATCTAACATTGTGGTCGTGCCGAAGAAGACTGGGGGTATACGCATATGCATAGACTTCCGGGATCTGAACAAGGCCACAATCAAGGATAACTTCCCATTACCGAGTATCGACCAGCTAGTGGATACAACAGCTGGGCATGTGCTTCTGTCCTTCATGGATGGCTTCTTAGGCTATAACCAGATTCGCATCAACCCAGAACATCAACTGACCACAACGTTCATGACACCCTGGGGGACATTTTGCTATACCATGATGCCTTTTGGTCTGAAGAATGCCGAAGCAACGTATCAACGTGCCATGACATACATCTTTAGCGATTATCTCCTAGGAAGGCTGAATGATTATGTAGACGAGATAGCTGTGAAGTCGTTGAAGTCGGAAGATCATTCAGAGGACCTGGAGTTAGTCCTTAAAAGATGATCCACGCACGAGCTCCGGCTCAACCCAAAGAAGTGCGTCTTTGGAGTCAAAACCGGACGCATGCTGGGGTTTGTGGTATCGGAAACCGGCATACGAGTTGACCCTGATAAGTTCAAAGCCATTGTCGCGTTAAAGCCTCCCACAGACCTCAAGCAACTACGCGGGTTACAGGGCCGCTTGCAGTTCATACGCAGGTTCATCTCAAGCTTAACCGACAAACTACACACCATGCAATATTTGCTGAAAAAGGGGGTTAATTTTGAATGGACCGATGATTGCCAGTGTGCATTTGACAGTCTAAAATAGGAATTGCAACATCTACCGACGGTTTTCCCGCCACAAAGGGACTCGCATTTTTTCATTTACCTCGCCACTTCGGACGTAGCAATAGTAGCGTCGCTTTGTCAGAAAAGGGAGGATGGGTTAGAAATGCCCATCTATTACCTGAGTCACGCTCTATGTGCATACGAGACGAGGTGCAATGAAGTTGAGCGTAATTTCTTAGCACTAGTTTTTATGCTCAAGAAATGTAGGCATTAGCTTTTTCGCAGTCAGGTTAACGTCATCTGTAAAAATAACATCCTTAGGGCCATTACGCATAGTCTATACGAAAGTAGCAGAATCGCTCACTGGAAGGCTATCACCACAGAGTTCAACCTCCACTACATTGGCCAGTCATCTACGAAGGGCCAAGCGATAGCCGACCAGTTGACAACTTCACCAATTGACAACCGCGCAACCGTAGAACCAGAATTTCCTGATGAATATGTACATAGTTTAAGCCCTGTTTCGGCAGGCCTCGAAGCAACATTGTATTTCGATGGAGCTTCAACCGCCAGAGGCGGCAGTGTGGCCACTGTTCTTATGCTATCGCCTGAGGATGTGCGTCTACACGCTTATCAATTGACCTTCCCTTGTAAGAACAATGTGGCAAAGTACAAGGGGCTCCTCAGGGGATTACTAACTGTAGGCGAACTCGATGTTCAACACCTGGCAATTAGGGGCAATTCAATGTTTGTCATAAATCAAATCACTGGAGTCTATGCCTGCAAAGCGGTACACTTGCAGCCCTATTGTGATCAGGCTAAAAGTCTCCTGAGGCGATTTATGACCTTCGACGCCAAGCACGTCCCACGGACTGATAACACGTTGGCCGACGCACTGGCCACTCTAGCTTTACACATGCCATCGCACTTGCTTAACACCTATCCTATATTGATTACAGACTGCACAGACCCTATCATTCAGATGGCGTAGATCTCCTTTCTTACCGAGGAAAGCACGCCTGAGTGGTATGATCACATTAAATCTTATCTTTTATAAGGTGAGTTACCAGCTACTTTAACGCGCACGCAAAAAGACGCAACCCGTAAATGCGCTAGGCACTACGTCATCATCGGAGACAGCACTCTTTGCAGACGCTCCTTTGATGGCGTATTTCTCACCTGCGTTAACGCAGACCAAGCACAACACATCGTCAGCGAGGTTCACGAGGGACTGTGTGGCGGCCACGTAGCAACACGAGCTATGACCCTAAAAATCCGTTGCTTAGGGTACTACTGGCCACACATGGAAAGAGATTGTTTGAAAAAGGTGAAAACCTGTGATACGTGTCAATGTCACGCAAACCTCATCCACGTGTCACCCACAGAATTGCACACCACACAGATCACATGGCCATTCCAACGATGGGGACTGGACATTATAGGACCCATCACGCCAAAATCTTCCGCAGGACATAGCTTCATCATTACCGCCACTGAGTATTTCACGAAGTGGGTAGAAGCTGTCCCCCTACAGAAAATTACATCCCAACAGGTTTGCCATTTCATCTTAGATAACATTGTAACTCGATTTGGTCTCCCAATGACTATTGTGACCGACAATGGGCCACAGTTTAGTAGCGTGGGTACCAAATCCTTCTGTGAAAACCTAGGCATCAGGCAGTCTTTTTCCTCCCCTTATTACCCACAGGCAAATGGTCAACCTGAAGCATCGAACAAGATAATCATCAATTTGCTCAAGAAAATGCTCGATGGCAACAAAAGGCGGTGGCATGAACAGATCCTCTACGTGCTATGGGCATATCGTACTACGTGTAGAACAGCTACAGGCAGTACGCCCTATAGCCTAGTTTACGGATCTGAGGTGGTGCTACCTCTTGAATTGCAAATTCCTTCTCTGAGAATGGTCCTCTCCACCATTATAAATGAGGCTCAACACACCGAGGCTTGGATAATGGATTTGGAGTCATTGGAAGGGAAGCGGATACAGGCTCTTGAAGCAATTGAGAAATATCAGGATAAATAGAGACAAAAGCATCATCATAACCTTCAGCAGCGTCCGATCAAATAAGGAGACCTGGTTCTCAAGGCTGTGCGTGAACCAGTAGGCAAGTTCTCTACAAACTGGGAAGGCCCTTTCTTGGTAACCGATGCATACAGCAACGGAGCGTTCAAATTGGCAGACGTCAATGGCACCGAGTTAGAAAATCCTGTGAATCATGTGTACTTCAAGTGGTATTTCATCTAGCGGCATCTACGGTGTTGACAGCAGGTATGGTAGTAATCGTCTGCTATGACGTAAAACTGGCACCGAATGTCTGCCACGACGTAAAACTGGCACTGCATGTCCGCTACGACATAAAATTGGCATGCTTTGCACGCGTCCGCCATGACACTAAACTAGCAAATGGTAACCGTCCGCTACGATGTAAAACTGGTAATGTTGTACAGGTCCGCTAAGACAAAAAAATGGCACCTTTTGCACGCGTCCGCCACGACGCTAAACTGGCACAGGTAAGTAGCCATCTGCTGAGACGTGAAACCAGCACAGATTTGTCCCTGGGTCATGACATAAAACTGACATCCACAGCACGGTCTGCTGAGACCATAAACCAGCCTTACCACTATCCGCTACGACGTAAAACTAGCACTTCTCGGTCTACCCGGACATTAAACTGGGACCATGGTCTGCCGAGACTTAAAACCAGTAACGGCAGTCTTCCAAGACTTAAAACTGGGATGTACAGATCGCCACCATGTTCAAGCGAGCGTGATCACTCCTGTACAGTTGCACAGTAGACAGGGTGGGGTACTGAGACAGTCCCAGTATTGCCACCTCATCAGCATCTTACTGGTCCCTCGGACAAGCAAAGAGGCATCTTACTGATCCCTCGAAGATGCCGCCACCGCACCCACTGCAGTGGTAGCAGCTCCGGGAGTTTAGCCTTGTTAGCGGGAGTCCCAACTAAATCCTTGTTGGTCATGGCCTCAGGAGTCTCTGCCAATCATCGCTATCGGACGCCGGCTTCACAGATTCATCTGGCCGGTTCCCGGTGCAATCAGTGAGCTGCATTGCGTCTGATTCCTTTTGGCGAAGGTATGCAGTGCCGAATCATCAGGATTGGCGGCTCCGCCCAAGTGCTCCAGCTCAATATTTGCAGTCCATTGGCTCTGGTCAACATCAGACAGCATGGGCTCCAGGAACCCCGTCTTTTGTCCATAAGCAATGGCGTCCTCTGTTTCGTTTTGTGGTTGCAGGCTACTTAACTTGGAGGATGTCATTCAAAGGTGCGTCCATCTGAGCGGCGAAGTACAACAGCGTCCTGAACTGGCTGCTCAGGTTTGCCCACCCACTCAACTTTGCGCATTTCTTCCCGACATGCGTCTAACCTTAATCTTTGTTTCCTTCTTCCCCACCCAGTTCCTGAAACACCACAAAAATCTTCAAGTGTTGTACCAGCGTACACGCCCAGCGTACACGCCCAGCGTACACGCCGAGCGTTCACGCCCAGCGTACACGCCCAGCGTTCACGCCCAGCGTTCACGCCCAGGATTTCCAAGGGCAACATGAAGATTACGCCAAAGAGCAAGAATTGAAGCAAGTGGACATCCGTCGGTGTCTACGCCCAGCGTGTACGCCCAGCGTACACGCCAGCTTGTGGCGTTCACGCCCAGCGTTCACGCCCGGCGTATACGCCCAGCGTACACGCCCGGCGTATACGCCCAGCGTACACGCCCAGCGTACACGCCAGCTTGTACTGTATACGCCCAGCGTATACCGAGTTTCTAAAATTGTAACGCCCGGTCTACACGCCACGTGTCGCCTCGTCCGATATTCCCGGTAATCCTACATCTATAAATAGCCCGTCTTTTCACATTTACTGCCGGCGCGAAAATTTACCAGAGAGCCGACCCAGAGCAATTACGCTGCTGAAACCCTCTACTCCCACGCTGCACGCTGTACGCCGCACGCTGTACGCTGCACGCCGCATGCTGCACGCTGCACGCTGCACGCTCCATGCTGTACGCTGTATGCTGAACACAGTCCGCGCCTCGCCCACCGTGTCCGCCAGCTGCATCCTTCCGTTCACCGGGGCTTTACGTCCGCCTTGTGTCCCCCACACAACTGCGTTAGACCGATGCACAAACTTTAATTCCATAATTTATTGTCTACACTTACAGCAAGTTCTACTTACAGTTTTTATGTTAATTTCGCCCGCGCTTTGTTTACGCCTGTTTACGTTCGCGTTCTGCACTCGGACCGGATACGAAAATGACCACCGTTTACGCTTGCTGTTGGTACTTTCTCAGTTTTACGTCAATTTGGCCCACTCCATTCACTATTTACGCTCACGCCCGCACGCCCACGCCATGTACATTTCACTGTTTACGCTGTCGCACCTGCACGCTCACGCTATGTACATTTCACTGTTTACGCTATCACGCCTGAATGGTCACACTGTGCACATTTCAGTTCACGCTGTCACATTCACACGCCCACGTTAGTCACTTCTGTTTACGCCGTGCACGCCCGATCCGTTGCTCATGCCCTGTTTACGTATAACCCAGCGTATAACGCTTCCGCGGCGCTTGGGGAAGTCCTCGTTTGATCCGCGTGCGGACCATTCGAGGCACTCTGCCTTCGTCCTTTCCAGCTTGCCCTCAAGCGGAGGCAGGGTCAACTGTGCGCGCCCGCATCTCCTTCGGTGCTCGTCACGTTCTAGCCTTGCACCGATGATTTCGGTCGGCACAGTTTTTGGCGCTAGAAGGAGGGCCTTTGTCCAAAGACTGCACGCTTATCAGCGTCTACACTCGTCAGCGTATACGCTGCCCTACGTAAACTCGACGTTTGCGCCAGCAACCCCTCAGCGTATACGCTACCCTAAACCCTAGCGTATACGCTGCGCACGTATACGCTGCGCACGTATACGCTGATCATTTACGCCAGCATTCACGCTGCACACGCCAGTGTCTACGCTGCCTATCTCAGCGTTCACGCTGATTATTTACGCCAGCGTTCAGGCATCACACGCTAGCGTTCACGCTGCCTATCTCAGCGTTCACACTGATCATTCACGCCAGCGTTTACGCTGCTCACCTAAGCGTTCACGCTGCACACGCCAGCGTTTACACTGCACAAACCCTAGCGTATACGTCACACGCTTACGCCGGCGTCTACGCTGCATATCCCCTTAGATCAGCGTTTACGCTGAACACTTAGCATCTGCGCTGCCCATAGACCAGCATCCACGTTACATACTTGCGCTTAAATCATTTCTGATTTGCGTTATTTGTAATCATGAATCCTATCAACGCCACTGCTGCCACCACCCAGGACGCTGGCACATTGGATGCCATGGCTGCCCAGCAACCTATCGCGCCGCACACGGGAGGGCCATCCACAATTGGGCCCCGTCGGTCTCTAAGGTTACAAGGGAGAGACCCAGCTGCCAACCTCATAACCCAGGATCAATACAACTTTATTTGCATTAAGATACAAGTCGGCTTGGCAGTAGATCAGGCTGAAATGGAGGTAAAGAGACAATTCGAGTTCTTTTATAGAGGAGGACACGAGTTTATCCCCTCCCCATCTGATATAATTCCTGTCCCAGAACAATTTTCGAAGCTCTTTACTCAACTCCTTTTGCATAGGAGTCAATCATTAGACCAAACTATGGCCGATCCCCCATTGGACGAAGAGGATGAATTCGCTGCCCAATCGGAGCACGAAGACTCCTACCATACCGTTAGCCCATGCAACAACCTTAATCCTGCTTTCCACCTAGACGCAGGGGAGGCCGTCCCTCTCCAACCCCCTAGGTCCATCCAGCCCCAAGGGCCGTTGCAAGAAACATCGACATTAGTCCATATTCCTCCCCAGAACAACCTTCTGCCCAATACATTCCCTTTTGTCATCACTCCGGTCGTCGCCGCAGCTTCATCCTCACAGGCACCACCCCCTCATAGCAACATGGGAGCGGTGTTCCCACCCCAAACGATAGGAATGCCACATTTTATGCCCGCATCCACCGCTGCACATTACATCTCGAACCCTCAAACACATGCACCTCCCTTGACCGCTGTAACACAATACGGAGCCTCGTCATACAACACAGCTGGACGATGGCCAATGATGGGCGCTTTGTCCTAGCAAACTTCTTACCAGGTACCACCCCATACAATCTCGTCAATCAATGTTCCCCCGGTACAACCCCAATTACAACAACAACATCAACAATTTCCCTTCAACGTACCCATCGTGCTACCACCTGCCGTTAACTACCCACAGACACAAAAGCCGATTGCCCAGCCCTCGGCTTTTCAACCCGTGACCCAGCAATCTAGCTGGTACGCAGCCTCACACCCCCAACCGGGAGCTTCACCAAGCGCTCAAGATTGGGCAGAAGCTAAAAAGATGATGCAGGAATTGACAGACGAGGTAAAACGCCTCAAAACCGTGACTGATGGGGAGATGAAAGTGATGGATTTCTACAACGACGATCCTATCAGCTCCTCTATCCCACCCTTAGCATTGCCCAAAGGCGTTCCCCTGCCCACGCTGACCAAGTATAACGGGGAGACAAATCCTAATGCCCATCTCATAACCTTCCGGTTGGAATGTGCCCTGCTCCAGGCTTGGCCCCACGCTGTCCTCCGGGTGTTTCCCATGTCCCTTACAGGAAGGGCACTCGACTGGTACCGTGCCTTGCCCAGAAACTCAATCTGCGCGTTGGATGACCTTATACGTCAGTTCGTGACCCGGTTCAAGTATAACTTGAAGCCCGAACCAACGTTGGATAGCCTCATGCAGATTAAGCAGGGGCCTCTCGAACCCGTTCAAAAATTTATCCAAAGATGGAGTGCAGCCCTGAACGAGCTTCACGAACCAATCTCCCCATTTTACCTGCTCACAATTTTAAAAGGAGCCGTCAATGATTTCTTTAAATCAAAATTGTATTACCTCAATGCGCGCGATCTTAATCAGGCGTTCGAACAAATTAAGAACTTGAAGAAGCCGCCCAAAATAGCCATGACCCAGCCTACACAGCTTTTAAAAATCAACATGCTAAGAAAGACAAAGAAAAGAGTAAAACCACCATAGCGGCCGTAGCAGGGACACAACAACAAAAGCCACCGGCGCCACCTACTAACTATTATCACCCCCAGCCCGCAGCTACCACACAAGAATCATCATCACAACAGACTCTGACGAACCGTACGCGGAATTTTGAGAGGAAAGAGCCCTCTCAATACACGCCACTGCCGATGAAGCCTTCCCAACTCTTTGATCAACTCCTAAAAGCTGGGTTGATGAGCCACAAACAATTATCACCAGCGGCTATACAAAGACACGACCGATTCTGTCAACTCGTACAGAATCCGAGCCTAGCGACGCCAGATGAGCCTCCCGTACCCAAAGGGTACCGAATGGATTGCTTTTGCGACTATCACCAAAGACCAAGTCATGGGACAGATTATTGTTTCACTTTGAAGCAAGACATCCAGCGAATGATTGACGAGGGCAGCATCACATTCGACGGGGCTAACCCCGTTCAACCGCAAAATCAGACCATGGGGGTGTACCAAGACCCCCTAAACACCAAAGAGGCTCCATACACGATTAGCACTATCTACTGTGATGATGACCCTGATATGCCATATGTTAACACGATACATCCCGAGAATAAGGAAATCTCTAACAGGCCATTTGTAGTCCAAATCCCTCCTGTTGGGCCCGCGCTAACACCACAGACATCCCATACCCCGCAGCGGCCGTACAGAGTTTGAGTACCCCCGACTACACTCGCCCCCAACATGACGGCGCGCCAACAACCCTGCGTGGTGCGCGTTCCCCCCGTTTCAACAACACCCCGCGCTCGGCCTACCCCTTTTGTAGTCTGAGTACCACCTGCTATCGCCAGGACAGAAGTCCCGTCTCCATTCAGACCAACTCCATACGTCGTCCGGGTGCCCGCACAGACCCCGACCCAGTCATATCTGCAACCACGCCCTGCCCCATATGTCGTAAAAGTCCCTGGGCAAACTCAGGTCCTGAGGCCAAATCCACCCTCACGTAATACACGAGAACGCCTGGCGGACAAGCTCACACGTGAGCAGGTAGAGAGAGAACGCCAACGGCTAGCCATGGGGCCACCTAAACCAACACCTCTTAGCTCCATGCCCATGGCACCATCCGAGGATCTACCTGACGTGGGAACCAGCGGCGAAACTTCTCAGACAAACGAACAACGTGAAACCACTAACGTCCGCAAGAATGATAAACCACAAAAATGCGAGATAAAGCTCTTGGGCCCCATGGACCCGGTACCTCTCAACCATAATTCTTCTGATAGCAGAGATTTTGCAACAGTCTTAACACAGGTCACTCAGGCGCTAAAGCAAAAGAACACCTCTCTAAGCTTATATGATTTTGTGCTAACTTCCCAGACTCACCGCGAGGCCCTTGTACGCATGTTGACATCTATCCCGGTCAGTGAGGACTTGCCTCCAAGTGAACCGGCAATCCATGCCGTAATGTGCCCTCCTCACGAGATTAGCCCTAAGCCCTTGAGCTTCCACGACCAGAGCATCAAGATAGATAAAATAACAGGTGAGGCGACGACGACCCCTATGTTTATCACTATACATATAAACCAATTTAAGATACATAGGGTACACGTAGACGATGGGGCAGCCACTAACGTTGTCTCATATCCAATCATCGAACAATTGGGGCTAACAGACGCAATCAAACCCACGACAACCGCATGTTTGAAATCCTTCAACGGGTCGCGTGTCGTAGTCAAAGGCACAATAACCCTTGACTTTATAGCGGGGAACCAATTCCCCACGTCCGCTGATTTTCTGGTAGTTGATGAGATGCCAGGGTTCAATCTCATCTTAGGGAGGCCCTGGTTAGCCCAGTTGAGAGCTGTATCATCCCCCATACATCAGGAAATTCACCTGCCTTACGGGGGCGGAGAAGTCATCATACATGGAGAAGCGGCCGTTCCCATCATCTCATCAAACTTAGACATAGAGCAAGGGTCAGAAATAGAGCTCGAAAAGCCTAATCAAAGCGACAAGGGTCCCCGGTCACTAGTAAACAGCAAACCTTCTGACATAGATCGGAAATCTCCCAAAACCAAAACAGCTCCACCTAACACACCGCATCTGCGCCATCACGAAAAAGATGACGCGGAAAAAATAACCGATACTAAAACACTCGACAATACAATCACCGGAAACAACTCCTGGGCCGAGTTGCCATTCAACGTGATTAGTGAGGGAGACGCTGAGTATAAAATTGTACCTGTTAGTACATCCTCTGACGTAAAAATAAAGAATATCAAAAAACAATTAAAATAGAAAACAAGCTCTTAGTCCGAAATGACGTTAAACTATAAAAAGTCCGAAATAACGTTAAACTATAAAAAGTCCGAAATGACATTAAAATATGATAAAAATAAAATAAAAAATAATAATAATATAATAATAATAATAAATATTGTTAGCCACCCCCCCCGTCCGAAATGACACTAAACTATTACGTCCGCAATGACATAAAACTAGCCACGATCAGCAATGATTGGTTGCCAGAGAAATCTACCCGCGTGTTCCAAAACATTGTTTAGTCGTGCATGGGGCCCGAAATGGCCATAAACTACACATGTAGCCCGAAATGGCGATAAACTACACATGTAGCCCGAGATGGCGATAAACTACGCATGGGGCCCGAAATGGCCATAAACTACGCACGGAGCCCGAGATGGCGATAAACTACGCACGGGGCCCGAAATGGCCATAAACTACGCACGGGGCCAGAAATGGCCATAAACTACGCATGGGGCCCGAAATGGCGATAAACTACACATGTAGCCCGAGATGGCGATAAACTACGCATGGGGCCCGAAATGGCCATAAACTACGCATGGGGCCCGAAATGGCGATAAACTAGTATCCGCTTTCCATTTTACTTTTAGTCGCTTCTTACGTCGCATATAAAACAGAAAACAAACCAAAACATTTTACATTTCCACACTATGATATATACCCAAAATCGTCAAAAAAAATATATAATATATATATATTCACACATATGTGTCCATGTTATTGCATATACAATCAGCAATCTCTGTTCATCTCATAAAGTTCCGGTTACAATTTTAGCCCAGGTTCAAATTAAAAAAAAAAAAAACGAAACAAACAAAAAGAAAATGTTAAAACACTAAGCGTCCGGGGCAGGAGGATCGGCCTCCTCGGGTCCACCAGCATCAGGATCCCCTGCTCCACTGGAGCCAACCTCGCCAGTCTCGTCCCCACCTTCATCTTGAAAAGGCCAAAGAGAAAATAGTCAAGAGACAATGTTAAAGTTCCAAACATCAATCAACCAGTTAACTCCCAAAAGAGACGAAACGCTTACCATAAGAGGTCCCCCCAAGCCGAATTCAAGCCGTCGTAGGATCTCCTCTTC
>MNCI01031650.1:262654-306847 GCA_015680685.1 Gnetum montanum
CACGCCCAGCGTACACGCCCAGCGTACACGCCCAGCGTTCACGCCCAGCGCACACGCCCAGCGTTCACGCTCAGCGTACACGCCCAAGATTTCCAAGGGCAACATGAAGATTACGCCAAAGAGCAAGAATTGAAGCAAGTGGACATCCGTCGGCGTCTACGCCCAGCGTGTACGCCCAGCGTGTACGCCCAGCGTACACGCCAGCTTGTGGCGTTCAGGCCCAGCGTTCACGCCCTACGTATACGCCCAGCGTGTACGCCCAGCGTACACGCCAGCTTGTACTGTATACGCCCAGCGTATACCGAGTTTCTAAAATTGTAACGCCCGGTCTACACGCCACGTGTCGCCTCGTCCGATATTCCCGGTAATCCTACCCCTATAAATAGCCCGTCTTTTCACATTTACTGCCGGCGCGAAAATTTACCAGAGAGCCGACCCAGAGCAATTACGCTGCTGAAACCCTCTACTCCCACGCTGCACGCTGTACGCCGTACGCTGTACGCTGCATGCCGCATGCTGCACGCTGCACGCTCCATGCTGTACGCTATATGCTGAACAGAGTCCACGCCTCGCCCACCGTGTCCGCCAGCTGCATCCTTCCGTTCACCGGGGCTTTACGTCCGCCTTGTGTCCCCCACACAACTGCGTTAGACCGGTGCACAAACTTTAATTCCATAATTTATTGTCTACACTTACAGCAAGTTCTTCTTACAGTTTTTATGTTAATTTCGCCCGTGCTTTGTTTACGCCTGTTTACGTTCGCGTTCTGCACTCGGACCGGATACGAAAACGACCACTGTTTACGCTTGCTGTTGGTACTTTCTCAGTTTTACGTCAATTTGGCCCACTCCATTCACTGTTTACGCTCACGCCCGCACGCCCACGCCATGTACATTTCACTGTTTACGCTATCGCACCTGCACGCTCACGCTGTGTACATTTCACTGTTTACGCTGTCACGCATTAACGGTCACACTGTGCACATTTCAGTTCACGCTGTCACATTCACACGCCCACGTTAGTCACTTCTGTTTACGCTGTTTACACCGTGCACGCCCGATCCATTGCTCACGCCCTGTTTACGTATAACCCAGCGTATAACGCTTCGGCGGCGCTTGGGGAAGTCCTCGTTTGATCCGCGTGCGGACCATTTGAGGCACTCTACCTTCGTCCTTTCCAGCTTTCCCTCAAGCGGAGGCAGGGTCAACTATGTGCGCCCGCATCTCCTTTGGTGCTCGTCACGTTCCAGCCTTGCACCGACGATTTCGGTCGGCACAGTTCCCATACGCAAATCTTCGTTTTTCGTACTCACGCTAGCAGAGACATCGCAAAAGTGATGCGCAATGCTCCTTTTTGCATGCATTCTTGCTACAATTTGTAACAGAGATATCTCAGATTGACGCGCTACGCTCGTCTGAAAGCATTCCTGTTGACATAAATAAACATACCGTTTGCATCTTCCCCAAACCTGTTTCCAGTTACACCCTTCTACCTCTCATACTCGCCAGCCTTCCTTTTACGTAAACAGAGCAACACCTGAGTAGTCATGGATGAACGTTGTTCTTGCTTCTACCAATCCGGTGTTTCACAATCTTTGTCGATGTTTTTCGGGTAAGCCCTCTAACCGTCAACAAAGAGGGGCCATTGAAACACCGTGAAAATTACGGGTCGGCCTCAGGCGAAGATTCGTAATTTGAGCGAGAACGCGCCTCAAATCTGTCTAAGGACAAGTTTACGCTCCATCACGCACGGCAGTGTAATGAGCGTAATAGGCTCCAAGACAGTTAAACGCGAATTTGTTCAAAGGACAAGTTTACGCTCCATCACGCACGGTAGCGTAATGAGCGTAATAGGCTCCAAGACAGTTAAAGGCAAATTTGTTCAAGGACAAGTTTACGCTCTATCACGCACGGTAGCGTAATGAGCGTAATAAGCTCCAGGACAGTTAAAAGCAAAATCCAAAGAAACACGACGGGTTGGCACTTGTTCTCGAAATGCTTAAACAACTGATCTTTACGCGCGTTACGCGGCGATGAGTGCTCGTGCGTGGGTCAGAATGCAAGCACGCGTTCATTACGCTTCGTCATGCACAGCTGCGTGATGAGCATAAGTGACACTTTGATTACACTCCACCGCGCGTAGCTGCGTGGAGAGTGTATGTTACATTTATGCTGCATCACGCACAGTTGCGTGATGCGCGTAAGCGCGTTGTTGTTACACCTAGGTTGCGTTCATACACGCAACACAATGCGAATGAGCGCAAACGCAGCTGAGACACGCCTATCATGGGCCTGCTCTTTACACGCACAGCACGCAAACGAGCGTGTTGTGCGTAGTTGTAGTTCGACTTAAAAGAATCGCGTCGACAGGATCCGCGACATTCGGGCCCACATCATCAGGGTTGCGTGTGTCGCGGCCTATAAATACCCCGGCTGACAAATATACAAAAAAAGAGGAGATTTGGGGAGAGTTAGCAGTTGACAAGTTAACAAACCAGAGGACCAGAGCACATATCACTTTTCGTTGGCAGCAGATCAATGGGACAAGAGCATTTTCTGAGCAAGGGCACACTTATCGCCTTGAGCAGAGAAACAAGAGCATCCTTTGGTAATCGCTGCAAACACCATCCTTTAGCAAAAACAGAACACAGCATGCCTGAGCCCTAACAGCAGATCTACCCGAAGCAAAGAAGCAGAACGGGAATTGTGAAGTCGTCTCGCCCAGTTAGCAGGCTCTATCGTTCAAAAGATCGATGGACTTCAGAGCTTGACCATTCCTGCACCTAAGCTTTGGACCTACAAGCTAGATCAGACTTTTGTCCACACAGTTTTCCTATTGTTTTGTGCTCATTTTGTATCCAGTTGTTGCGGGGTTTTTTCTCGCATTGTAACGTAATATATAAACAAGCATACATCCGATCCAGCATTGAAACATAGATCTTTGATCTTTGCGACGTACATATTTTTTTTTTCTCTCCCGATTAGCATATTTTTGGCATTTTTGGTTATCTTTGTAACGATCCATCTACGTCATTGTCCTCCCGCTTTACGATCTCTCGCACCAAATCACGGCACGGAAAAATCCATAATCATCATCGCTTTTACTGACCCGTAAGTCCCTGTCTGATCGACAAGACTGTTCAGGGCACCGCGGATTCGTTTTTCCAGCTTAGCCCTCGTGCGGATCCGTGGTTAAAGCTGTGTATACGGAATTTCAGTCGGTATTTCAAGCTGCCGACGTTTTCCGTCGTTACAACGTTGGTAGAGCAGCGGATGCAAATAGAGCTCCTAGCTCAGAAAAGCCAGGATTGGAGGGATTACTGTGCAAGTGTGCATGAGTGGGGGCAGAAGGAAAAGGACTACAAACATTTGTATAAGCGAGAAAGCATCGCTTATCGTAAACTTTATCGTGATTTTTCTATCAAAGCTCAATCCTTGCAAGTCTTCCTTGACATCATTGGAGCATCCGAAGCCTTCAAGAAGTTCCAAGAGCAGGTGACTATAAGTGCGTCCCCGGAAAGGGAGATGACTCTCCCTGGGGGCCAGACTATAGTCCCTACATTCTTCCTGGACCCACGTCACTAGACTAATGTAGAGAAATGGAAGGTGAAGGCTGGAGCTGCCATGGGAGATGGAGCATGGTCTGAGCTGACCGAGGATGAGATCATGGAGTGCTTGTGGGCCAGCTTAGACAAGCTTCCCTTTGCTGCGGAAGCAAGGCCATTGCGAGTAAGTTTATGCATGACTAAATCTAAATTTTCCTATTGTGTTGTCAAATTTTGTCTTTGCTAATATGTTTTCTGTATCTACGTACCAGAAGAGGATAGAGAAGATGAGCAAGCTAAGGAGCCAGTACAAGAGGAAGAACGCAGCGATGAAGAGCATCCTCCCGTGGAGCCGATACTAGAGCAGGGACCTCATGAAGAGGGGATTCCTCATGAAGGAATACTTCCTAGGAGAGAAGGCCCACTAGAGGACGATTTATTAGGACTAGAGCCAGACTTAAGAGATACTTGTGACAGTGGCATTAGGGGAGATGCGTAATTGTGGTTTACGCATGGTTTTTTTGATTGGAATCAACAATGGTTATGCTAATGACTGGAAGACTAGCTACAAGATTTTTGTGGTAATTTTAAAAGTTATTTATTTTTGTTTTGTCTTTTGTGTTTTTATCTGCAAAGCGTAAGCGTAGTTGTTAGAAATTTTGCTTAAGTTATGTTGCAAAGGAGTGGAATTTCCAGTTTAAGGCCATAGCAGGCCGTCACTAGTTTTAGGCCATTGCAGGTTGTCATGATCGTTTGCGTAATCTGGAAGCTAGTTTTAGGCCATTGTGGGCCATGGCTAGTTTTAGGCCATTGCGGGCCATTACTAGTTTAAGGCCGTCATGGGCCCTCTGCGTAATATAGAAAGCATAATTGGACTAGAGTGATCAAAAAGCGTAAATAGTGTACATAAAAGAAATGCGATAGCATAAGGAATGATAAGCGTAAACATTAAATGTTTCTATAGTGTCGATGGCGTATTGGATGGAGATGGACTACTAAGTGTAAACGGCGATAATAGGTAAACATATGATAACGTGCGTAAATTCCATTTAGTTCAACCGCTAATTCGCAATTGTTTCTTAATGGCCTTCACGTTCAATGTTGCGTAAGGACGGAGGGGTTTACGGTCTGACTCCTCCATGTCACCATCCTGAAATGGTAGGTTGGCCCAGGCTAGACTGTCATCAGTGGTTTCGGCTTCTTGAGGGATTTGGAGATGGGTCTGATCATCAGTCGTTTCTATCTACGAACCACATTCTTCTTCAATGTTCTTGAAAGTCCTAGGGTTAATTTCATCTCCGCGTATTACGACCTCCCCTCCTGCATAGGGTAGGTGTATTTCTTAATGTATCGATGATGAAATTACCCTCAGCTGGGCTAACCAGGATCTCCCTAAGATTAGGTTGAAACCAGGCATCTCCTCGACAACTAGGAATGTGGCATCTGTTGGGAATTGATCCCCTGCCACAAACTCGATACGCACTATCCGCGTGACTTGAACCCGTGCCCCGTTGAATGACTTTATGCATGCTGTCGTTGTGGGACTGATCTGGTTGACCAGACCCAACCTATCCACGATGGGATATGGAATGACATTGGTAACTACGTTGTCATCCATGTGCACCCTCCAGATTCAGTATTGACTGACCCGAATGGTTATGAACATGGGTTCAGTTGTCACCTGACCTTTCTCCGGATCATCTTTGATGGACTCGTCATGAAAGGTCAGCAAGGTAGGCTTAAGTCGCTCACCGTCGGAGGGAAACATGACAGTGTGTATCGCTTCCTCCTCCGCTGGAAAACTTTCTTCCACAGGTATGGATGTCAACATGCGGACCATAGCCTCATGATGTTCTCGGGATGTCATAAGCAGGTCATAGAGGCTCAGTGTTGTATTTTTTTGATTTAGCGCTTGTTTGACCTGTGTAAACGCGTCGAGGAGATCCCCCTCTCGATTGGGTTTTTTATTCCCCTTGTCTTCTTCCATTCGTCCCAAGAGGCGAATCTCCCAAGGTGGAATGGTGTCAGTTGGGGGGTTGTTATTTTTCTTACCGAGAGGAGGCGGTTGCGTTTCTGCATCTTTATCCTGCTTCTGAGGTACTGGCAAAGGCACAGAGGCTAGGGGCCTAGGCTTAGGGAAGCCGAGCGTAGAGTGGTCTTTTGTGGAGTTAAAAGATGTATATCGTTCCTTTTGTTTGTTAGGTAATGGCTAGTGATTTTGATCAGAGGTTTGCCCCTGTGTAAGAGAAGAAGCCAATGATTTTTGTGCCCAGATAATAAATGGCACCCTAGACGTGGGCACAGATGAGGCCGCGGATTTGCTGTGACCACGTGGCTGAGTGGCGTTCTGAGAAGGGGGCCGAATGATGAAGGGTGGCCTCGAGACACCACCAGCTACTGATGAAATATTTGCCCCCCTTTGTAAGCTAGTAGGTACATGCAAAACAAAATGTTTTTTAGGTGGTACTTCCCACTCACCATCCATACTTACCATGTTGATTGTGTAGGGTGCGTTGTTTGTGTTCAACGGATTCTTGTACACATGCAACGCTTGATTTTCCGGGCGCGTCAGATTACTACCCTCTAGTTTTAAATGACCGTCGTCAATCATGTGTTGAATATCGTCCTTCAACGCCCAGCAGTAATCTGTGTCATGACCACATAACTGGTGGTAGTCACAGAAACGATCTAACCTGAAAGACTTCAGAACCGGTGGTTCATCAGGTAGTGCTAAAGAAAGATTCTTCAGCAGTTCACAATGATGCCTGTGACGCTTTAGAGCTTCTTCGGATACTCTTTTAGGTTGACTGTATCCTACCCCTAGTATTTTTTTCAACAGTTCTGAATGCTTTATAGGGAGGGCTATGTACTTTGAGCGATCTTTACGTTCAAAGTTCGATTTCAACTGGGAGGCCTTTCAGGGGTAGCCGCATCTTGGCTGGTCCTGCCCGCACTGGCCATGGTTTCAGGAGGGGCCGTAGGTGCCTTCTTTTTCTTTTTCTTTGTGCCCTTAGCCTGCGCAGCTACTTTCATTGTCATCACCTTACCTTTTTCTTTGCCCTTGTTGTGAGCGTTCTTGTAGGCAACATACGCCAGGACTTTGCTGGCCTCCACAGCATCTTGGATGCTTCTAGTTTGAGCGAAGGCGTGGTGTAGAGAGTTAGGGAAGAGATAATACAGCTTTGACTTGATAAAGTCATTGACTGCTCCTTTGAAGATGGCCATTAAGTGTGACTCCGCGATTGGCTCACAGATTTCATTCAAAGTAGCGTTCCAGCACTGTATGAATTTCTGGACTAGTTCGAGAGAGTCTTGTTTCACTCCCATAAGTTGATCTAACGTGACTTCCGGTTTTAAGTTGTATTTAAAGTGAGTCAAGAATTGTGTCAACAGCTCTTCCAATGTTGAGATGGAAGAGCATGGGAGGGCTCGATACCAATCAAGAGCTTTCCCTGTCAAAGAGATAGCGAAGATGTGGATAAATGCGTGAGGCCACTATTGCAGCAACAAGGATTCAGATCTGAAGGTGACCAAATAAGCGTTAGTATCTCCCTCCCCATTATACTTGGTGAAATGAGGTAAGGACATTCCCAATGGCAACGAAAGCATAGGGAACACTGAGCTAATAGGATCATCTTGGTAGAAGTCCATGATCTGTACAGTGTCTAAGCCAACGGCCTTAAGACACCTAACCTCCTCAGTGAGGATCTGAATAAGTAAGAAGGCCTGGTCCAGACCTGTTGATGGTGGTGTCTGTGTAGGAGGAGAAGGCGGCTGACCTGGGAAAGCAGCATCAGGTAGTGGAAATGGTGGGATGGTTTGGCCGGTAGATGGTGGGGCGGGAATCCCTGCAGGCTAGGGGACTTGTGAAGACCACCATCCACCAGTTTGAGAAGAGAGGTTAGTCGTCGCAGGTTGCGCAAGATATGGATAGGGGTATGTCAGGACCATCTGCAGAATCTATGTTGCGGGTACCACTGATGGTTGCACACCGTATACCGCAGACTGGTTGTGTTGTGCCACGGGGTAGGTCCACTGACTTGCGACAGGCTGTTGGACAGGTATCTGTGGATGCAGGACAGCGGTGGTCTGTTGGGTCCGAGGGGGCAGAAGCGATAATGCCTGCACCGGGCGAGTTGTGGATATGGTGTGGGGTTGGATTTGAGGGATGAAATGGGGCACGGTGATCACTAAAACCACCGACGGAATGCTAAGCATGCGTGGTGACGAGATCGCCCCCATGTTATTGTGGGGTATTTGCACTTGCAGCCCAGATAGTTGAGTAGTGGCTTGCGGGACAATGGGAATATGTGTTTGTGTGGTCATGGAGGGATTAAGAGGGGCCGCTTCCCCATTGAGAGGAAATGAAGGATTGATGTAGGTATGGGGACTAAGAGTGTGATACGAATTCTTAGACTGGGCTGCAAATTCGTCATCTTCTTCCTCCCCATTTTGGGGCTCCAGCATGGCCTATGTAGCCTGCCTCTTAGCCATGACCAACTGCGTTATAACTTCATGGTGGTGATCTGTTAAAGGGATGATGTCATAAGCTGTTGGGGTAAAATCCTGGCCCCCTCGGTAGATCATCTCAAAATTCCATTTCGCTTCGATTTCAACTCGACAAAGAGGTAGCTTCACCTGGATCTTAACGCAGATGAAACTATATTCCTCAGGGGTCATGATGGTAAATACTGGGTCTTTGCCCTGCATTCTCAATTACTGGAGTGACTGTCCTACAACACCAGAAGCTGGTCCGGTGGTGGCGATGGGATTCACAGATGTGGCACCGAAACCAGCGATGACAAGGGCGATTGTGGTTGTGTATACAGAATCCATTGATTGTGTGGATTAGCTGTGCCAAATTACCAGATCTAATAAGCAGTTGACAAAAAGATCGCAAATAGGCTCTCTACCCTGTAGGATTCTAGAGGAATCGTTCCTGTGACCGATCTACACCACACAATTTTCCGTAAACTTCCCTAGAGTTATTACGTTTATGGTTTTGGGTATAAATCGCTAATAGGGCTACCCAAGAAATACGGATCGTAGCCTAGGCCCTTCTTCTAGCACCAAAAAACTGTAACGACGGAAAATATCGGCAACTGAAAATTACCAAACAAAATCCCCTGTACACAGTTTAACCATGGATCCGTGCGAGGGCTATGCTGGAAAAACGAATCTGTGGTGCCCTGAACGGTCTTGTCGATCAGATAGGGACTTACTAAATTAGTAAACCGATGGAGATTATGAATATTTCATGGAACGATCTGATTCTACGAGTTGCGAAATGAGAGAAAAACGATGTAGATGAATGGTAATGGTGATGACGTTAACACAACAAAAGGGATCAAAAATGAGAGAAATGTGTAATTTCAAGATCTATGTCTTGACCTGAAAAAATGAGTATTTTATGTATCAAGTTACACTGGGGAGACCCTGATGACCCTGATCTTGTGCAAAATAGACACAAAATAACAAGAAAACTGTCCAAACATAAGTACAGGATGGAATCTGATCTACCTCATAGGCCAGAGATGGGATGCAAGGATGGTCAAGTTCTGATGTCTATCGATCAATTGCTTCTGATCAACAGAACTCGCGAATGTTGCCAGATGATCTTCTCGATTCTTGATCTGCTCCTTTCGCCTTTGGTAGTCTCTGCTCGGGATTGCTAATGATCACCAATGAAGAAGGTTGTGCCTTCGCCAAAGGGTCAATCGCTTCTGTTGCAAATGCCCAAGCAAAATATTCTCTATTTCTGCTAGAAGGTGATGCTGCCAAAAATTGTCAAGATGCTGCTCTATCTATTTCTTCCTACTCTCTATTTGTCTCTGTGTCTGTGTCTTCACTAGCTGGCATATTTATAGGTTTGACAACGTGTGGAGAAGGCATGGTCATGATGACACGTGTTTCAAACCTTCTGAAAGGCCGTTGACCTAACCAACTTCGTGTTGAACTTTGTGATTATGCACAATACGCTCATTTGTGTACTGTGTGTGTGAGTAACAACTGTGCGTCAGATATGTTTCAGCTGACTTTGGGCTACATTATGCTCATTCGCATTGCGTCGCGTTCAAGAGCGTAACAAAGCATGAAGACAATAGATTCAAGCTGTTTTACGCTCATTTACACTGCCGGGCATAGTGAAGTGTAAGCAATGATTATTTTGATGATGACTTACGCTGACAGACGCTACGTTGCGTAATGAGCATAAGGCGGCCAATATGTAAAAAAAAAGAGGCGTCAATCTACTGTGTGTCTTTGGTCTTTCTTTGACTTTTTCGAAGCACATTACGCTACCGTGCGTAACAGAGCGGAAACTCGGCCTTGGACAAAAGACTTAGCCAAAATATTCGAGAAGTCGCATATTATGCTGCTTAAGCCTCCCCACATCCATTGAAGTAAGTCGCCTTCTGATACCAGGCTATGTGTACCGCTTGAAATCGTCGGTCCCCAGCTGGTAGGAAAAACAGAGACCGCGGGATCACAGGACGAGCACAGATGACCCTACCTTTACTTGAGGATGAGCTGGAATGCACGAAGGTAGGGTACCTTGGGTGATCCACACGCGGATCAGAGAAGGATTTCCCCAAGTGCCACCGAAGTGTTATATGCTGGGTTATGCGTAAACTATGTAACGGGCATAAAATGGAGCGAACAGTGAAAACAGGGCATAAGAAAAATGTAGACGGCGTAACAGCATAAACAACGTGGGCAGCGTAAATTGTAAACAAGGCGTAGACAACGTACAGTGTAAACAAGGCATATGCAGCGTAAACGGTGTAAGCGTAAACGAGCGTAGACAGTGTATAGCGTAAACAAGGCGTATACAGCGTAAACAGGGTGAACAGAGCATAGAGAGCGTAAACAGAGCGTAAATGTAAACTAGCGTAAACAGAAGCAGCATGAACACAACATAAAATGTAAACTGTAAACTGTATTATGGAGAGGAAATGTGGTGCACCGGTCTAACACAGTTGTGGCTGAACACAAGGCGGACGTAAAGCCCCGGTGGGTGCAGGGAAGCGGTTGGTTCGCACGGTAGGCGGAGCGTAGAGACTGTGCTCGACGTACAAGACTTCCAACGTAGAGGGTTTCATGCTCTAGTTTGCAGCGCAATTGCTCTAGGTTTGCTCTTGTAAAATTTTTTCCGACCTTGAAAATGTGGAAAACTGGGCTTTTATAGGTGCATTTTTACCGGGAAAATCGGGTTGGGAGACAAGTGGCATGTCGACCGTGTGCGTATAATTTAGAAATATGGTATACACTAGGCATATATGCTACATCAAGCTAGCATATACGCTGGGTGTATACACTGGACTTGCTGGGCGTGTGGACTTTGGTGGACGCTGGGCGCATACGCTGATGGACGCTGGCGTATACGCCTATGGATGCTAGCGTATACACTAGGCGTATACGCTGATGGACGTTGGCGGCTGACTTGCTTCAATTCTTGCTCCTGTTGCACCTACTGAGTGTAAATGTGAGGCGTATATGCTAGGCGTCGGGCGTATACACTGGGTGTATACGCTAGGCGTAGACGCTGGCGCAACACTTGGTAAAAACTAAGTGTTTCGATCCTCAAAATTGCCATGTGTGACTCCAAACGTAGTCAAGGTCATCTGAGGGTCACGGGGACCTACTTCTTGTAGGACAAGTACCAAAGATGAAATTTTTTGGTGTTTCATTGGCCCCTCTTTGTTGATGCTTTGAGGAATCGACCCGAGAAGCGTCGACAAAGAAGCGCAAAACACCACAAGCAACTTGATAAAAGCTTTGTCCCTTGCCACCTGACTGGACGTCATCGTACCATGTTTAGTAGTGTAAGGGATTGAAAAAGGTGAGATTGGTAGTTGGTAGGAGAGAAGGGATTGTGAGGATTGGTGATTGTCCAAGGGATCATGCTGGGGAAATGGGATGCTCAGGTGTGTGGCCTGCCGGTCCTCGTCGATAGCCATTTTTTTGGCAGACTCGGAATTCAGGCATGCGATGCGCGTCCTTTGGTGGAACATTGCTCTTGGTTAGTGTTCAAGAGGGCTTGTTATCAACGCCAAAGCCACGAAGTGATGTTTTGCATTCTTTGGAGGAACAACACCCTTCTTTGGGGAGACTGTAAGCGAAGAGCCAAAGCCACGCAACAGGATATTTCTTGATTGCTTTAGACATGAGTACCTATTTTCAAGACTGATGCCTTCCCACCTAGGGCTTGTATGGGAAGTGCCAAGGGTCCCGTTTTTTTTATAACTATAAACTGTACTCATGTGCGAATATTGTATTTCATGTGTTGTGATTGCTGTAATGTTTTGCGGTGTGCAATAGTTTGGTGAGCAGATAGTGAATTTTCGGGGGATGGGAATGTATGGGTTAACGGTTTGATTTAGTCTCGCTAGGTGGATTAATGGACATTGCTTGATCTTGCTGCTTATGATGAAATGCACTCTCGTACGAGCTCTTCTGAGTGTCATCTTGCAAACATAACTTCGAGGAGACAAGAAAACCATGAGTAAATAAATGAGCTTAGATCAAAACAGATGGAGGTGAACAAAAATGTTGGGGGCGATTCAGAGCACTGAGTGCGAATGTTGATGATGTTGATGAGATTGTTTGCCGATGAGGGATGCAATGATTCTGATGAATGAATACAGCTGTGGAGCGAAGAGTTGGAGATGAATGTGTCAGTTTACAGTCTTGATGGACTATCATGGGTGAGTTTTGTGTCGTAACCCGTTGGACACTGCTCGTTTAACGTCGTGGCAGATGGTACGTTGCCAGTTTCGAGTCTTAGCGGACCATGCAGAGGCAAGCTAGTTTATAGTCTTAGCGGACTCTGACGGTTGTGACGGTGACATTTTACTGTCATGCCAGAAGGATGCTAGTTTATCGTCATTGCGGATACTACGGGATATTAGTTTATTATCATGATGCCAGGACAATGGTGGTGTTAGTTTTAAGTCGTAACCCAAGACTGTTCTGTGGTATCAGTTTATAGTCATAATCCAGGACTTATCTGTGGTATCAGTTTATAGTCATGATTCCAAGACTAGCTTTGGTATCAGTTTATAGTCATGATTTCAGGACTAGCTATGGTATCAGTTCATAGTCATGATTCCAAGACTAGTTGTGGTATCAGTTTATAGTCATGATTCTAGGACTAACACGTACCTGAGCTCAAATTTATGTATAGAATGGTTTTAGGAACAAGTGATTGGTTAGATTTGCAAATTCTTTTCTGTCTATGTCAGCTAGCTTGAATGATCTATTGTCGAATGCTTTGGTGACCAGGTAAGGTCCTTTCCAGTTGACTGAGAACTTATCTGGGTGTTCTCGAACAACCTTAAGCACGAGGTCTCCTTCTTTGATGGGGCGCTTATGAACGTCATGTCGATGTCGTTGCTGTTGTCATTTTTGGTACCATTCGATCTGATCAAGTGCGCGTACACGCTCCTCCTCCACCGAGTCCAGGTCAATAATGCGTAGATCATTGTTTTGCTCGTCGTCGAGAAGTCCAGAAAGCGTGATCCTTAGAGATGGTACCTATAATTCCAAAGGTAAAACAGCTTCTGAACCGTAAACAATACTGTATGGAGTTTTACCTATCGAAGTTTGATGTGTAGTACAGTATGCCCACAATGCATATACCAGTTGTTCGTGCCATCTTCGTTTACTTTGAGCAAGCATCTTTTTGAGTATTATAATGATTATCTTATTTGTCACTTCTGCCTGCCCATTGCTCTGAGGATAGTAAGGGGATGAAAACGAATGTTTGATCCCTAGACTATCACAAAACATTTTGGTCTCAGCACTGCTAAATTGTGGCCCATTGTCAATGATGATCGTCATGGGAATGCCAAAACGGGTCACAATGTTTATGAGGATGAAGTGGCACACGTGTTTAGAAGTAGTTTTTTGAAGGGGCACAGCTTCTACCCATTTCATGAAATATTCGATTGCTGTTATGATAAAACCATGTCCGGCAGAAGATGTGGGTGTTATCGGGCCTATAAGGTCTAATCCCCACTTCTGGAAGGGCCATGTGATCTCTGTCGTGCGCAACTCATTTGGTAGGATATGGATTAGGTTACTGTGTTTTTGACAAGTACTACATGTTCTGACCTTGGACAGACAATCGTACTCCATGTTTGGCCAATAGTAGCCTAGGCGTCTTATTTTGGTTGCCATTTCCTTCGGTGCAATGTGTCCCCCGCATATCGCGTCGTGTACTTGTTCAACAATTGTTTGGGCTTCGGTACTATTGACGCATGTCAGCAGTATGCTTTCATAGGATCAGCGACACAATGTGTCTCCTATTAGTGTGTATTGTCTAGAACGTTTGGGTACTGCGTTCTTTTGTGTGTTTGTTAAGTGTTGTGGCGTCTCGTCGCGCAGAAGGTATTCCTTTATGTCATCATACCATTCATTAGCGCATGTTGTACTAACAGATGTGATTGGAAACATGTCAATAGTATAGGTTATGGGCTCGGCACAATTGGTTACGGAGCTTGGTAATGCGTGAAACATGTCAAGGGATATGTTTAAGGCCAAGGTTGCTAATGCGTATGCAATGGTATTGTCATTCCTGGAGACGTGTTGGACATCGACGCTTTCGAATCGTTTAAGTAGGTGTTTAGCCAAATCACAGTATGGTTGTAAGTGTTGCGCTTTACATGTATACATGTCTCTGACTTGGTTTACAACTAGTTGTGAGTCCCCTTTGACTACAAGCCATGTAAGGTCCGAAGCTAGTGCGGCCGCAAGACCTCTAAGGAGGCCTTCATGCTCTGCTATGTTATTAGTACAATGAAAATTGAAGCGATAAGCAAAAGGTTTAATTTCCCCAGAGGGGTATGTGATTAAAGTGGCAACACTTCTTCCTCGAGAGGTGGATGCTCCATCGAAGTTTAGAATGACATCGTAGTTATCTGGCACCGTATCTATTACATTTACATTTTCATCTGGGAATTTGAGTTCTATTGTACCTAGATCTTGTGTTGGTGACGTAGTCATTTGATTTGCTATGGCTTGGCCTTTGACAGATGATTGTGCTACGTAGTTCAGGTCAAACTCAACTATGATGGCCTTCCAACGGGCTATCCTACTTGATTCGTAGATATTCCCAGTTATAGCTCTAAGTACATTGTCTTTTCAAATTATGTTAGTTTGATTTTGGAAGAGATAATGTCGTCATTTCTTTAAAGAGAAAAATAAAGCTAAACATGACTTCTCTACGTCATTGTATCTTTTTTCATGGGCAACTAATGCATGGTTCAGGTAGTATACAGGGACTTCAAATACGTCATCTTGTTTCTGGCAAAGCATAGATGCGATTGATGATTCTGATGTGGCCAGGTAGATGTAAAACGACTTGTCGTTTTTGGGTGGGTACACCGTGGGTAGTCGAGCGAGCGCCATCTTAATGTTGTCAAATGCTTCTTGGCACTGTGGGGTCCATTCAAAATGGAGATTTTTGTGTAGTAGGTGGTTCATAGGTGTTAGTTTTTCCGCCAATTTTTTATGAACCTCCTGATAAACTGTAATCGACCTTATAGCCATCGAAGTTCGGTTAGGTTGCTAGGTGATTTCAAGTTTGTAATGGCCTTAACCTTATTGGGGTCTACCCGTATCCCTACTTCTGAGGTTAGGAATCCAAGTAGTTTTCCTGTCTTGACGCCAAAGACGCATTTCTTTGGGTTAAGCCTTAGTTCGTACTTTAGACAACGTTTTAACACTAAGTCAAGATCCTGTACATGTTGTTTTGATGTTTTGGATTTAACCACTATGTCATCCACGTAATCATTGAGCGAATGTAAGATGTAATTGCTGAAGATGTATGTCATCGTCCTTTGATATGTGGCCCCAGCGTTCTTGAGATCGAAAGGCATCATCGTGTAACAAAAGGTTCCCCAAGGTGTCATAAAAGTGGTTCGGAGCTGGTGTTCTATATTAATATGTATCTGGTTATATCCCAAGAACCCATCCATAAAAGATAACAGGGCATGCCCAGCGGTTGAATCAACTAATTGATCAATGCTAGGTAAGGGAAAGTCATCTTTTATGGTTGCTACGTTGAGGTCTCTGAAGTCAATGTATAGGAGGATACTTCTGTTCTTCTTTGGGACTATAACCATGTTTGACACCGACTCGGCGTAATCAACAACCCTAATGAAACCAACTTTGTAGAGCTTAGTAATCTCACTACGAACTGCTAATGTTACCTCAGGCTTGACCTTTCGTGCTTTCTATTTCACTGGCCTTAGTCTCGAATCAAGGATAATGTTGTGCTGGATGATACGGGGGTCTAGTCCGGGCATGTCTGTACAGGACCAAGCAAACGCTTTCATATTGTCCCTAAGCACGTTTTCGATATCTCTAGCCAGACGCAGTTCTAGTAATGTGCTTAATTTTAGAATTTTAATTTCCCCATTAGGCATGATGATGGGAGTTTCGGCTAGGGGATCTTCGGTAATATTTTCAGCTTCTATGTTGAGGGATTTTGTCATACCCTCATACTCATTAACCGTTTGCTGTGTTGAAGCTATTATTGCATTGTTTGTTGATGAGATCACATGGATGAGATTCATGTCGATATTCCTTTCAACCTCGTCGTATGGTCCATCAATAACTAACGGCTTAGTTAAGCGCTTGCAATCCATTAGGCTAGTTCCTGTCAATAAATAGAGAGCTTGGTGAGATAGCGATGGTCGTTTTATGTCTTTTGGAAATTTTTAGTATATATGTATGACAGTGGATTAACGTGATAGAAAAACGGTAGCTTAATGCCTTACCGGGCAACGAACGGCAGTTTAATGCCTTACTGGGCAACGAACGACATTTTAATGCCTTACCGGGCAACGAACGGTAGTTTAATGCTGAAATTTTACGTTTTATTTAGTTTATGTATGTAATTTTTATATATTTTTGAAAAATTTAAGGCAAATCTGAGAAAGTGTGAAAAATGAGGCAAAAAGTAAGAAAAACGGAGGGCGGTGGCGTCGTCAGCGTCAGCGTCAGCATCAACGTCGGCATCGGCGTCGGCATGCTATAAAAGGGGAAAAGGGGGCTTCATTTGTCATTTGACTTTCCGAGCGTGAGCGTGAACTGCGAGAGAAACCCCAGCGTAGATGCTGAGTGAAACCCCAGCGTTAACACCGAGAGAGAAACCCCAGCATAGACGCCGAGAGAGAAACCCCAGCGTAGACGCCAAGAGAGAAACCCCAGCGTGGACGCCGATCAAAGGAACCACAGTGTATACGCCGAGATGGGAAGAGGGAAAGAAATGGAAGGCCGAGGAAAGAAAGGACCAGAGCTGACGTTCACGGAGGAGAGCGAGGTGATGCTGCAGTGCCTACCCCACCGGAGCCTTCCCGCATGGCCTGGATCTTCCAGCAAGTAGGCTCTTAACTCTGTTTTTGTTTATTTTTTCGCGTCTGTTTTTGTAGCGTAGACAGTTAGCATACAGGGTTTCGGTGTATGCACCGAGCGTAAAGGGTTCAGGGTATTGTACCAGCATAGACGCTGCGTGTGTTTTTTTCAACGTAGACTATCACGGTTTCCTTTTTCGGTGTTCAGCATAGACGATTGTCGGCGTATACGCTCAGCGTATACGCCGAGCGTAGACGATTGTCGGCGTATACGCTAAGCATATACGCCAAGCGTAGACACTTGTACTTGCTTCTGGCGTAGATGGTCTACACTCGGCGTATACACCGAGGGTTTCTATAGTGTATACACTGGGTGTAAGTTGGATATTTCGTAGCATAAGCCTGTTTAGCGTAAAGTCGTGTTATGTACAGCGTAGACAGTTTGTCTCTACGGCCAGCGTATACGCCAAGCATAACTATTTGTCTCTATCCCCAGCGTATACGCCAAGCGTAACTGTTTGTCTCTATGCCCAGCGTAACTGTCTGTCTCTACGCCCAACGTAACTGTTTGTCTCTACGCCCAGCGTATACGCCCAGCGTAACTGTTTGTCTCTACGCCCAGTGTATATGCCGAGCGTAACTGTCTGTCTCTACGCCGAGCGTATACACCAAGCGTAACTGTTTGAAAATTTCCCGTGAATGTCTATTCTTCAAATGAAGTTTTTCGATATGATTAATCCTTGGGGTTGTTTTAATAGCTTGCAGGGACCTTGAACCTCCCCTTCTAGTGGTTGAGCTAGGTGGGGTGTTTACATGGTTTGGTCCCATTGAGGGCGGTGAACCGACCCCAGACTTAATCGTTGAGAACAATGGGGTTTTGTTTCGGGACGGGGCCTGCAAATTTTTGGCCTTCATACTAGACCATTTGAAGGTCGTGATTTGGTCCCACCTAGGCGAGGATGTGGCGCGGAGCATCATCGAGGCCATGTTACCCGGTGCAGCGGAGGGTGTTAGAATATTTATGGATGATATTGATGAAGGGCCACTTGTCGTCAAGGGTGTTCCCCCCAGTGGTCCAAGATCTGCCCATCCATTGACGCATGTGTGGGATCAGCTGCCGCGAGGGCCTAACTATATCAATGACACGTTATTCCTAGCTGGCCGCGCACACACCTTGTTTCAAAATCCTCCCAGCTTAGTATACCGGATAGAAAGGTAATTTCATTTTAGGTCTGGTTGTTCCTCTTTTTTATATTCAAATATTTTCTTTTGTTTTAACACATGTTCTTACCTTTCCGTACGCCGAAAGTTACGAAAGAAGGGGCCTACGTAGGCGATGATGGGCTTGCATTGGCGCGCACGGCTTTGGAGGTGTTCATGGTGGACCCCAGCCTTTGTGGGGCCGTTTTGGCCCACACTAGCGGCACCATAAAGCACTTCCAAAAGAAATTTTCTAAGGCGTTTGCACAATGCACCGCACGTGGATGGTTGCAAGCCGACCGGTTCCCTAATGGACCAATTTTTCCATCTGCTTCTGATCTGGGCGAAACCTCAAAGTCTAACACGGAGAGTAAGTGGAAATGTTTTCTAGATGTCGTGATGTGTTTGTTCAATTTCTGAGTGTTGAACTAATGCGAGGGTTTTGGATTTGTTTCTACAGCTGGCACTACCTCTGACGGGGATTCTGTTGTAACTGGGCGGACTGAAGCGACTCTCTCCATGAAGTTCCATGAAACCGTTGCTGCCCAGAAGTGGTTATGGGTAAAAGCACCACCATCCATTATTGCCTGTTTAGAACATGCAAGCCTCATGGCGCTTTTCACGGCCCCTAGCCCGAACGTGTCTATAGGGGAGATGATCGGGATCGTGAATTCGTTTGACAGATCTGTTTCTCACTATAGCGCTCGTATTAAGGGCGTTAAAATAATTTTTGAATTATCGCCCCAATTTTTTGCGGATTTGTTTGGCGTGCCTACAGGTGGTGTAAAGATTGTTTTAGATAGGATGCACAAAGAAATTCACACGATCCGCACTTTAGAGGATTGGTTAGGGGTGACGAAGGGTGCCAAAGGATTTCCAATGCAGGGGAGGATGAAAGTTGACGAAGTCAATGAGCTCTACCCCTTATTTCAGGCATGTCTGTTTCCAAGGACTCTATCGCAAGTTAAGAGTCTTGGGGTTGAAGCAGTGCGAGTCATGCGTACTGTTCTAGAGCTTGGTGTGCACTACAATTGGGCTGAATTCTTATTATCGGGCATGACCAAAGAGATAGTGCGGTTACGTTTGAACATAGACGCTCAGTGCCATTTCACCTTTGCCTTTTTTTCTGGTTATGTTCGTCTCTTGGCCGAATTTTTAGTGGTTCGTCGGGAGGATAGATATGTTTTGCGCGATAGGAACTAGTTGTCTCGCCCCTGGGTAAACCACCTATTCGACAAGGCTAAGTCCCAAGACGCTCCCAAGGGGATTGATGAATCCCTTATGATCACTACAGGTGGATCATCTACCTCCTCACTCCATACGCGCGACAGTGTAGGGTTGGAACCACATGAAGTATCCTACACTGCCAACAAGGCGGAGCGGGAAGTCAGGGACACAATAGGCAAAGCCAACTCAAAGTTCGCGAAGCGTGACCGCACAGTTGAGGAGACCAGTGAAATTGAACTACCCAAAGTACAGCAAATTCGGTTTAAAATACCTGGTAAGCCTCTCGTTTTCTTTACTTCGCTTATCTTGCAGATAGTTTTAACTATTAATGGTTGTATGCGACTAACTTCATCTGTTTTGTGTTGAGAAGTCAAGAGACATGATTTTCAGACTATACCTAAGGATGAGGAGTTAACTGACCCGGCGGGAGGGACTGAAGTGCTGGGGGAAGGAACTGGAAACACTGAACCACTAGATGATCAGGCGGAAACTGAAGAGATGTTCAGTAATTTTCTCACAGGCAACTTGGACCTTGGAGCCCCTCCCACATCGGAGGAGACTGGAGGGAATGGTATGTCTCGTTACTTAGTTGTGTAGCCTAATATATTTTTATCTCATTGTGGATTTTTTATTTGACTCAGAGGAGAGCGAGACCATCCCTGAGAAGGAGCCAGAGATTCCCCCTGAAGTGCCCTGATGGACTTTTTACTTGGATGGAAATGCCAGGTAAAAGGGATTTCGTAGCTGGTGTGGCTGAGGAGGTCATTGAGCGGATTGAGGGGATTCATCCTAAAATAGGTATGGGAAAATCCAAAGATCCTTACTATGTTAGAGTCTTTTCTAACGTTTGTATTTTCCCTATG
Organism: Gnetum montanum; assembly: GCA_015680685.1. NCBI lineage: Eukaryota > Viridiplantae > Streptophyta > Gnetopsida > Gnetales > Gnetaceae > Gnetum > Gnetum montanum. Next base: position 282,847 of record MNCI01031650.1, read on the forward strand.
GATAGGTGCCCAACTGAGGTGGGATCCATCTGAGACTTTCAACATGGAGAGTTTTCCCATACTTTCCCCAAAAATTGAACAAGTTCCTAGACCCATTTACGAAGAAGTAGCAGAGGGCTTTGTTCACAATGCTAAAGCAGTATGGACATGTAGACGATCCATTGAGCAATTGTGGCTCTAGATTCAGGCCAAAGAGAAAGAGGTTTCTGAAGTAGCGGTGGAATGTGACGATCTAAAGGCCCTGTACGAATTCACCGTAGCCAGATTAGACAATGATCGCTCTTGGCGGACCTCCGGGGTCACGTATACGAGGTATTGGAACCTACTAAATTGTCACACAGGATTGATACGAAGACTAGGGGAGCACAGGGCTCAAATCAAATTGCTGAACACCAAATGCCACGACTGGAAGGCTTTCGCCTCCAAAGTACGTAAATGGGGCCAAGATGAGAAGAACCACAAGCCCCAGTATAAGAAGTCGCTAAAAGAAGTGTCTATTGAGAAGTGACAGTTTGAAATGTTTATGGAAGGCCTTGGTCTGTGCTCTGCCTTTGACACATTCACCCAAAACACAATTGTAGAGATGGAATCCCCTAGACGGCGGATAACAACTGCTTTCGGGGAGGTATTAGTGGGGGAGTTCCCTTTAAAACGTCCCACCTGGTCGAATGTTGACAAGGAAAAGGCTCTGGCAGATGTTGACTTGGGTCTCGATGGGACAGATTGGGCAAGTGTTTCCGAGGAGGAAATCCTACGGCGACTGGAATTTGGCTTGGGGGGATCTCCTATGGTAAGCATTTCATCTTTATAAAGTTAGTTGATTGAATAATGTTTGAAATTTTGACATTCGCTTATTCTCGTGTTCGTTATTTCATTTTTTGGTCTTTCTAGGATGAAGGTGGCGGTGAAACTGAAGGAGTTGACCCCAGTGGAGCAAAGGGCTCTGATGCTGGCGGGTCCAAGGGGGACGATCGTCATGTCCCAGATGTTTAGCATTTTAGCTCTTAAGTTGTTTTTTTTTTGTTTTCCGACTCAGATTTATACTGGAACTATAACTTGAAGATTGTGGAATGAACAGAGACGGTTGATTGTATGTAATAACTATATAAATTTTTTTTGTTGATTTTCAGTTTATCATGAGATAGACATGTAAAAATATTTTGGTTTGTTTTCTATTTTAAGTGTATTACTAAAACGTGATTATAAAAGTAAAACAAAAAGCATGTACTAGTTTATGACCATTTCGGGCCCCATGGGTAGTTTATGGCCATTTCGGGCCCCCATGCATAGTTTATGGCCATTCCGGGCCCCTTGCATAGTTTATGGTCATTTCGGGCCCCTTGCGTAATCAGGAAATGTTTTGGAGGATGTGGATAGATTTCTCGGTCAACCGATCGTTGCTGATCATGGCTAGGTTTATGTCATTGCAGACATGATAGTTTAATGTCATTTCAGACTGGGAGTGGCATTTAATTGTTTTCCTATTTTATCGTAGTTTAGTGTCATTTCGGACTTGTTATAGTTTAACGTCATTTCGGACTTTTTGTAGTTTAACGTCATTTCAGACTAGGAGTGATAGTATCATTTCAGTAATTTTTTGATTTTTTTCATTTTAATGTTAGACGATGTTTCAACAGGTATGATCTGGTATTCAGCGTCCCCTTCGCTGATTACATTAAACGGTAATTCAGCCCAAGGGACTTCTAATGGAATGTCTTTTATGTTAGCATTTTCAGATATTTCAGTGTCTGTAGGAAGCTCTATATTAGCTTCTACTTGAGGAGGTACAGGCATTTCTGTTTGAGGAGGTTTTTGTTCCATGTTGGAAGATTTACTACTTACCGATGGTTGCGGATTCTCGTTATTTTGGATAGGTTTTTCAAGTTTGACTTCCGAGCCTTGGTCCATGTCCATATGCGACAAGATAATAGGAGTAGCTGCTTCACCGCGTATGACGATTTCTCTGCCTTCATAATGCAGGTGAATTTCTTGATGTATAGGCAAGGAGACAACTCTCAGTTGGGCTAACCAAGGTCTTCCCAGTATTAGGTTGAACCCCAACATCTCATCCACCACTAGGAAATCGGCAGATGTTGGGAATTGATCTCCCGCTATGAAGTTTAAGGTTATTTTACCTTTCACCATTACGCGTGACCCACTGAATGACCTTAAACATGTAGTCCTGGTTGGTTTAACTAGTTCAGTAAGTCCTAGTTGTTCAATCATGTGGTACGGCACAACGTTTGTCACAGCTCCATCGTCTACATGGACCCTATGTATTTTGAACCGGTTTATACATATTGTTATAAACATGGGGGCTGTTGTTACCTCCCCCATTTTCTTATCCACCTTGATGTTGTCATCATGAAAACTTAGTGGCTTAGGAGTAGTGCCGCGAGGTAAGAACATCACCGCATGGATGGAGGGTTCGTTTGGGGGTAAGTCCTCACTTACCGGGATTGATGTTAACATGCGTACTAGAGCTTCCCGATGTGTTTGAGATGTTAGGACTAAGTCATATAAGCTTAGTGAAGTGTTCTTTTGTTTTAATGCTTGTGTGACTTGTGTCAAGGCGGCTGCAAAGTTTTCACTGTTGGGGGTGTTTCTATCGGTGTTGACTGGATCCATCGGACCCAATAGTTTTATCTCTCATTTTGTTGACTTTCCAATATTTGGAGCTGTCGCTTTAGATGATTCATGTCTTTCAGACGACTCACCTTCATTGCCTACGCTTGGTTGATCGTTAGATGATGACATGGGTACAGAGTTTAGGGGAGTGGGCTTAGGTGCCCCTAGAGCTAGCTATTGGTGCTCTTTCTCTAGGTGTTCTCGCATAAGCCTATCTGCCAGACGTTCTCGTGTGTCATGTGGAGGTGGAGTTGACCTCGGAGTCTAGGATTTGAAACACCACAAAAAAAAATTTTGGCTAACACTTGAAGATAGAAATTAAGCTAAGTCATGTTGGTCCTTAGCATGACCAAGCTTAAAAGCCTCAAAATAGCATCAAACGAAGTCAAAGCAAGCAAGTAAAAGTTCCATGGGACCCACAGAAGACTACGATGACATCTGGCATCAAACTTGGTAAATTTTGAGCTCAAAATACTTGGTTTTCACTAAGTATGCATCCTGTACGCTGGGCTACACATGCCCAGCGTAAGGCCCAGCATACAGCAACTTTTGGGGCTCAAAAACTCCTCAAAACATGCTAAAGTGTAGTGTCTAGACCCCCCAGGACCTTCCCCAGGGTCCCCAGCAGGTCGCAGGCACTTGGAAATCCGATTTCTGGCTCCAAATGATGATCTTCCATTCCTATACGCCCAGCGTATACGCTGCTACAGTGTTTCAGCGTAAATGCTACAGTGTTCCAGCGTAAATGCTATAGTGTTCTAGCGTAAATGCTACAGTGTTTCAGTGAAAATGCTACAGTGTTCCAGCATAAATGCTACAGTGTTCCAGTGTAATGCTACAGTGTTTCAGCGTAAATGCTACAGTGTTTTAGCGTATACGCCCAGCGTCTACGCCCAGCGTATACGCCCAGCGTCCACCAAAGTTCACATGCCCAGCAAGTCCAGCGTATACGCCCAGCATATACGCTGGCCTGATGTAGCATATACACCTAGCGTACACCATGTTTCTAAATGTGCAAGCCTGGTCTATACGCCACGTGTCTCCTAGTCCGATTTTCTCGGTAACCCTACCCCTATAAATAGCCCAGTTTTCCATAAATTCGTGGGGCAAAAACATTTTACCAGAGCAGACCCAGAGCAATTACGCTGCAGAAACCTCCTTACGCTTATGCTTATGCTGGAAGTCGTGTACGCCGAGCACAATCCGTGCTCCGCCTGCCGTGTCAGCCGGCAGCATCCTTGCGTCCACCAGGGCTTTACGTCCGCCTTGTGTCCCTACACAACTACGTTAGACCGGTGCACAATATTTTAACTCTCTAATACACTGTTTATGTTTCTTGTAAGTTCTTTTATAGTTTTACGTTAATTTGGCACACGCTTCGTCTACGCCTGTTTACATTTACGCTTCGTTTGCGTCCGTATACGCCCGCTGTCTACGTTGTTTACATTTGCTTACTCCTTATGCTAGTTTACGCCGTTTACGCTGTTTACGCTGTTCACGTTTGAATACGCTTACGCTGTGCATATATTTTTTTACGCTGTTTACACCCGACCCTGTTTACACCCTGATTACGCTTATGCTGTCTACCCCTGTTTCACTGTTTACGCTCCGTTTATGCATAACCCAGCGTAGAACGCTTCGGCGGCGCTTGGGGAAATCCTTGTTTGATCCACGTGTGGACCACCCAAGGTACCCTACCTTCGTGCATTCTAGCACACCCTCAGGCCAAGGTGGGGTCATCTGCGCTCGTCCTGTGATCCTGCGGTCTCTGTTTCCCGTTCCAGTCGGGGATCGACGATTTCAGGTGGTACAGATTTTCGCGCTAGAAGGAGGGCCAAACTGAAACCCGAGCGTCTACGCTGCTAACAGACTACAGCGTCTACACTGCCAAACTAAACCCCAGCATCTACGCTAACTTTGTTTCAAATTCCTAGCGTCTACGCTGCTACAGTGCTTCTACGGTAGCTACAGTGCTTTTACGCTTGCTACAGTGCTTTTACGCTAGCTACAGTGCTTTTATGCTTGCTACAGTGCTTTTACGCTAGCTACAGTGCTTTTACGCTTGCTACAGTGTTTTTACGCCTGCTACAGTGTCCGGGCGTATACGCTGCTACAGTGTTCGGGCGTATACGCTGCTACAGTGTTTACGCTGCTACAGTGCTGCTACAGTGTTTTTTCAACAAAAACACCCAAAACGAGCCCGTTTCAAAGCCGAATTCGCTGCGATTCGCACCAACATGGATCACCTTGTCTAAGGCATACAATACACACAACATAAATATTCCGAGATGACTTCCTCTTACCCGAAATCGCCATCTGCGTCCAACTACGGTTCATAATTTTATACCTAGCCAAATTTTCTCCCGTTTACATTGTACACGCAGGACACTTAGAAAAATTCTCAACGTTCACACACCGAACACTCTGCACACTTAGCCCGAAACACACTCGGAACTTGTTATACGTTGCCCCATCACACATCACCATGGAGTCATCCTTGACCTCTAACGCATGCGCCTTCATAGCCCCCACACAAGAACAGTATAACTATGTCTGTGTGAAGATTCAAGCCAACCTTCCTCTTGACACCATAGAACAGGAGGCAAAACGAAATTTCGAGGACATATACATGGGAGGTCATGAATTCGTCCCCTCTATATACGACATCATCCCCCTTTCTGAACCTCAGCATAAACTCATCTCCCAGCTCCTTCTCGCAAGGAGCCAAAACTCACGGCGACCCAATGAGGAGCCCCAAAACCAACATGAAGTAAATGACTTTGAGGCACACTCTGAACCTGAAGATTCACATCACACCCTCAGTCCCCATACTCATGTGAACCCATCGTTCCATCCTCGCATGGGACAGGCAGCCACTCACCAAGTGTCAACGAGCATACAAGCACCAGTATCCCAACAGAGATTACCCACCCCCATCTCCACCCAGTACATACCACACGTGCAAACGCATGGGGCCACTTTCACTACATCGGCCCCTCACATCCAGGGTATCACTTCACAATTTGTGGCTAGGCAAGGGGCCATACCCCTTGTTCAACCCCCCACTCACTTCAACATGCCACACCCCACAACCGCAACTCTGCATATCACTCCATAGCAACCAATTACAACCCAACAACCTCCCCAACCAACCAGTCTACCTACCACTCAAGAGTGGGCAGACGTAAAACAGATGATGCAAGCATTAGCGGATGAGATAAAGTAACTCAAAGCTAACACTGAACAAATTAAAGTACTGGATTTCTATCGCGATGATCGAATTAGCTCTTCAGTGCCACCGTTAGCTTTACCCAAGGGAATCGCATTGCCCCAGTTTACCAAGTACAATGGGGAGGGAGATCCAAACGCTCACTTAGTTACATTTTGATCAGAAATCTATTGCTTCAAGCTTGGCCCCACGCAATCTTACGAGTGTTTGCTATGTCCTTAATGGGTGTAGCCTTGGACTGGTACCGAGCCTTGCCTCGTAACTCCATATCCTCTCTGGAGGATCTGTTACATCAGTTCGTTACGTGGTTTAAGTACAACCTCAAGCCTAAAGCCACACTAGATAGTCTGATACAGGTGAAACAAGCACCATTTGAGTCTATGCAAAAGTTCATCCAACGATGGAGTGCAGCTCTTAATGAACTTCATGAGCCCATCCCTGAAAAGTATTTTCTTACGATTCTGAAGGGAGCCGTGAATGACTTCATTAAGTCAAAACTGTACTACCTAAGCGCTCAAATGTTGGGCCAAGCATTCACACAGATCAAGAACATTGAACAAGCTGCACAAGCCAACAATGATCCCGTCTATGTGGCTTACAAGAACCAACACGTTGCCAAACAAAAGGCAACAATGGAAACTGTAGCCATAAGCACAAAAACAACTAACACTAGTACCAACTCGCCTGCAAAAACAAGGGCCACCCCAAGGCCCAATTTTCAGCCCAAGGATTGCTCTAAGTGCACACCTCTACCTTCATGACCTTCTGAACTACTAGAGCAACTCCTTAGAACTGGGCAAATCCAATACAAACAAGTAGCAGAAAAGGCCCGCCGAAGACACGATAGTTACTGCGAGCTACTAAGGAATCCCATCTTAGCAGCACCAAATGAGCCCCCAGTTCCACGACACTTCAAGCTAGACCAATTCTGTCATTACCACCAAATGTCCAGTCACAAGACCGACACCTGTCGCGCGTTAAAGGATGATCTACAAGCAATGATAGAACAGGGCCAATTGAACACCAACACCCTGAATCAACCGAGCACAGACGACGCCCCCTATGTCATAAACTCCATTGGCATAGATAGTAAGCCTAAACCTGTGCGGCAACCTTTTGTGATTCGTGTGCCTCCCAGCAAGGCAACAATCCCCTCCACCTCCATGAGCAAGGGGCCTCCCATCGTCATCAAGGTGCCACCTAGAGCACCGACGACACCTTTTGTGGTCAAAGTACCACCACCACACACATCCGCTAAGACATTAAACTGGCAAGATTCAACACAATCCCGAGCACCGAAAACACCCTTTGTGGTCAAAGTACCACCACGGACGTCCGCTAAGATGTTAAACTGGCATGTTGCACCAACGACAACAACAAAGAAACCCTTCGTTATCAAGGTGCCACAACAAGCTAGTCAAACAACAACGACACCTCCCAAACTACCATTTGTCATAAAGGTGCCACCACGCGATGGCCCCTCACCTAGCCAGTGCCCAACCGTACGAAACATCTCAACCTCCCCTCCCTTAAGAGTCAACCCTGCCAACAACACGGATAAGCGTACCAAATGGCAGCAGAAGAGGACAAATGAACAATGAACAATACCCATAGCTGAAACAAAGGACACACCTAATATACAACAACTAAACACTAGGGGCCCTACCCCTAATCCCAAACAAACTAGGCCCAAGCCCTCAACCCATATAGAGGCAACCAACATAATGGCAGACAACACAGACTTTGTAGCTACACTGGCCCAGGTAAAACAAAAGTTCAAACAAAAGAACACAACCATGAGTTTGTACGACCTGGTCATGACGTCATCAGCTCATCGTGAAGCCTTAGCATAAACACTAGCATCCATTCCTATTACAGAGGACATTCCTGCTAACATGGAATCCATCCATGCAATGATTTCACAAAACACACCACAAGGATTGGGTTCAAACACCTTAGCCTTCCGTGACGATGCAGTTAAAGTCAACCCCAAACGAGGGGAAGTCACAACAGCTCCATTATCGATTAGTGTACGTGTTGGGCAATGTACCATTCGTAGAGTGCACGTTGATGACGGTGCGGCAACAAATGTAGTTCTATACTCCGTCATCGACAAACTAGGCATGGCAGATGAGATCATGCCAACAAAAACCATGTGTTTAAAATCTTTCANGAAGTCATTATACATGGCGAAAAGACTCCTTTTCAAGCTGAACACAACATGGACATGTCACAGGTCTTGGAAGAGGAGTCTCTTGAAGCAACACCGACAACAACAAACACAACACCTAGAGCTACAATGCCCGAACAAGGGGTAAAAATTGAAAGCCTCCTAGAGCAAACTAGCACACCTCCTAAACCATGTCCAACTAAGAAACAACCATATAATCAAGACTCCCTTGCGGCCAAAGACACGTCTAATCCCCACCCACTCTTCACCTCTGTTCGTTGTGCATACGTCACCTTAGTTTGCATTGCACTAGCTTGCACGCTTGCATGTGGCTCGAAAAGGCCTTAAACTAAACCATGGCCCAAAAATGCCTTAAACTAGAACATGTGGCCCGAAAAGGCCTTAAACTACCACCTTTTCACATTATTTTCTATTCACTTGTGCATTTCAATTCATGTTTTTTGTAGTGGCTATTTAACATTGTTTTCTCCAGTTGCCTTCGTTTACAGGATCGTACGGACGCACATGCATGCATCCACCCTGACAGTCCTGGCATCATGACTTAAAACTGATACCACAGAATGTCCTGGCATCATGACAGTAAACCGACATCACAGAGCTCTGTCCGACATGACACTAAACTGTTACACTCATTCACCAGAGTCCACTAAGACTATAAACTAGCTTGTCTCTTCATAGTCCACCAAGACTATAAAATAGCATTGTACCGTCCACTACGACGATAAACTGGCAACGTCCAACGGGTTATGACGTAAAGCTAACCCACGACAGTCCGCCAAGACTATAAACTGGCCACATCATTTCTGGAAGATTCATCTGCTGCTGTAATTCATGACATTTCTTCTTCAATGCTTGCTGCATAATTCATCACACTGGCTATGAAAACACTATTGCTGCTCATTCTATTTGCCTTAAGTTTCATATGGTGCCTCCATTTGCATCAGTCACATTCATGCCTGAAGTGTTCGCTAACACATTCACTTGTGATTTTCTTATCTTCTTGGAGTTGGGTTTGCAGGATGACACCCAGTGGTGCTCGTACATGGATACACTTCATCACGGTGACAAGGTACCACATTGTTTCTGATGCACGCAACCAGGTTAATCAATTTGGTCAAAAGTACATTCCCAGTTCCCAATACATTCTCCATTTTCCCAACACTCTTATTCCCTTTCCTACCTGGTGACATTTCCCAGATACACCTAGTACACCCCAAAAATTTGAGCCTACTATTACACGCTATGACACTCTCAAGCAACTGCAACACACAATATGACACATGAGCATGAGTGACAAATTGAAAGAAAGCTCTTTCCAAAAAAAGAGATAAAACAAAAAAAAAACCAAAATAAAGAAAAAGAAAAGAGAAAAGAGCAAAGAGCAAAATGAACCACAAGACCCTTGGCACTTCCCATAAGCCCCAGGCGGGAAGGCAGTTGTCTTGGAAACAAACACTCATGTCTCAAAAGCTCAAGTAACATCTCATTGTGCAGCTTTGGCTCTCCACCAACAAGTTTTCTTTAACACAAAACAAAGGGCCTGTTCCTCGAGAGAATGTAACCCACCATCACATGGCCAACAAGTCCTCTTAAACACTACACAAGAGTCTTGTTCTGCCAAAGGATGCACATCTCATGCCTTGATTCCAAGTCTGCTAAACAATGGCTATTGTCAAGGATCATCCTGACCCGTATACACACCAGAGCATCCCCTTTACCATGTGCAATCCCTTGCTCAATTCCCAATCCCCATAATTTCCATCTCCCAATCCAACTACAAGCTCCATTTCCAAATCCCAAGTACTTTTGAACACAGTGCGATGACATCTAGCCAAGTGCCAAAGAACAATGTTTCTATCGAGTTTGCTTGTGGTCTCTTGTACTTCTTTGTCGATGCCTCTTGCATCAATTCCTCCAGACATCAACAAAGAGGGGCCAATGAAACACCACAAAAAAAAAATTTGGCTAACAGTTGAAGACAGAAATTAAGCTAAGTCATGTTGGTCCTTAGCAAGACCAAGCTTGAAAGCCTCAAAATAGCATCAAACGAAGTTAAACTAAGCAAGTAAAAGTTCCCTGGGACCCACAGAAGACTATGATGACATCTGGCATCAAACTTGGCAAATTTCGAGCTCAAAATACTTGGTTTTCACTAAGTATGCATCCTGTACACTGGCCTACACATGCCCAGCGTAAGGCCTAGTGTACAGCAACTTTTGGGGCTCAAAAACTCCTCAAAACATGCTAAAGTGGAGTGTCTAGACCCCCCAGGACCTTCCCCAGGCTCCCCAGCAGGTCGCAGGCACTTGAAGATCCGATTTTGGGCTCCAAATGATGATNTCCAACGTATACCATGTTTCTAAATGTGCACGCCCGGTCTATACGCCACGTGTCTCCCAGTCCGATTTTCCCGGTAACCCTACCCCTATAAATAGCCCAGTTTTCCCTAAATTCATGGGGCAAAAAAATTTTACCAGAGCAGACCCAGAGCAATTACACTGCAAAAGCCCCCTTATGCTTACACTTACGCTGGAAGTCCTGTACGCCAAGCACAATCCGCACTCTGCCTGTCGTGTCAGCCGGCTGCATCCCTGCGTCCACCGGGGCTTTACGTCTGCCTTGTGTCCCTACACAACTGCGTTAGACCGGTGCAGAACATTTTAACTTTGTAATCGACTGTTTACGTTTGTTGCAAGTTCTTTTATAGTTTTACGTTAATTTGGCCCATGCTTCATCTACGCCTGTTTACGTTTACGCTTCGTTTGCGTCCGTATACGCCCGCTGTCTACACTGTTTACATTTGCTTACTCCTTATGCTGGTTTACGCTGTTTACATTGTTTACGTTGTTCACGTTTGAATACGCTTACGCTATGCATATATTTGTTTACGCTATTTATGCTCGACCTTGTTTACGCCCTGATTACGCTTACACTGTCTACGCCTGTTTCACTGTTTGCGCTCCGTTTACGCATAACCTAGCATATAACGCTTTGGCGGCGCTTAGGGAAATCCTTGTCTGATCCGCGTGTGGACCACCCAACGTACCCTACCTTCATGCATTCCAGCATGCCCTCAGGTGAAGGTGGGGTCATCTGCGCTCGTCCTGTGATCCCGCGGTCTCTGTTTCCCGTTCCATCTGGGGACTGACGATTTCAGGCGGTACAGGATTTCCCAGGAACCTTTACGATGTAGGGAGTAGGGTGGGGCTGTGTGTACGGTTGGGCAGGAGTTTGTGCAGGTAGCCTGACGACGTACGGGGTTGGTCTTGGCGGAGGCTGGGCCTCTGTCGTTGCAACGGCAGGTGGTACTCGAACTACGAAAGGGGCAGGCCGAGTGTGACGGGTTTGTGTACCTACAGGGTTAGCCAGAGGGATGCGCACTATGTATGGTTGTTGGTACGTCCTGACGTTAGAGGTGGCTATGGTGAAAGGCACTCGGATTACGAATGGCTGCTGTGGGGCGTGAGGTGATTGAGGTACAGAGTTAGCAGAAGGAATCTGAACCATGAATGGTTTGTTAGATGTTTCTTATTTGTTTTCAGGATAGATGGTGTTGACGCGGGGTGTGCGGGAGTCATCATCACAATAGATTGAGGTAATTACATACGGTGTCTCTTTAGCGTTCAGGGGGTCTTTATACACCCCTAGGGTCTAGTTCTGTGGTTAGACGGGATGAGCCCCATCAAAGGTGATCTTGCCATCATCAATCATGCTCTGAATGTCCTGCTTCAGGATGAAGCAGTAGTCCGTTCCATGCCCGTTGCGTTGGTGATAGTCGCAGAAGCGATCCATCCTGAATCCTTTGGGCACGGGCGGCTCATCCGGTGTTGCCAAGCTTGGGTTATGTACAAGTTGACAAAACCATTTATGTCTTTGGATAGCCGCTAGGGAAAATTACTTATGTTGCATCAATCCAGCCTTTAAGAGTTGATCAAAGAGCTGGGATGGCTTCATCAGTAAAAGCGTGTACTGAGAGGGTTCCATCCTCTCGAAGTTACGCGTACGGTTCATCGGGTTTTGTGATGACGACTCCGGGGCTGTTGTGGGAGCGGGCTGATAGTAGTTAGTGGGGGGAATGGGTGGTTTGTATTGATGTGCGATGTTTGTTTGCTGTGCACCCACTATCGTTGCTATAGTCGCCTTGGCCTTTTCTTTGTCTTTTTTAGTGTGCTGGTTTCTGAAGGCCAGGTATGCGGGGTCGTTGCGGTTTTGAGCAGCTTCCTCTATGTTTTTGATTTGCTTAAATGCTTGATTCAGATCATGCACATTGAGGTAATACCGTTTGGACTTGAATAATTCATTAACAGCCCCTTTCAGTATCGTGAGAAGATATGTTGGAGAGATTGGGTCGTGCAACTCGTTGAGAGCTGCGCTCCATCTCTGGATGAACTTCTTCACCGGTTCGAGCGGTGCTTGCTTGATCTGCATGAGGCTGTCTAGTGTTACTTCAGGTTTCAAGCTATACTTGAACCTGGTCATAAACTGGCGTAGAAGATCTTCCAGGGAAAGGATGGAATTCCTGGGCAAGGCCAGGTACCAGTCGAGTGCCCTTCCTGCGAGGGACATGTGGAATACTCGTAGTATTGAGTGGGGCAATGCCTGAAGGAGTGCGCACTCTAATCTGAACGTGATGAGGTGGGCGTTGGGGTCTGTCTCCCCGTTATACTTAGTCAGCGTTGGGAGGGGGACACCCTTAGGCAAAGTCAATGGTGGGACAGAGGAGCTGATAGGGTCATCATTGTAGAAATCTGCTACTTTTAGCCCTCCATCAGCGATGGTTTTGAGGCACTTTACCTCATCTGTTAATTCCTGTATCAGTTTTTTAGCGTCCAGCCAATCTTGGGCGTCCGATGAAGCTACAGGTTGGGGGTGTGGAGCTGCATACCAGCTAGATTGCTGGGTCATGGGTTGAAAAGCCGAAGGCTAGGTGATCGGCGGTTGTGCCTGGGGATAGTTAACAGCGGGCAGTGCTAAGGCTGAGATGTTAAGAGGAAAATTTTGTGGTTGTTGTTGTTGCTACAGCTGGGGCTGTGCTTGAGGAGCAGTGATCGGGGGGATTGCATGGGATGGGACGTGGTGATGAGGAATTTGATATGATGATGCCCCCCTTGCTAGCCATTGTCCCACTACGTTGTATGCGGGGACTCCCTGTTGGGCTGGGGCTGCTTGGGGAGATGTATGCGTCTGGATATGGGGTATGAAGTGAGCTGATGTAGACGTGGGGATCACGTGCGACATCCCAATCACATGAGGTGGGAACGTTGTTCCCATGCCATCATGAGGAGGCGGGGCTCATGAGGATGGACCCGCAGCTGCATTATGGGTAACTGTTAGAGGGAAGGTGTGAGGTTGGGGATCGCTCAGGAGCGGAATGTGTACGAGTGCTGGCATTTCCGGTGGTGGCATCTGAACTTGGGTGAAAATAGGGTGTTGTCTGGGCAAGACTTCCCCTGTCCCGGGATAGAAAATGGGGTTCATCTATGCTTGGGGGCTTAAGGTATTGTATGAGTCTCCCTGATCAGATTGGGCAGCGAACTCATCTTCTTCCTCTGGCTGAGGCACTAGCACGGGTTGGTCCAATGATTGGCTCCTGTGCAGAAGGAGCTGAGTAAAGAGCTCCGAGAATTATTCTCGAATGGGGATTATGTCGTATGGGGAAGGGATGAACTCATGTCCTCCCTTGTAAAAGAGTTCAAATTGTCTCTTTACTTCGATCTCAGCCCGATCCACTACCAAGCTGGCTTGTATCTTAATGCAGATGAAGTTATACTCTTCTTGGGTTATAACGTTAGCGGCTGGATCTCTCCCTTGTAACCTCAAAGACCGACGGGCCCCATTGTGGATTGCCCTCCCAAATGTGGCGTGACAGACTGCTGGGAAGCCATGGTGTCTGAGATGTTAATGTCCTAGGTAGTGGCAGCAGTGGTGTTTATGGGATTCAAGATGATAGATTGTGTATGTAAAACAGTTTGAGTGTATGTGGCTGACGTAGACGACTCTACAGCGTAAATATGCAGCGTAGACGCTGTTCTGCGGGCAGTGTAGACGCTAAGTGTGCAGCATAGACGCTGGTGTAACTGTGCAACATAGATGCTGGCGTAAGTTTGCAACGTGGATGCTAGGAGGTTGACAGCGTAGACGCTGAGAGTCGAGGGTTTAAAAAGGGTAGCGAAAATGCTGATGAGCATAGACGCTGAGGAGCATACAGTCAAGTTGTTTAAGCGGAGGCCCTCCTTCTAGCGCCAATTTCTATACCGCCTAAAATCGTCGGTCCCCAACTGGAAGGAAAATAGAGACCACGGGATCGCAGGACGAGCACAGATGACCCTACCTTCGCCTGAGGGTGAGTTGGAATGCACGAAGGTAGGGTACCTGGGGTGGTCCACAAGTGGATCAGACAAGGATTTCCCCGAGCACCACCGAAGTGTTATACGCTGGGTTATGCGTAAACTGTGTAACGGGCGTAAAATGGAGCGAACAGTGAAAATAGAGCATAAGCAAAATGTAGATGGCGTAATAGCGTAAACAGTGTGGGCAGCGTAAAGTGTAAACAAGGCGTAGACAGCGTACAGTGTAAACAAGGCGTATGCAGTGTAAATGGTGTAAGCGTAAACGAGCGTAGACAGTGTATAGCGTAAACAAGGCGTATACAGCGTAAACAGGGTGAACAGAGCATAGACAGCGTAAATAGAGCGTAAATGTAAACTAGCGTAAACAGAAGCAGCATGAACACAGCGTAAAATGTAAACTGTAAACTTTATTATGGAGTGGAAATGTGGTGCACCAGTCTAACGCAGTTATGGATGAACACAAGGTGGACATAAAGCCCCTGTGGGTGCAAGGAAGCGGCTGGTTCGCACGGTAGGCGAAGCGTAGAGACTGTGCTTGGCGTACAGGAGTTCCAGCGTAGAGGGTTTCAGGCTCTGGTTTGCAGCGTAATTGCTCTGGGTCTGCTCTGGTAAAATTTTTGTCGACCTTGAAAACGCAGAAAACTGGGCTTTTTATAGGTGGGGTTTTACCGGGAAAATCATGTTGGGATACATGTGGCATGTCGACCGGGTGCGTACAATTTAGAAATATGGTATACGTTGGGCGTATACGCTACATCAAGCCAGCGTATACGCTGGACTTGCTGGGCGTGTGGACTTTGGTGGACGCTAGGTGTATACACTGATGGACGCTAGCGTATACGCTGGGCATATACGTTGATGGACATTGGCGGCCGACTTGCTTCAATTCTTGCTCCTGTTGAACTTGCTGAGTGTACATGTGAGGCGTATATGCTAGGCGTCGGGCATATACGCTGGGCGTTGACGCTGGCGCAACACTTGGTAAAAACCAAGTGTTTCGATCCTCAAAATTTCCATGTGTGACTCCAAATGTAGTCAAGGTTGTGTGAGGGTCACGAGGACCTGCTTCTTGCTGGACAAGTGCCAAACTCAAAATTTTTGTGGTGTTTTACTATGTTAAACAGAATCACGCTAAGTGTCATTACGCTATGTCGTGTGATATAGCGTAAAGAGAGAAAACAAAGTAAGGCTGGAAATATGCAAAGGAAAATCGAAGACTTGATGCTACGTGCCTCTTTTGTCTTGCTCCGCTCTATCCTCCCTTCTAGAATTCTGACATGTGGTCTTGCCTGAATCGCGAATCTTTGCCTGAAGCCGACTCACAATTTTCATGGTGTTTCAATCCCTTGGGCTGAATTACCATTCAATGTGATCAGCGAAGGGAACGCTGAATATAGAATCATACCAGTTGATACATCTCCTAACGTAAAAATAAAAAGAATCAAAAAACTATTAAAATAATACCACCCCAGCCCGTCCGAAATGATGCTAAACTACAACATGTTCGAAATGACGCTAAACTATCATGTCTGCAACGAAATAAAACTAGCCATGATCAGAAATGGTTGGTCAAGCAGGAAATATACCCATGATATTTGAAATGTTCCTTATTTACGAATGGGGCCCGAAATGGCCTTAAACTACGCATCTGGCCTGAAACGGCCTTAAACTAGTGCGAATCTGGCCCAAAATGGCCTTCAACTAGATCACACACTTATACTTTATTTCCCTCTTTCGTTCATCATTAAACTTCAATTTATCATCACATCCATGCATTACTCTCAAGAGAAAAGAAAAAAACAACCAAAACATTTTACATTACCGAGACATGTTTGCAATTAAACTGGAAATCAACAAAAAAAAATTCATACATGAAATAATATACAAGTACAAGAGTTAACTAGTTTCATTCATCTTAATTTACAATTCCCATATAAATTTGAGTCAGAGTAGTTTCATAACAGCACTAAATGATAAAACTAAAAAAAACTAAGCATCTGGGACATGAGGATCATCCCCTTTAGATCCACCAGCATCAGGGGCCCCCGCTCCACTAGGGCTAGCTTCTTGGGCATCGTCACCACCTTCATCCTGAAAATACAAAAAGGAGACAATCAATGTAAGAATAAGAGAATGCCAAAATTTCAAACATTATTCAGCAAATCAATTTCATAATGAGAAAATGCTCACTATAGGAGATCCCCCCAAGCCAAATTCCAGCCGACGAAGGATTTCCTCTTCCGAGACACTAGTCCAATCTATCTCATCGAGGCCTAGGTCAACATCTGCCAAGGCCTTTCCCTTGTCAACAACAGACCAGGTAGGATGTTTCAGAGGAAATTCACCCACAGAAACTTCCCCAGAAGTGGTCGTAATCACCCTTGTAGGTGACTCCATCTCAACAGTTGTGTTTTGAGTGAAGGTATCAAAAGAAAAATGCAAACCCAAACCCTCCACAAACATTTTTGGTTGCCATTTTTCAATGAACACTTCCTTTAATGACTTATTGTAATGGTGTTTGTGGTTATTTTCTTCCTGATGCCACTTGTGTACCTTGGAAGCGAAAGCTTTCCAATCTTGACATTTGAGGTTCAAGAGATCTATTTGGGCTTTACGTTATGCCATTCTCTAAGTCAGTGATGCATGATGATTTAGTAGATTCCAATATCTGGTATACATAACCTCGGATATTCCCCAAGAGCAATCATTGCTTAGTTTAGCAACGGAAAAATCATACTGAGCCTTAAAATCGTCACGTTCAACTGACAATTCAGAGACTTCTTTTTCCTTTTCTTGGACCTGCAGCCACAACTATTTAATGGAACGCCTACAAGTCCATAGTGACTTGGCATTGTGTACTAGGCCTTCTACCACCTCATCATAAACAGGCCTTGGCACCTGCTTAACTTCTGGGGAAAACGTTGGCAAACTCTCTATGATGATTGTCTCAGAGGGATCCCACCTCAACTTGTCACCTATGCATACAAAAAGATCAAACGTTAAGATAACAGAAACAGGGTGTGACTCTAAAATGGCAAATGATCTAAAAATGTTATACCAATTTTGGGGTGGACCTCCTAAATTCGTTCAACAACTTCTTCTACGATTCCAGCCACAAAATCCATCTTACTTGGCATTTTCGTCCAAGTAAATGGCTCACAGGTGCGGGATGAACTAACCTCCGCAGTCCTCTCAGGGGAAACAATCTTCATGGGTACGTCTAATCGCACCGTCCTGGTTTCGCTGCCTTCGTCTGGAAGAAATGAAAACATGAAAATAAAAGACCATACAAATGATAACTAATGAAGCAATATAAAATAAAATAAAAAGGAAAACATACCATGCTCCTTGTCACCTTCTGGGGGATCCCCTAAGTCTAGCTTTCCCTTAAGAAAGCTACTGAACATTTGGTCGACACCACCCTGATCATCCAATGGCTCAATTTCTGTGGTGTTTTCCTTTAACTCCTCCATTCCTCCTCCCTGATCCTTCTCCACATTTTCCTCTTCATTATTCTGCTCCATGTTGGTCTCCTTCTCCTCAGTAATACTTTCTAATGCCTGCTTCCTCAATTCTCAAATCAAGCCAAATGCATCAATGACATGTAAGCGATTGAACAAAAAATTATGAGTGAAACGAAAATAATAAAACAATAAGCTGGTGAAGTCTACTTACCAGGCATCTTGAATTGTATGCACTTCACTCATGGCTCGCTCACATTAGAGACTTCCTTAGTTGCGCGTTCGTACCTTTTTAGCTTCGATTTGGCCTGGCCAACAATCTCTTTGATAACCCACTTGGCTCTTCTTGCAGTGTAAGGCACATCACATGGCTCTAATCCCAAGCTATCATGTGTGTGGATTGATGTACCAGAAGACCCCCCTATTGTAACAAACATGGATTCATCAATGCCCTCAGGAGCATCTTGGGACTTGGCTGTTTCGAACAAGTGGTTGATCCACGTGCGGGATAGTTAACCCCGATCCCGTAGAACAAACTTGTTATCTGCGTGGACTACCAGAAACTCAGCGAAGCAACAAAGGTAACCAGCAAAGAAGGCAAAGGTAAAGTGGAATTGTGCTTCGACATTCGAATGCAATCGCACTATCTCCTTGTGCATGCCCGACAACAAAAATTGGGCCCAATTATAGTGCATTCCAGTTTCCAGGATAGTTCGCATGACGCATACAACCTCAATCCCAAGACTCCATACCTGAGAAAGGGATTTGGGGAACACCCACACCCTAAACAGGGGATATAATTCATTCACCTCGAGAACCTTAGATTTCCCCTGCATTGGGAATCCCTTGGCACCCTTGGCCAAGCCCAACCAATCATCCAATTCACGCACCGTTTGGAGCTCTTTATGAGCCCTGTCTAAAACTACGCTTATGCCATCTGCTGGTACCCCAAATAACTTTGAAAAGAATTTAGGCGATAGATGGAAAACTACCTTAACACCCTTAATCTGGGTGCTGTAGTAGGAGACAGACTCATTAAAAGAATCCACCATCCCAATCATTTCCGCTATTGATACATCAGGACTCAGGGTGGTGAAGATCTCCATGAGGCTGACATTATCTAAGCAATGAATGGTGGATGGTGGAGCATGTGTACATAACCACTTTTGGGCCTTACTAACCTCTCCAAACTTCATCGACAGTGTGGTCTCAGTTTGGCCTATCGTAACTCGGTACCCGCCAGGAGGTACATCAACTGCAAATACATTCCAAGATTATTACATCAGCATAACACCCGACATTTGAACAAGTACATTAGCACATCCAAAAGACATTATCATTTACATCCCGTAGTGGACTTGGATGTGCTGCCTGAACCGGAGTCACGGTGGAAGACTGGTCCCTTGTCTGACCAATCTTCATGTAGCTATCCACGAGCTTGGCACATCGCGAATGCTCTAGAGAACTACATATGAAAATGAATGATCGTGCCCTTCTTTTGACCCAATACGGTTCCACGAAGGGTGGGACCCATCATAAAAGCCTCTAGAGCAGTGCGAGCAAGAGCAAGCCCTTCATCTTCAACGCACATCCCGTCCGGGTTAACCTTAGGCCTACAAACAAATGGATGTCAAAACATAAGCAATACCAAACGGTGAAGAGAAATAATAAAATTAAATGGTCCTACCTATCCACCTAGTACACAGTGCCAGAGGGATTCTGGAACAATGTGTGCGCATGTGCAGCTATGAATAGAGTGTTGTTGAGGTAGTCAAGCCCTCGCGAAAATTGTGCCCACATGCGCGCTAATGGGCGTGTAGACCTGGGCCTGCGGGTAGAACCATCCTCGTTCACAAACGTCCCCTCGTCAATGTCCTCTATGAATACCATAACATCCTCTACGGCTCCTAGCAACATTGCCTCAAGAACGCTTTGCGCCACCACTTCACTTAGGTTCGACCAGATAGCCACTTCGAAGTTGTCTAGCATGAAGGCCAGGAATTCACATGCACCTTCTCTGAACCAGACCCCATTGTTGTCCACGGTTAGATCTGGGGTAGGCTCGTCAGCCTCAATGGGGCCAAACCATGTTAGCACCCCAACAAGCTCAATGATGAGGAGAAAAGGCTTAGTGTCCCTACAAGTAATTAGGATGCCACAATAAATCAGCCATGCATCAAAATGACCCGAAAAGAAAAAGTTCACATCGTAGACCAATACTTAGAAAACATTTTTTCCAACTGTTTATGCTTAGCATATACACTGCTTAACTTGGTGTATATGCTATTAAAAACTATTTATGCTTAGCGTATACGCTGCCTAGCCCAGCATATAGGCTGACAATGAACTGTTTACGCTGCCGATCAAACTGTTAATGCTAAGCGTATACGCGATAGAAACCCTCAGCGTATACACCATAGGAGCCTCCAACGTAAATGGTCTACACTAGACACTAACAAACAATTTATGTCAAAAAAAATTCACACGAAGATAGGTCTATGCTGTAGCATACTTGAAAGACAAAACTGTGCATGCTCAACGTATACGGTGAAGAAACCCCTAGCGTATACGCCGTACGACCTTCAGCGTAGACGCTAATACAATCGTCTATGCTTCGTGCAAGAAGTGTTTACGCTGTGCACTTAAAACGGTTTATGCTATGATAGTATACACTATTGAGACTTTATGCTGTGAATTTATGCTAGGCGTATACGCCAAAAACCCTCTACGCTAACTCTTTACGCTCGACGTATACGCCGAAACCCTCTACGAGACTGTCTATGCTACGAAACATGCACAAGAAAAAATAACTAACAGAGGCAGGATCAGAGCCTACCTATGTGACGATGTAGGCCACGATGGAATCCTTGGCTTGGGTAGGCATTGCAACATGGCTTCACTCTCCTCTGCGAAGGTCAAGTAAGGACCCTTCCTCCCCTGGCCTTACACTTGGATCGACAGTTTACGCTGAGGGTGGGACTGTTTACGCCTACACCGAGCCTCTACACCAGAGTCTGAGTCTCTACGCCAACGTTGAAACTTCTACACTCTGTGTCTACACTAAGGTTTAGCTGTTGGCATCTACGCTGAGGTTTAGTCGTTGGCGTCTACGCCCAGGGTTTGGGTCCTACGCTCACGCTCACGCTTACGCTTACGCCAAGGTTCAATGGCTTATGCTTACGCTGGGTACTTTATGCTTTGATTTTACGCTCTCTAATTTTACGCTCAGAATACTGTAAGAAATGAAGCCCCCCACCCTCTTATATAATGCTCTGCCATCGCTGTTGCCGCTGCTTATGCCGCCGCCTCTCGGTTTGCTACTTTTTGCTAATTTTTCCCTTTTTACTTATTTTTTGCCAAAATTTGCTTAAAAAATAATAAAAAACTATTTATATCTAAAATAAAATAAAATCACTACATCCCAGTTCCCCTGTAAACCCCATTTCACGCATTTACGCTGAACGTTCTAGCGTAAATTGCCACCACGGCCCAGTATGGCCTTAAATTGCCATGACGGCCCGGTACAACCTTAAACTGCCACATACGAACTCACCACAGCCCGGTATGGCCTTAAACTACCATGAAGGCCCAGTACGGCCTTAAACTGGCACATACGAACCCATTACGGCCCGGTAAGGCCTTAAACTGCCACCTGCAGATTACATTTGGCCCGGTCAGGCGTTAAACTGCCACCTATGGCCTGGTATGGCCTTAAACTGCCATGCATCCCGGTGTGATGATAACCCACCATCATGTATGTACACATAATTTAAAATTACCAAAGAATGTAGAATGATACCCATCAGCTCATTCAGCTCTTTGTTTATTGGCAAGAGCAAGCTTGATGGATTGCCAACATTTAACCGCACTGTTAATCATTGAAGGACCACATGGCAAAATTGCAAGAGATATTAACATAAACCTCATGCACTTAAGTTCATCAACGGATGAGACAGTCATCGCCTCAACACAGCAAACAATAGACAACTACAAAGTCATGACAAAACCCCTTGACATAGAAGCCAAAAATATCACTTAAGACATTGAGCACATGACTACAACCACAACTAGCCAAAGACATTGAGGACGTGCTTAGGGGAAACATAAAAGCATGCGCTTGGTCTTACTCAGACATGCCCGGGTTAGATCCTTGAATTTTCCAACATAACATTATCCTTGATTCGAAATTGAGACCGGTAAAATAAAAAGCACGAAAGGTTAAACCTAAGGTGGCATTGGCAGTTCGTAATGAGATCACCAAGCTTTCAAGCTCAAAATACTTGGTTTTCACTAAGTATGCATCCTGTACACTGGCCTACACATGCCCAGCGTAAGGCCCAGCGTACAGCAACTTTTGGGGCTCAAAAACTCCTCAAAACATGCTAAAGTGGAGTGTCTAGATCCCCCAAGACCTTCCCCAGGGTCCCCAGCAGGTCGCAGGCACTTGAAAATCTGATTTTGGGCTCCAAATGATGATCTTCCATTCCTATACGCCCAGCGTATACACTGCTACAGTGTTTCAGCATAAATGCTATAGTGTTCTAGCGTAAATGATACAGTGTTCCCGCGTAATGCTATAGTGTTTCAGCGTAAATGCTACAGTGTTCCAGCGTAAATGCTACAGTGTTCCGGCATAATGCTACAGTGTTTCAGCGTAAATGCTATAGTGTTTCAGCGTATACGCCCAGCGTTCACCAAAGTTCACACGCCCAGCAAGTCCAGCGTATACGCTGGCCTGATGTAGCGTATACGCCTAGCGTATACCATGTTTCTAAATGTGCACGCCCGGTCTATACGCCACGTGTCTCCCAGTCCGATTTTCCCGGTAACCCTACCCCTATAAATAGCCCAGTTTTCCGTAAATTCATGGGGCAAAAAAATTTTACCAGAGCAGACCCAGAGCAATTACACTGCAAAAGCCCCCTTATGCTTACACTTACGCTGGAAGTCTTGTACGCCAAGCACAATCCGCACTCTGCCTGCCGTGTCAGCCGGCTGCATCCCTGCGTCCACCGGGGCTTTACGTCTGCCTTGTGTCCCTACAAAACTGCGTTAGATCGATGCAGAACATTTTAACTTTGTAATAGACTATTTACGTTTGTTGCAAGTTCTTTTATAGTTTTACATTAATTTGGCCCATGCTTCATCTACGCCTATTTACGTTTACGCTTCGTTTGCATCCGTATACGCCCGCTGTCTACACTGTTTACATTTGCTTACTCCTTATGCTGGTTTACGCCGTTTACATTGTTTACGTTGTTCACGTTTGAATACGCTTACGCTATGCATATATTTGTTTACGCTATTTATGCTCGACCTTGTTTACGCCCTGATTACGCTTACACTGTCTACGCCTGTTTCACTGTTTGCGCTCCGTTTACGCATAACCCAGCATATAACGCTTTGGCGGCGCTCGGGGAAATCCTTGTCTGATCCGCGTGTGGACCACCCAACGTACCCTACCTTCATGCATTCCAGCATGCCCTCAGGTGAAGGTGGGGTCATCTGCGCTCGTCCTGTGATCCCGCGGTCTCTGTTTCCCGTTCCATCTGGGGACTGACGATTTCAGGAGGTACAGGATTTCCCAGGAACCTTTACGATGTAGGGAGTAGGATGGGGCTGTGTGTACGATTGGGCAGGAGTTTGTGCAGGTAGCCTAACGACGTACGGGGTTGGTCTTGGAGGAGGCTGGGCCTCTGTCATTGCAACGGCAGGTGGTACTCGAACTACGAAAGGGGCAGGCCGAGTGTGACGGGTTCGTGTACCTACAGGGTTAGCCAGAGGGATGCGCACTATGTATGGTTGTTGGTGCGTCCTGACGTTAGAGGTGGCTATGGTGAAAGGCACTCGGATTACGAATGGCTGCTGTGGGGCGTGAGGTGATTGAGGTACAGAGTTAGCAGGAGGAATCTGAACCATGAATGGTTTGTTAGATGTTTCTTGTTTGTTTTCAGGATAGATGGTGTTGACGTGGGGTGTGCGGGAGTCATCATCACAATAGATTGAGGTAATTACATACGGTGTCTCTTTAGCGTTCAGGGGGTCTTTATACACCCCCAGGGTCTGGTTCTGTGGTTAGACGGGATGAGCCCCGTCAAAGGTGATCTTGCCATCATCAATCATCCTCTGAATGTCCTGCTTC
>MNCI01031654.1:0-52001 GCA_015680685.1 Gnetum montanum
CCAAAAAATTATTCTTTATTTTTTTAAAAATGAGCTTTTAAATATTCCTACATGGGTGGAAGAAAATCACTAACATGGTAGAACTATTTTCATAGATCTTTGTAGAACCAAAAAATGGTTCTACAAGCTAAGCTCAATTAAAATGCTTTTTACACACATGCTCAAAAAAGGCGTACCATGGCCACATAAAATCCTCTAAATTTCAATATGCAACTAGAACTAAACCAAAGAGTTGATGTGGAAAAGAGAAGTTTCTAGTAGCTTGAGCTCTTATAGAAGCAAGATATATTTTTAACATCCAACACTGATCTGGATAAAAATTTAATAGTGCACATGATTTTTTAGAATACTTAGCATGGTCCCACAAGTTCCATCCATACAAAAAGAAGATAACATGGTTGAACTAAACTAAAAAAAATGGTTTTAGAGATAAAACCAAAAAGCTAAGTTGGATTAAAAAACTTTGGACACACATGGTGCCAAGCTACTAAAACCATTTTAGGCAACCTATATAGAACCAGAAACTAGTTCTAAAATGTAATGCATATTCCAAAAGGATACATGGTAGAGAAAAATATCATCAAAGCACAAGCTCTTGTAGAATCTAAAAATAGTTCTACTAGTTGGTTCCATGTTTTGATGTAGCACAAATAACTTATGCAAACAAAGGATTTTTTGTAAAATGATAATTGAAAGCTCAAACCCATCTAAATGGAAGCTCAAAACTCCCAAAAACCACTTGATAGTTTTTCTTTGATGTCATTTCTATATGTAATTGTTCCTGTAAATGAGACCCATATATTTAATAGAATATACTATTTGCACATTGGTTTCTCTGAATAGAAGTTATAATCCTTAAATCATCAATTTAGTAGTGGTAATGATATTGATACACTAACTCCCCTTTTCATGTGCATCAAATGTTGCTAGAAGTCTAACTCTTTGACCTTGGACTTTCATCATTAAAGACCTAATCATGCTCTTCAACTTGGCATTGGTTCCCAAGTTTTCTTTTCTTTGTCTTTACCTCATGTCTAATGTAGTTGTCAGCAATTGAATTGAATCCATGAAATTAGCCAATGTATGAGTAAAATAATTTTTTATAATATAAAATTCTTGCACTATACATTATGATGTAGAAAAAAATTGCAATCTATGTATTTCCTAGTATGTGTGCTTAATTGAATTGGTTACCATATTAGAGTAGTTACCGAATTAAAGATGAATAGCACATTTTCTTACAAAGCCTATATTTTTAAAAGTAAGGCAATATGATATGCCTTAAACAACACCTCCAAGGTAGCATGCTTAGGATGCTAGTATAAGATTTGGAACCTAGTTGAGTTTAAAGGAATGCAAGCTAATTGTGCTAATGAACCATGCTCTACAATGACCTACATTTTAGTACATCAGACATAAGTGAACATTGCAATTGTAAATTTTCTTGATTTAATTAGAATTTTGCTAAGGGTACTTGGTAAGATTCTTAATGATGCATTCAAAACTCATACTATGTACATTTTACTATTCAAATGTTCTAAAGATATTATAAAATTTTATTTTTATATAGATAAGATAAAGGAATCATGATAGCAAGTCTATACTATGAGCTACTTTTTACTAATCACTTTTATAGTCTTTTATAATTTGCACAATAAATTCCTTGTACTATGTAAGTTACAAAGGTAACAATGATGTTAAAATTTAAACTCCTTTATACTCCTCCATGATTAAGAGAGTAAGAGTCTAGTATGGTAAAAATGATAAATGATCATCATCCAAAATCTTAAATATTTCATTTATTAAGCTATAGAACTTTAACCATGAAATCAACCTTTTATCATAGATTTTCTTCATTTTTTAGAATATTTATCCAATGAAAATGGACAAGCTATAAACTCACAAATGACATGTAACATAATTGTTCTTTTCTAAATGCCCATACCATTGCCTATAAATTGTTTCTACACTTGAGAAAATCAAACTTTTTTAAAATTCAATTCCAAATTTAAGGGAAATTATGGTAACTCTTTGTACCAATTATCATGAAAGTGACAGGCAATGATTTCTTTATATCATAATGATAAGACAAGTTAAATATGCATACCAATAATTTTGGTGGTATTGATGGTATTTAACCTACATATCATCAAGTAAAGCAACCCAGTTGGAATGGGGGCTAAAGCTAGATATCTTTCACATATGTACTTAAACACACATGAAGCAATTAATATGCAATAATACTTTAATACTAAATTTTTTAATTTTTTAATTAGCAATAAAAAAGTGTTCATACAAAATCTTTTTATATGATATGTGGATAACATACTTTTATACACTTGAGTGCTTATTTCTTTAAGGTAATTGCTAATTTCTCTCATTTCTCCTTACATCTTTGTACTTCTCTTATTTCATTTATATAAGTAGAGTTGGGAACCATTTCTTAACATTAGAGTAAGTTAAGAAGTCTTATCCATATACAAATATTCTCTCATTATCTTTCTATGAGTTAAGGTTGTAAAGTTTGTACAAATATATTTTTATTATTAATGAAAAAGTTGTTGGGGTCCTTTATGTGTTTTTACTTTAAGTTAGAAAGCATGAATGTTCTTTGGATGTACCAAAAATCAATAGGTGAAAAATATTCATTGAGAGAGAATCTGGAACATCAAGGAAAAAGTAATAAACTCTTGACTTCATTATTGCTTTTTGGTATTTGAATTACCTAGGCTTACCTCTAAGAGTATGATATTTGGATGTGTCATAGATGAGATGATGTGTTGGCAATATAACTAATCCAATTGTAGAAGAGCATCATTGACCAATACTTTTCATTGAATTGATAACTTTAAGTTAAATATTTTGATAATTTTTTATTTTAATATTTATCTCATAATTTTTAATATTTTATTATATTACTAATGTTTATAATATGTAATTGGCTAAATATAATTCTTCTAGCTTGCTTATAACACTAATTTCTTTTTATAACTAAGAAGATATATTTTAACAAATAAGATTTAAAAAATATCTACAAAACCAAAACTTGTAAAAATAGATTCCATATGCTTACTAAAACCAAGGAGACTGATAATTTCATGCTCATCTGTTTGAAGAATCAAGGAAAGATTAAATAGCTCAAAAAAACATAGAACTTTAGAATATTTTTTAGATTGGAAATCAAAATCTAGAGTCCACTTATAAATGATCAAATCTTCATACTTATGTATAAAAGACCATATCTCTAGGGCACGTTGAACCATCAAATAATTATCTAGCTTAGGAAGCAAAAAAATGAGAATAATTTTTGTCCTAAATAACTTGAATATTATGTTTTACATCATATCATTTAATTATGAAGTGAAACATTAATTACAATTTGCCAAGAATGTGCATGGAATAAGAGCATAATAGAGACCACTTTGCCAAAAAATTTTAAGTGAAGTAGAGTTTAATTGTAGCATGTAACTTGTCCTATACTCAAATTTTGTATTACAAAGTAATTAGTATCCAATACGTGTTCTTAGAAAACTATATATGTGATCCTAATAACTACTTATTGAAGGCATGTATCTCACCTCTTCTTCAAATATGGAAGCATGATTGAACATACATGACAATGTATGCACACTCATCATGCATGGTTATACATTAATATTTAGCTATTACAACTAAGTATATGTTATAAGAGAACACCATATATTAAATTATGGGTTCTAGTGTCCCACCCTAAATTTAGAACCTAGGTCATAGATTCAATTATACTAGGCAAAACTATGTTATAGATTTTAAAACAAAACATTTCATAAAAGCAATTCTAAAATAGATTTAAGGGATTTTTAGTGGAAGTGCATAAAAATTTTGATTTCAATTTTAGATAATGTATGTATGTCCACCATTCATGGTTACATGTCAATAATGAGTTATTACAAGCAGGTATATGCTAGAAAACATCATACATATACATGGTTGTAATAGCTTATTATTAAAGACATGGGCTCCATCCCTGTCTATGATATGAAAGCATGTGGAATATACATTATAATATGTGCATGGCCACCATACATGGTGACATACTAATATTAACCAAGTATGTGTTACTCTCTTTATTCTTGCTTAGTGTTTTTCACAACTACATTTAATCTCAAATGGATCAGAATATCAAGCATGTTCAAGTTACTGGATCGAACATTTAAAATGAAATGAGTTAGTGGTTTTTGAGTTTTAAATGGGATTATCCTTGTTGGCACTAGGATGGACCTAATCTTGACTTCACTATAGATGTGTTTTACATGATTGACTAAACACCAAAATATGATATTTTTACATAAAGAAGATGAGATGCATATCTTCACTAGTAACAATGGAGTAGTCTTATGGAGAACACTATTATAGTAGGTTATATATAACTTATTTTCTTTATTGTTCACCAACACTCTTGTAATCCTCTCTTCTCCCTTTAATAGAATATACGCTTTAGGTCTCTTAATGATAAGGCTTACATCTCTTAGGTAAGGATTATGTTACTTGTATTAAATTACCTTTTTACATTGGGAAAAACATGTCTACTATTGATACTCTATAATTACATAGAAGCTATTTTGACAAGTTGGTAGATATATTTAGTTTCTTTTGCTTGGGGATATAATGATATGTCCAGTTTAGACCCAAAGCTAGTACAACATAACATTATTTTTGAAGAAGATTCTAAACCTATTAAACAAAAGGTTAGAAAAATTTTTCTAGTTGTAGCTCTTGCTACAAAAGAAGATATTACTAAACTCTAAAATACTAGATTCATCCTTCCTATTTACTATTCTAATAGGATTTCTAAAATTGGTGTAGTTTCCAAAACGAATGGTGCCATTTGTATATGTATTGACTTTCGAGATCTGAATAAGGTCACTCTTAAGCATGATTTTTATTTATTAACTATTAATCAGCTCATAGATTTCATAGTTCTCCATGCTCTTTTATCCTTTATGAATGGATTTTTTGGTTACAATCATATCTAGATATATTAGGAGCACCAACAATATTCCACTTTAATGACTCCTTGGAGAACATTTTGCTCCACTAAGATGTCCTTTAGACTTAAAAATACTACAGCTAATTATCAATAAACTATGACTTTCATCTTCAATGACACGATGTTCAAAATAGTCAATAATTATGTTGACAATTTAACCATCAAATCTACCCTAGCAACTAATAATGCTTCTAACTTAGATTATGTTCTGGCTCATTGTGATACGTTTTACCTATGTCTTGATCCTAATAAATGCTTCTTTGAATTCCTTATAGGCAACATGTTAGATCATCTTGTATTATAAAATTACATAGCACTTGACCCTCATAATATTAAAAATATCCTAGATCTATCACCACTTGGAAACATTTGAAATATGTATATGTTACAAGGCCATCTTTAACTGATTCGTCATTTTATTTCTAACATTCTTGATTATCTTCATCTTTTAACTCTTTTACTTTGCAAATCTACCTCTTTCATATAAGATGAGGAGTATTAAAAGACCTTTATTAAAGAAGTTTTGACTCATATTCTTATTTAACCTCCTCCATAATTTGATTAACCTTTTTACATTTATCTCTCTAAATCCAACCATTCCATATCTATGATGCTTTCTTAAAGGTAAGAACATAGAATTTATCTTCCCATCTATTACCCTTTCTCAAACTATGAGACTAGGTATTTTGATATTAAGAAATCTTATCTAAGTCTTACCTTTTCTCCTTAATAATTTAAGGCATTATCTTTTAAGTGCTAAGGTATTTGTTATCTACAAAGATAATGTTCTTAAAGTAATTACTAATAGCTCCTCTGAAAATCACCACTTAGCTCAGTAGAAATTTTTTTTCATTGAGTTTGACCTTTGTTTTTTATATCAACACTCCATCAAAGATTAATCCATAGCTGATCTATATAATCTTCTAAATCAACTAACATTATTCAAAGCTTATATATCAACACAAAGAATTTGAATGCTTTCTTTCATTTAAATGAAGCACATACTTCTTTTGGGTCTAGTGCAACTTGTGTCCTTGTTCACTCTAATAAACATTTTCTCTACAAGGCTTATAAACTTGATTTTCCATGCACTAACAATATAGCTAAATATGAGGCTTGGATATGAGTTCTCTTGCAAGCTTTGTAAAATCATGTTAAGATTACTACTATTTATGGTGACTATCAACTCATCATAAATCAAGTTAATGATGAATATGACTATAAGGCTACTCACCTAGTTCTCTATCTAGAAATGGCTAAGGAACTTATTATTTCATTTGTTGCTTATACTTTGAGTCATATTCTATTTTCTAAAAACATTCTAGTTGATACTTTAGTAACATTTTCAATCCATGATTATCCTTTAGTCATGTGAGACCAACTTTTGCATAGTATTTACTTATAATCTATCACACAATCTCTCAACATCTCAATTGATGCTATTAATACAAGTGATGAGAGTTGGTAATACACTAATCTTCTTCATTACATTACTTCTAGATAGGCTATTAATCATCTAACATCTCCTCAAAATGATGTTTTACATAAATGTAGTTGGTAGTTTTGATTAATGAATTTTGATATTTTATGTCAATTTTCTTATATAGAAATTCTTCTACATTGTTTTAATCTTACGGAGTCTAAGGTAGTTGTCAACCAAGTTTATTTAGGAGTTTATGATGGACACTTAAGATCATGGTTCTTGGTCACTCTTGTTACTTGTTTCGGCTATTAGTGATCAACCTTAGCTAAATATACTTACAATCTAGTCAATACATGTAATACCTACCAATGATATGTGCTACTTATCTATTTTTATTCACAAGTATTTAACATATCTTAAATCACATGATCCTTTCAAAAATGGAATTTAAATCTTATTAGTACCATTACTTCTCCCTTAGATTATTGGAACCAATTTATTTTAACTATTACCAAATATTTTACTAAGTGGGTAAAAGTTATGTCTATATATTCTAGAAAGTCTTGGCTTATTTGTCATTTCATATTCAATCACATAATAACCTACTTCAACATGCCTCTCTAAATTGTAACTAATAATTGACCTAAGTTCAAAATAAGAAAGTAGCTAATTTCTACTCTATGTATCATATCATCTAGTTATTATTATCATCTTATTATCCTTGATCTAATGGTTAAGCTAAATTCACTAATAAAAATCTCATCCATTTCTTCTCTAACATGGTTGATAAAACTCAATGTAATTGGTTTGTAAAACTATCTAATGCTCTTTGGGTCCACTGCACTACTTTTTGTATAGCTACTACTCATACCATATATTTCTTAACTTATGGTTCTAATACAATCTTACCAGTTAAGCTCCATAGTCCATTTCTCCATGTTACTTTTCATGATTGGTGTTCAAATCAAGACAACAACCATATCCAATGTATTAAATTGAACCTTTTTGAAGAAGAACAAGGAGTTTCTCTTCAATATCTACATGAATATCAAGTACATATTTAACACCACCCCTCTAGACATATCAAAATTAGAGAAATTCATGAAGGTAATGTAGTCCCTCAACATTTTTCAAACTCCAAGGGTTCTTTTCTAATGGTTCAATATCTATAAAAATGATGGCTATATATTATGTTTGGTTAAAATGACATTAGTTTCTAGTTCCTATTAACAGAAGCTTTCTAAAGGGCTACTATATCTAGCCCACTCCTCTATCACAATATTAAACCTATTGATTGTTTAAGAATGAAGGCATGTTCTCCAAGTTGTAGTTTGCTTTTTATTAGCTCTTTTATACTACAACTAGATATGTACTACATTGTGATAATAGGTTTGCTCTAAATCATGTTTTATTTTTTTCTAGTATTTCTATTACCATCCCNCCTCTAAATCATGTTTTATTTTTTTCTAGTATTTCTATTACCATCCCCCTCTCTATCTCATATTCTACTATTTCTATAGCTATTTTCTTCATATTTTCCTATGCTATCTATCTCTATCTACTCTATGTGCTTAATATAACTAGTGAAGTTTTTGAGTGACTAAATATCTCATTACTTCATATGAGGGTATGATTAAGTGTATTATTAAGTGGGATAGGTAGATATTACTTTGAAAATATATACATGTTATTATATGAAGCCATATAGTGGATGGGATTTAGAAATGCCCCATTTTTATGGCATAGCACGATTCTCATGATAAGTGTATGGGTGATATCCTCTTCTCTACCCTTTCTTTTTTTATTTCTATTTTTGTATATTATAATTTCTACTTTCATATACTATATTTCTTTCTTCTTCCTCTCATCCCCTCTCCTCATCTATTCTCATTCTTCTTTATATTCAAAATTAGTGAAGCTAAACAAGTGTCTCTACCCATATGTAGTGAGGAAGTGTTGAGTATAAAGTGATGTAAGTGTGAATATTCATATAAGTGAGATAAAGGAGAGGTTAGTTTTATGAATTTAGCTATGTCCCACTTCTATGATACAACACCCTATCATTGGTGTATTGGTAATGTTCGTAGCATGTTTTCCCTTTGTTTTATTATTTTCTATTTTCTCTTCTAGCTATCTTCTTATCTTTCTCTCTTCTTGATGAGCGGTGAGGTACCCCTACGCTCAACCATACAAATATGAGTGTTTCATGCACGATTCGGTCAAATTCCAAGGACTAAGTGCTTATGTGCCCTCGTGGAACAAGGATGGGTTGGTTGATCGTTGTCTTCCCAAGCTTACCTGTATGTCACAATTGTATGGTTAAGTAAGCTTGAGGCATATGATTTTTATAGCTTTTATGTTTTTATGTCCTACACTAGTAGGGAAGGAAAGAGGTAACTAAGTGACTAATTTAACTTAACTACTCATTAACTAAGTTCTAACTAATCCTAACACCAACATCCATTCCCACTTACCATACACATCCTGAACGAGTGCAACACTGCTGAGATTACAAAATGCTAATCGTTATTGGGTTACCAAGCATTACACGTATGATCAAAGTGGTCGTGCTTGTGTAATTTAATGATTTACGTAATTGATCAAAATGAATTGTTGTGCTAATAACAGAAATGTAAAGTGCATAAAATAAAATAAAATAAAATAAATGCATAACAAAATAAAATAAAATAAATGTGTAAGAAAACAAATCTCAAGTGCTACAAGGATGAATCAAAGAGCTCGTCTTTACTACCGTACACAAGGTATGCTTAGGTACATAATGCTCAAATAAAGATTCATCTACACTTAGACCTCCTACTGTGAGCACTTGAAAAGTACTCTAACTTTCAAACAGACTACAAGAGTTTCGCTACTTGACTACTAAAAGACTTCTTTCCCAATTGTGCGCTTAGGCACTGTATTTATAACCTTGGGAGAAACTACTCTAATAATTATGATAACCACTCTAATAATTAGAATAACTACTAAAGTAACACTAGAGTAACCACTCTAATAATTAGAATAACTACTAGAGTAACCACTCTAATAATTAAACTAACTTCTAGAGTAACCGCTAGAGTAACTGCGCTAATAATTAGAATAACTACTAGAGTAACCTCTAGAGTAACCACTCTCATGATACCCCCATGACTAAATGAAAACTCATACTTGAGTTCCTTACAAAATATTGGAAAGGTATGAAATTATTGACTAATTGACAACTAACAATGGAATGGGATGATAGACTCAACGTGCCTAGTAAACAGATCAATAAGCATATTACAACATTAGTGTTCATGACCATTGTGGTGAACACTCGTACATAAATGACATCCAAGCCTTTATTTGGCAGCTTGAAGAGAAAAAGAGAGAGAGAAAGAATATGGAACATGTTGTCGCCAATGTTGAGATTGCACCTTCCGATAGCCATGCGACCAAACTTGCTCCTTTCATAAATGCTCTAGTTTCAGTCCATCCTGAGTGCTTCCTCCAAGCCTAGTCCATTTTTTGTATGATCGCCATCTGCACACACAACATAGTCACAAATGATGAAGGATAGATAATCCACAATGCAGTTGATACCTTACCTCAATATGAAGTGCATTGGCTAAGTTTTAGTTATGGCAGAAACTAGTTTGGAGATGTATCATTGGCAACTACCTAAGGTGTAGGGGTTAGGAAATTAGTAAAATGGAAAAAATTAAAAAATTAGTGCAAAGGCCCCCACAACTAAGAGCGAACCTCTGGTAGCTATAAGATGGAAAAACATGAGGAATGCTGATAAAATGAATGTCATGGATGGGGATGAAAAAAGTAATGATTTATTGCAAGAAATGTTTAAGGAAAAGAAGTTAATAATTGCACCAAAAATAAATGCCAATGGATCCTCCAAATCAGGCTCATGCCCTTTATGCCTTGACAAACCCACAAACCAAAGAGTTCGTAGGCTCTAGGAATGTCATTTGGAAACAAGATCTAAAAGCTTAATCACAAGAATTCACCAAAGAAAAACAATGCATCAACCTAAAACAAACTAATGATAAAATTAGCAATGAGGTGGAAAATGGGAAGAAAGATGGAGAGGAGAGAATGGAATG
This sequence comes from Gnetum montanum, assembly GCA_015680685.1. Classification (NCBI taxonomy): domain Eukaryota; kingdom Viridiplantae; phylum Streptophyta; class Gnetopsida; order Gnetales; family Gnetaceae; genus Gnetum; species Gnetum montanum. The sequence continues at coordinate 10,550 of MNCI01031654.1, forward strand.
GAATCTCAAGAACAAGGTTGTGTAAAGCCCCTTGTGTATTTCATGGTTAAGATAATTGAGTAGAACTCATTCCAAATCTAGACTCAAACCAACCACATTCAATGACCTTGCATCAATATACTTGGCCAATCCATCCTCTTGGGGTAATAAGAATTCTTCCACAAAGAGTGACCACCATCCCAAGGAGAGTGAGATGGAGAACCAAGAAGTAAGAAAGGAACTTAGTTAGAGGGAACCTTCAGGCATGGGTAACATGTCATTCCAGTGCCATAACCAGCACTTTTAGCCCATATTTCTTTATTATGTCTAGGGGTGTGCTTTGAATTGTCACCTTTTTCTCTTTTTTCTCTCTTTTTTTTCAATGCATGAGAACCACACCATGCAAAGACTTATTTTTTTCACTTAGCTTCCTAATATTTGAACAATGTCAAAATGGTGGAAAACCTAAGAAAAAGCATCAGAGCACCCAAGAGAATGGCCAGCACCAATTCATAGAATCCCCTTGAAGTCACAACCTTTTCATCCTTTGAGTCTTTCCTTTGTTTGAAAAATACCTAGCCACAAATTCATTAACAAGTTTACTTAGAAAAATGGGACTATACAATTCCAAGACAAAGGAGATCATAGAGTTGTATGGATGAGTGGATGGCATGAACTCGTTACCTATTTTACCAAAAGAACCAAACATTAGCAATCAATATGATATAATTCAAGCCACCATCATGAGCACTTATTATATGATTAATAAAAGTAAATCAAGCAAATAAAGAAACAGTATAAAAACATGAATGATGGTGTAAAAAAATAAGAAAAGTTGAAAGAATGTGTAAAACAAAAAATGCGTAAAAAAAATTCAAAAGGAACTGAGGGCCTAGAACAATTAGCATAGGTGGCCATTTCCCCCATGACTAAGTTGGAAGGAGGAGATATAAAATAGTGAGAAGGGTTGTCCATCAAGAGAGGTAGCATGTGTACTAGCTGTCCAAAGCTCCTAGAAAGGTTTGGTTTGTTGCACGTTGACCAAAAGCTTCTTATCTGGGCTCTCAGGTTTGTATATTGTCATGGACCTTGAAGGAAAAGTTGCATAAATAATATAAGGTCCTTCCCATAGTGTTTGAAATTTCGTATGTTGTGGCACATGTGTGGGATTTCAGTAGAGAACCTTATCTCCTAGCTAATATTTAACTCTCTTGATTCTTAGGTCATGACGTTGGTTATTGAAGGCCTTGTGCAATTCGTTAGATGACAAGGCAGCTAATCAATTTTCATCTAGCAAGTTAAGGGTTACTAATCATTATTTCTATGCTAGATCAAGGTCAAGGTTGAGGTCACATGCCATGGATAGTGTACGGGGCTTAGTTTTAATGGGAAGCATTGGTAATTTACTGTACACTAACTCATAGGGAGAGTAGTCTATACTGCGGGCACTTGGAAAATACTCTAACTTTCAAACAGACTATAAGAGTTTCGCTACTTGACTATTAAAAGACTTCTTTCCCAATTGTGCGCTTAGGCACTANCGTTCACTAGGGGATGGTATGGTATAGTTAATTTATGCTCAACCCCTAAGCGTTGCATTAATTTCTAAAAAGTTGCACCTGTGAAGTGAGTACCATTATCTCAAATAAGTGTATGCGTTATACCAAACTTGTTTATGATTTGTTGTTAAACAAATCATGCAGCTGTAGATGATGTACAATATTTAATAGTAGTTGCTTAAGCCCATTTTGTTAGGTAATCAATGGCAACAATAATATAATCTTTTTTATTGGACATTGGTGTAATCGGCCCCATAAAATCAATTCCCCAAATGTCGAAGGGTTCTAATGGTTGAATCCATTGTTGCAGACCCTCCATTCTAGCAGTTATTCCCCCATCACATTAACAATGCTCACAAGATTGGATGAAATGATGGACATCCTAAAATAATGTAGGCCAATAATATCCTATAAGCATGATCTTGAAGGTCATTCATCTCCCATCATAATGAACCCCATAAGGACCCTCATGAGCATCTTGGAGAACTCATATTTGATCTATATTGGGAACACACCATTGAACCAAGCCATCAAGACACACTTTGTAAAGTTTCCCATTGATCTCCATAAAGTACTTGGCTTGGTGAAGAAACTGTTGTTTCTTTTTAAGGTTTAACTCTTGTGGTGTTTGTTGGATGAGGAGATAGGTAAGAATGATATTGTACTAGTTTGTCTCCATGGGTGATTGATTATTCACTACATCAAAGAGAAATTCATCAAGGAAATGATCAGGAATTGGATACTCATCCTTTTTGTTGTCCCATAGCAACCAAGACAAATGATCAGCAACTACATTCTTGGTGCCCTTGCGATCGATCATCATTAAATCAAACCCTTCTAATATTACAAGCCATCATATGATACGAGGGATTACCATTGGCTTATTCATGAGAAACCAGATTGCACTATGATCTGTATGTATATATACTTTATATCCTAATACATAGTGTCTAAACTTTTCTAGTGCAAACACTACAACCATTAATTCTTTCTCTGTGGTAGTGTAGCTAAGTTGTGCATCAATGATACTTCTACTTTCATAGTGGATGTAATAAAGATGTAATAAATGATCAGGAATTGGATACTCATCCTTTTTGTTGTCCCATAGCAACTGAGACAAATGATCAGCAACTACATTCTTGGTGCCCTTCCCATCGATCATCATTAAATTGAACCCTTGTAAGATTACAAGCCATCATATGATACGAGGGCTTACCATTGGCTTATTCATGAGAAACCAGATTGCACTATTATCTATATGTATATATACTTTATATCCTAATACATAGTGTCTAAACTTTTCTAGTGCAAACACTACAGCCATTAATTCTTTCTCTATGGTAGTGTAGCTAAGTTGTCCATCAATGATACTTCTACTTGCATAGTGGATGTAATAAAGATTCTTTTGGTCATCTAACTATGTAAGTACAGCTCCTAAAGTATAGTTGGACACGTCAATCATGATATGGAATGGTTTGGACTAGTCAGGAGCTTGTAGAATGGGTGTTTCTACTAGCTTCTGTTTCAGCATTTGGAAAGCTAATTCACATTTCCTAATCCACTCGAAAGGTACGTCCTTTTTTGTTAATTCCACTAATGTTTTGGAAACCTTTGAAAAGTTGTCAATAAATCTCCTAAAGTAGCCAATATGGCCAACGAATGACCGAATATCTTTGATAGTTTCTAGTTGATGGGTAATTCCTTGTATAATTTTGATTTTCATGTGGTCCACCTCTATCCCTGTGTGTGAGATATTGTGCCCTAGTACTACACCCTTTTGGACCATCAAATGACTTTTCTACCATTTGAGCCTCAAATTGGTTTCTACACATCTTTTTAACACTTGCTCCAACCGGTCCAAGGCTTGATCAAAGTTTTCTTCATAAGTGGAGAAGTCGTTCATAAAGACCTCCACACCATTCCCTATCTACTATTGGAATATGCTTAGAACTAGTCATTGAAATGTTGCAGGGGAATTGCACAAGCCAAAAAGCATCTATTTGTATGTGAACATTCCCCAAGTACTAGTGAACATAGTCTTGGCTTGGTCTTCTAGGGCTATTTGTATTTGGTTATATCTGCTATATCCATCCAGAAAACTATGGTGTCTAAGACATGGTTGACAAATGACAATGGAAAGTGATCTTTGAATGTTTCCATATTTAGTAGCCTGAAATCTATGCACATCCTCCATTTTCCTCTCTTTTTAGGCATAATAACTAAGGGGCTAACCCATTTACTATCAGAAATGGGGTATATGAACCCAGCCTTGAGAAGCTATTCAATTTCTTCCTTAACTACTTGCTTTAGCTTAGGGTTCAATCACCTTTGCGGTTGTCTTCAAGGCTTCATGGAGGGGTCAGTGTAAATTTTATGTTGGCATATCCTAAGATCTATTCCAGTTAATTCTAGATATGACAAAGTGAAGGCTATTGACAATTTATTTATTACCTTTAGCAATTATTCTTTCTATTGAGGAGCAAGCTTAGCATTGATAATTATTGATTTTGCATTTTTAAGGAACATGTATTCCATACTAATGGGCAATGGTTTCAGCTCGAGAGGCTCCTAAAATTTTTTAGGAATTTCTAACTTTCCCCAGTTGATATTTTCAAGGTTAATACTTGAAAGTTGGTGGTGGACATGCTCTAATGTGTCTATGCTATCGATGTAAGCATAAGTCAAAAACTCAATTGGTTCCATGCATATGAGTGAATTTCTTTCTTAATCAACTATCAGCCACTGGTTGTCTTCTTGTCGTGTGGCTACTACATACAAGAATCTTTGTATGTTAATCACTTGTGCATACTAATTGCATGCAGGAAATGCTAAAATTTGCACAAACCATGACCTCTAAACGCAATTACACCCTGTGTCATTGTATGCAATGCATAGAACTTTCTTCTTCTTGATCTTTCCAAATGTATTTTCCTAGGCATGCATCGATGGTGCTTAGCCATGCTCCTCTTATTATAATTGGGAAGTCCCCCTTACCATTGTTTACCTAAATCAGTAAGAAGTTAGTTGGGTATGACCACCCACAAATAGTGGTAACAATGTCTTCCACCAATCCCACTAGGACAGTGATGGACTAGTTGGCCACCTCTAGACGAATGTTGCTCTTTTTCAATGGAGGTAGATTCTAGGCATTGTACATTTCTTGAGAAATCAAGTTGACTTTAGAACTTGAATCCAAAACAGCCTTGCACGGTGCATTTTCAGCAATTTGTAAGTATATCAGAGGACTCCAAAGATCAGAGAATTTCCTAGGAAAGTGACCAGCTTTGATCTAATAGGTGACGACATGTGTTAGCATGACTGTATGATTTGAGTGCAGTGATTGGGTCGAAGGGAGCTTTGAAGTTTTGATTGATACTGAGGCATCTATGAAATCAGCTACTTGTGATTACAAGGGCTTGGTTGGAATATTAGTTCTAAAGAAAGGCATTTTTTTCATGTGGTTGTTGGAACCAACAGTATGTTGAGAGTTAATAGCCCTTGTGTCATTATGTTGCTGCAGCTGGGTAGTGGAACTATTGGTGGAAGAGATGTGGCCAGATGAGAAGGATGATATGCTTGCAGAATATTGCCTCTAGAAGAGGGAGTCCCATAATACTCAATAGCTTCGTAGTGAGGTTGAGAAGTGACGCAACCAGTAGATCACGTGGGGAGATTGGCTACTACACGTAATATCCATAAAGATCAGGTTTCCAGTAAGGATACTATTGCCTTGGTGGTGGCATTCTCCATGATTGTGGGTGCTACCATTATTGATATTTTTTAATTAGTTGTGGTGGAGTTCCATTGGGATAATATGTTAAGGGTTGGTGGAACTACCTTAGGTTACCTTGAGGATAAGTTTACCTTTGGGGTGTTTGCCTTTCGTTTAATCGTGGGCTGAGTGCATACATCCCAGACTCATGTAGATGTGAGATTACAGGGCAACATCCCTTAGGATGGTCATATTGACATATGTCACATCCACTATCATTGTCTATTTCTGAATCCACAACCTCTTCAATGATGGAAAATTTTTCCTTACCCTTGCTACATGCATATTCAACTTCTCTCTTTTTTCTTTTATCGTAATCACTACCTTGCTCTCTAGACTCCTCTACTATTTTAAGAACAGTTTGAAATCTATTATCTAGAGAATCCCACATTTGGTCTACCTTTGTTGAAACTTCTAATATCATCTTTTGGATAGGAAAATTTTTCCTATTCACCATGTCTTTGAGTGGTGACTCTTCTTCATCCTCACAAAATCTTACTCCCCTCTTCTAGAGGGAAGGATCTCGGTTATACTTTTCTACACTTTCTCTCTTCTATAGCTCATATTCTTCCTTAGTAACTTGCTCCAATAGTCTTTGAATTTAATGGGACCTAAGCTCAAATAGTCTCCCTTGGGCATAAGCCCCAAGGGTTCTTCTCGTTTCATGCCTAAGCCCATCCACGAGATGGCACAGTTGATCCCTTTGCGAATAACCATAGCCAGGACAACGATGTAATAGTGCATAGTATCAGGTTATGGTAGCATCCAAGGTTTCATGTCCTCCTTGTTTCCAGCCTTGGATTTGCGTTCACAAGTTAGACACTCGGGAGTGCGTTTGGTACTTGTCATTAAATAATTCTAACATAGTACTCCACCTACAAATGGATTCTAATTCTAAAGAATGGTACTAGATTTTTGCTTCTTTAATCAATGTCCATGGAAAAAAACTTAAGTTTTTTCCATTCGTTCTCTATGTTCTGTAAGGCACATGCATCATGGAATGCTTGTAAATGATTCTGAGGATCAACATTGTATCCCCCATAAAATTGTGGGATGTTGTTCATATCTAATCTCTTAATCCTACTATCTTTCTGATGCCTTATTGAAATTCTAACAGCCTTAGTTATGTCCAACATACTTCAAGCAGCGAGGAGAGGTTCATCGTGATCATCTTGTCCATGGAATCTATGATGCCTATGTTATTCCCTACTCTCCCTTCTTCTATGTTGAGACTCTCTAGAGTGCCCTCATTCCCTTTCTTGGTTGTTTCGTCTATGACTTCCACTTTGCCTACCTTTATCCCCATGGTCTTTTTCCTTATGACTATGGCTGGATACTAAAGGAGAGGGTGAAGGCGATGATGAAGGTGAAAAAGAAGGAGAACCATCACCATGATGGTGTCTGCTACCTTCTCTTTTGTGGTCTCAGCCCCGATCATGATTACGATTAGAATGTCCACATTTAGCATGAGTGTATGTCCCTTTTCTAGATCCTTTGTGCCCATGGGTATCAGAACCTGGGTTATGAATAGTGGAATGAAGCTTTTGATACACAACCCCTTGGCCAAAATCAAGGGAAGGAACATCATTGTGTGGGAAACTACCTGAGGTAGGTTCACCACCCTCATTTTTTCTTAAGACATGTGGGGCATCCTAGGACCACTTACCCTTCTAACACTTATGATGTCTCTCCTGTTGCAAGTCCCTTTGATGATGTGCCTCTATGGAATGGTATTCTCTCGAGTCATGGTCTTGCACAACGCATTATGCGTGTAAGTGTGGCATACCAATTCGTGTGAGAGCATGAAGAAGCATGCTCGAGTTGAACAATCGAGAGGTAACACTATGTTACATTCTAAGTCTTACCAACATAGTTATTCATCTTGATGGAGGATAAAGATGAAGTCTAGTATATACTCATCGGGATGAATATATACCACTCAAACTTCTTGAGGGACTAGCGGATCAACATCATGTGTATTACGCAATAGACTCTTTCCTAATTCAAACCTACATGGTGAGGCGCTTTCGTATGAAGAAGGAGACATACTTGTCTATTTAGTGTGCAATGTATTCTTGTTTACTATTTTCTCAACCAACCCTAAGGGTTTGTTCCAACAATGTGATGATTTCCTATGTTCTAGTTAGTGCACAAACAACTAAGTCCTTAGCAATGGTGCCAAAGATGAGCAACAAGGTACCCCTACACTCAACCATACGAATACAAGTGTTTCACGCACAATCCAATTGAATTCCAAGGACTAAGTGCTTATGTGCCCTTGTGGAACAAAGACAGGTTGGTTGATCATTGTCTTCTCAAGCTTACCTGTATGTCACAATTGTGTGGTTAAGTAAGCTTGAGGCATATGATTTTTATAGCTTTTATGTTTTTATGTCCTACGCTAGTAGGGAAGGAGAGAGGTAACTAAGTGACTAATTTAACATAACTACTCATTAATTAAGTTCTAACTAATCCTAACACCCACACTTGTTCCCACTTCCCGTACACATCCTAAACCAATGCAACACTGCTAGGATTATGAAACGCTAATCGTTACTGGGTTACCAAGCATTACACGTATGCTCGAAGCGGTAGTGCTTGTGTAACTTAATGATTTTCTTAATTGATCAAAATGAATTGTTGTTCTAATAAAAAAAATGTAAAGTGCATAAAATAAAATAAAATAAAATAAATGCATAAGAAAATAAAATAAAATAAATGCGTACGAAAACAATTCTCAAGTGCTGCAAGGATGAATCAAAAAGCTCGTCTTTATTGCCATACATAAGGTATGCTCAAGTACACAATGCTTAAATAAAGATCCATCCACACTTAGACCTCTTACTGCGGGCACTTGGAAAATACTCTAACTTTCAAACAGACTATAAGAGTTTCGCTACTTGACTATTAAAAGACTTCTTTCCCAATTGTGCGCTTAGGCACTATATTTATAGGCTTGGGAGCAACCACTCTAATAATTAGAGTAGCCACTTTAATAATTAAAATAACTGCTAAATTAACCACTAGAGTAACCACTCTAATAATTAGAATAACTACTAGAGTAACCGTTAGAGTAAGCACTCTAATAATTAGAATAAATACTAGAGTAACCATTAAAGTAACCACTGTAATAATTAGAATAACTGCTAGAGTAACCACTCTCATCAATCTCTTTCTCTTTTTATGCTCTATATTAGTGTGACCAAATGAGTATCTCTTCTTTACCCTCATGAGGGTGTGATTGAGAGAACTAAGTAGATTAGGAAGTGTTTCACTTAAATTTCTATGTGTACTCTTTGGGATCTAGCCATGTCCCACTTCTTTGGCATAGCACTCTCATTGTCACTGTATTGATAATATCCTAGACTTTCCTCCCCATTTTCTTGCTTTATTTAAATCCTCTTATAGGTACATAGTAGGTTGTATCTTTTTTTGATGGATTCTCTTTTAGCTTTTTAGTAGTGTCCATTAAGAAGGGGTAATGTTGTATTCACTTTATCTTCTTTTTTACATGATTCAAAGTTTCAATTACATTCTATGACTTTTTTTAGCTCAAGTAATCTTCAACAGTTCCAAATTTGATGTTCTTTGTTATCAGTGATGTTGTTTCTTGTCCTTATCTCCAACGTTTATTAAAAATGACATCTCACATCATTTGCAATATTTTTGTGGATGTTTTTCTTAGTCTTCAGTTTTGACATTCGATGTCATCTTCTATGTCACTTCTAACTTTAGCTTTTCAGTAGTATGTTCTTGACATGTAACATTAGTTTACTATTTAACGTCAAGCGTTTATCCTATTTTAATGTCTAATATCACTTTCTACATCAACCATATTTTTAACATTAGCTTCATGTACATACATCATTTATCCTATTTAGAACCTTCTATAAGATTCTATGTGTCTCAATGTGCCATTTCTTCAAAATCTATAAAGCATTTACGGCCTATAAATAAGAGGATACCCCTAAATAGAAAGGGGTTAGAAGATTAAAAAATCCTAAAAGTAAAGCTTCTTATGAAATAGCAATGCTTCTTATAAGTTTGTTTTCCAGCATATTAGAAACCTCTTTGTGCTTGTTGACTCCTTAGGATTTCTCTAATTTCTTCCTTTTCTTATTATATTGATACATTGTATCCCTTTTGTAGTATCCTCTCGACATATAGAGAATCCTATTAGATCTAAAATAATACATAGATATGATTCAATTCTCTTTTAGTACATCCCACTATTTTTCCTAATGTGCAATACTTCTATCCATTTAAGAGATCTTGATTAGGCACATGCATTAAAGAGAGAAGGGGGTAACACAACTTCTTATTAGCCATTCCCAATCCAAAATTTCTTCTTGCAAGATTGTTACTACATTCTCCCAGATTCCTTTATTATATATTCTTCTTTTTAGTTTTTCTTTCTCCAATTTGTACTTGGCATTGTAGCAAACCTATTTTTCTATCTTTGTAATTTAAGGATTTGACTTTTATATTAGATTTATTTTGTTTTTTTCTATAGTTTTACTTATTTGAGTCACAAATGCTTTATTTTTCTATATAGATTTTATTTTGTGTAACATTTTTCTTTTGTATTACATTGCTAACATCCTTTTTCTTTTTCATTGCATCCACCTTTGCTTTTAACTAGCTATTCCACATACTTTTTTTTGCTTATTATTTTCTCATGTTTGGAATAAATGCTACCTTAGATTGTTAGAATTTCTAATGATCTATAAGTCCCCTTTTGATTTAGAGATTTATTTTTGTAGATTATTTGGTGGCTAGCGTAATGCTTAACTTATTTTCATATAGCATTGTTCTGAATCTTGGAGTTATGATGATTTTAACAACAACATGATGCATGTGTATTTATTACTATTTTAATCTTATATGTATAAAATTCATAAAAATAAAACATACAATTATAAATATTTTATCACTTCCTCATAGTAGCAACCTAGGTTTCTCATTATATTAAATGTACTATAATCTATTTTATATTTATTGAACACAATGACATACACAAGTGTTCTTGACAATCAACTTAACATCATTTTCAAAGCTTACGATAGATCACACCACATTCCATATGATATAAACCCATTGGTCATGCCTAACAGGACCTTTATCAACCTCAAAGTTAAATGAAAATGTAATTATTATTATATAATACTCTATTTATAGAATGTTTGGAAGGTCAATGCTACCTAGACCATACACAATTTTTTTTTTCATTTTCAAAGTGGGATTATGAGTCCTATTCAATTTGAAATTAAATATTTGTAATAATAATCAAGAAGTACATTAAATTGATGTCCTACTAAAAATGAGATCTTATTGGTATGGTTGAAATACTTTAAAATGTAAGGTTTGACCATTTCTTCATTGGAATTGAAGGTACAATGCTTGTTTTATTCAACTTTAAATTTTTAAAATAATAAATCATCCTTTTCCAATCCCTCAACTTTAAATTTTGAAAATAATAAATCATTTTGTCCAATCCTTTTATAAAACCTTATGAGAAAAAAACCATACATGTAATAAACAAGAGGGACATCTAAGACATATAGCTAACAAGATAAATTAAAATAATTATAAAAAAAATATAACAAGTGTGAAACCAAAATCTTTTATGAAAAAGACAGCCAGTAAGCATATGTAAGGAAGATACATTGCAAATTTTCAAGTAGCCTTAAGCCCTACATCTGTGATGTAATGTTACATGGATACGAGAGTGGTTAGAGACTAACGGGTAGAGTTCATTTGCGTTTACAAGTGGACGTCGACGTTGACAATGACAATGGTTTTGGTTTAGGACAGACCATACTGTTCAGTAATGGAGTGAACAATCCAAGTACTTAAATGGTTGTGGGCTCCTTCATATGTGGTTATCACTGCACCTTCATCTTTTGGATCTTTCTCCACTGTCTTCTTTACACTGAACTATCCTGCACATACTTGTAACAGTTTCTGCTCTCTCAGATCATTCACATTCTAAGCTCTCAGTCTTCATAGTTAACTAGCGGTGAAGAAAGAAAAGAGAGCAATAACTGCAAAAAAAATTGTAAAAACCAGAATGATCTTACCTGGGATGAATACAAATTTTGAGGATCTTTGCGTTCTCCTTTCTCTATCTAAAGCCGTCATCCAGTTGAGTCGTGCCGTCCCCATATCCTTCTTTTTCTTTTGCTTTCGCCGCAGTTCCCTGCAGATCAAAGTGACCATTCTCAGAAAATCTCATGCTGAATCTACGGTTTAACTCAGAAATATCTACGGTTTAACTCAGAAATATCTACAAAATTGGTAGTGTACATTCATTCAATTTATAACGTTCATGTATATAAGACCCAAGTTGAATGTTTATCCTCTTGGTGAATTGGGGACAACTTTACCTTGTTTTTTTCTTAACCTACCCAGATAAACAGTCCCTACGGCTTAACTCAATTTAAAATGGCATTGGGAAAAATTCCATAACTTCATCCTCAATGTGGTGTGAAGATGGGTAGAGGACAAGATAAAACCTATCATCATCCTGCCAAGGCTGGTTTGGGCCAGCAAAAACATAACCTCTTTAGAAGTGATTGCAGTAGAGGTGAAATGCACATGTTAAGAATAGTACAGGGTCCTTAATCTAAAGGTAAATTATTTATCTCAAAGGCATATTATGAATACTATCAAGGCCCTTAATTGAAAGGAAAATTATTTATCTGTTGCTTTTCATCCAGCAAAAAAAAAAAAAAAAGTAGGGACCACCAGTTAGAAATGGTGGTAAGGTGTTTGTTTCTCAAATTATAGGACCTTGGTTTGAGCCTTAGTGCAACTATTCAAAAGAGGTTAGGCTTTGATCATCCACTGCCCTATGAGCCTTCACTAGAATGAAGAGCATCAAGCCTCTAAGTGAATAATCCTACTTAGCAAAAAGTATATCTCATTTTGTTAGAGTGGAATAATAGATAGCTCAAAATTTTTAGTAGAGTGCAAGTATGATAAATTTGGATACAAATACGCAAAGAGCAGTAAAGATGAACACCATATTTTTCATAACATATCTTGCATCTACACTCAAGCACATTATGCATAAAAAAGATAATTATAGCTGCAAATTTACTGATTGGTTTTAAATGTTACTAACACTAGCATTACTTGGACCCATTGTTAGGTATTTGTTTCTAAAGTCATAAGACTTGAGTTCGAGCCTACACAGAGCCACATAAAAGAGGTCAAGCTTTTGCTCTTCCACTAACCTCCTAGGACCCCATCTTGATAGAATGAGCATTAAGCCTATTACATGTACATTTCTACTATTCAATAAATAAATAAAATGGACAAGCTGTGCAGTTAAAAGATCCATGCATAACAGCAGCAATTGGAACAGAAACACATTGCTCATGAAATTGTCCAAAAAAATTGCTTCGGAAAAGGCTTTGAACCAGCAGATTCCTTGGCTTGCTCACAATGCTCAATGTTCTGCTGGTTGCACATATGCGAAGTTAATAAATCATTGTTCCACAGGATCGGGAGTCCATAAGCCATAATCATCACACCGATCCCATGGTAGGACCGATATATGCTCTCTCCCAGAACCGGTTCTGGACATGAAAACAGGGTAACCAAGGGTTTTTTCGTTCTTGTAGTTCAACCCTCCATGAAGACATGAAATAGCGATCATTACTCAATATAATCAAGAATGAGCAAAAACCTAACCTAGTTAAACTGCCTACACTTAAGTTCAAACGCAAATCTTACAAAACAAATCACATAAAACAATACAGAACGATAAGCATTTCAATCAATCATTTACAGGTTTCCATAAGTACTGTGGAGTGCAGAAGAGAGTCCATAGTTAACACGAAATTAGATGTTTTAAATGGACTTGTTCTCCATTTTGTCTTTGTTGACTGTGACAGAACATGTGCTCAGTGGCTTCACAGACCCGACTGGCACGTCGAAATATATCATAAAAAGTAAGTTAGTTGAAAGAAAACTTCTCCAAAAACAAAATCAGTTCATGGTGAATTTGTTAAAAAAAAATGTCATGATTTTGAAAACTGAGTACAAGAATCTTAGAAATTGACACCTATGTAGGTTTAAGTAACAATGATGGATTCAAGAAACCAAACATACTACGAGGTTTAAGTTAGACATGAATTCCTTGCTTATGGTTTTGCATGAACTAGTTCTTTTATAAAAGAAACACACATTTTGCATAATTTAGGATTTAGAAGTAAATGAAAAACTATATTAATAAGGAAAATTACAATCACAATGAAACACCATCATTATCATCATCTAAGCCTCATCTCAATAAAATGGAATTAGTTACATAAGTTCATTTTCATCATTTTCCTCTATGAAAATCTATGTCTTTATTTATTTGTAGTTTTTTCGTATGTATTTTTTGGTCTTCCTCTATGTAGCTTTCTTAGAATAGTGATATGATAACTTTTTAAATATGCTTATTGTATGATATTCTTTGCACATATCCAAACCATCTAAGCCACTATTGTTCTAACTTATCTAAAATAGATGTCACCCCAAGTCTACTTTTAATGTTTGTATTATGCATTCTATCTTTTTGGTAATTTTCAACATTTATTGAACTATTCATATTTCTACCATATTGATTTTTTGTTCATGCCTCTCTTCCAATGCTCAACATTCAATACTATATAAGATAGCAAATCTGATTCCTATCTTGTAAAATTTTCCTTTAGTTATATTGGTATTCTTTTATCACATATAACACCATTGGATTATCTCCATTTTGGCCATCCTACCTCAATTTTATTTCCTATATCTTTATAGTTGCATATTGTATAATGATGTATGAAGAATATTAAGGCATTTTTCTATTTAACTATTAAATTGTGAGATATCATTTTTGTCATATTAATTATATATCAAAATGATTTGAAATAATTAAATAAATAATTTTTATTGTAGTTTTTGAAATAGTACTTATTTTACCAATTTGTGAACTTGCTTAGTATAAAGACTATACTATTACAAATGCCATTTCTTAGGTGATAGGACCCCCTTATGAAGTCATCACCCATCATAGGTTTCCATGGTCAATTTTTAAAAGTATTTATTCTAAAAGCATTCAAAAAGATTTAGGACTATAGGTCATAAACCTACAAATATAAATAATATACTTTAAATTTTGGTTGAATGTAGTAAATAATGGCCATGTCATGTAGTTTTTGTATTTATATTCAAGTTAGTCCTTGATCTTGTTTTAGGCAAGTTAGACCTAAAATTCTTTTTTAATTATATTTACCCCCAAGACATATAATTAAATTAGAACTTTATGACTCAACATTGCCTACCAAAACTTGAAACTTCCAAATCATGACTCCTACCACTAGGCTAACACCTCATTATTAAACTTACCTTTTTTCTAAAGGTATGTCACTACTTTATTTATAGTCAACAAAGTAAAGTTGAATCAATAAACTCTAAGGTGTACTTTGTTACTGATAAAAGCCATATCAAATTTATTTAGTGTTATAATGAAAAATTCCATAAATAACATTAATTGAAAACCAAAGTGTCTATACACAAGACTCAAAATCTTACACTATAGAGTGTGTGAAATCCTTTTTTCTTCGAATTAAATGAAAGTAGTTAAAGAAAGAGGGAGAGAGGGATTCAAAAAGAAAAAAAAAACATTTAGGAAAAGAAGAGAAACAAACAAATATTCTAAAACATATTAGCAAATGCAAGACCTAGTTAGAGAATTTATTCAAATTTCTCTAAAACTTCAAAATCAATTAAAATGATAAATTAGTTTAAAAAAAACCTTATGTGTTAGCACTTGTAAGCTAATGTATTTAGACATGAAAATACATGATGTTTCATATGAATGAGAATGGCAATGCCGTTAAACATACTAGATATTTGACAATGCCATTGTTCTTTATTCTGCATGAAAAAATTTTGTTATTTATATGTAGATCAATGTTGTTCCAGTAAGATCAAAATACTCATAAAGATATTCATACTCAGAACTCTTTCCATTCTCCACAAGAATTTGATGCATGTTACATGTAAGCGTACTTGGTACAAGGTCCAAAAGAAATGAATGTTATGACAATAGTAGTGCATTAACAACTTCCCTATTTAGATTCATAAATAATTCCTTGAAATTCATTATATGAAGTAACATAATGATTCATTTTGGCTTTCATTCTTACTAACAAAATTAATAATATGCTCTGCATTTCTATTCTTATAAAATAATGAAATAATGGCTTTGAACAGTATACTTGGAATTTTGGTGAAGAATGTCATAAATCATAACTATATTATGTAGTTTTCTTATTAATTTCGAAGTTAATCCTTGATTTTCTTAATAAAATTTTCTCTTATAATTAATCTTAGACATTGCTTTAATTCCTTTTTAATGTAATTTAATTACTATTTCCCTTGAAAAAAATTAGAAACTTATTTTTTTTAAAGTATCATACATATATATATATATCTAGAGATTTGCTTCTGCAAATTAGACATGTTTTTTAACTAACGAAAGTGAAATTTACAAATTCAAGGCTCACCTTAGTTACTTGTCATCTAAACCTAGGCACATTACGCTGGTTTGAGAGCATAATCATTAAAGTGCATTAGAGTTAAAAACGGCTGACGGCTTTAACAATGACAATGATAGGCTCTTGTGGTGCAGGAGTGGCCAATGAGTTCTTCGATAATGGATGTAACAGCCGAAGGGCTCAAATGGTTGTGGGTTCCTGTATAAGTGGTTATCACTATACCTTCATCTTCTGGATCCTTCTCCACTGTCTTCTTTACATCACAGTTGTCTTCAGCACACTTGTAATAGTTTCTGCTCAGTCAAAAGATTCAATTCTAAAAATACATCACAGTTGTCTTCAGCACACTTGTAATAGTTTCTGCTCAGTCAAAAGATTCAATTCTAAAAATTCTAATTTTTCATAGGTGACTAGTACACAAGAAAATTCGAAAAATTCTAACTTTTCATAGGTGACTAGTACACAACAAAATGTGACGATCATATTCAGGATGGAGGGAAAAACCACCTTGGATGAATACAGCGTTTGAGGATCTTTGCACCGTACTTTTGCCATCGAAAGCCATCGTCCAGTTGAGTCGTTTCGGATCGAGTTTTGAATGCCACAACCTGTGATGCTGAGCTTTTCACCTTCCTTCTTTTGTGCTGCCGTTCTCTGCAGATCAGAGTGAGCATGCTTAGATATGAATGAGGCCAAATCTAGATTCAACCAGTGAAAAGATATAGTGACCATTTCCATAAATCTCTTAACTGAGATCAAATCTGTGAAAGGTTTGACCAAATCTATGAAGGGTTTGACCCAGAATAATAGGGAATATCTGAGGTTTAATTTAAGAAAAGATGAAGAGGACCCTTCCCACAAAACGAAACCAAATCTAGGAAGGGTTTAACCTAGATAATAAAGTAATAAACAATCCCTATGGTTTAACTTACCAAAAAATCAAAGTGAAAGCCTCAGAATATCTTAAAGTGATAATAAATATAGGGTTTATTCAGTAAAAGAAACCATCGTTAAAAGTTTTAACTTAGGAAAACATTAGAGTAGGCATTTTTAGCTGAGACAAAATATAAGGTTTAACCCATTTTTAATTAAGCCTAAATTTAGGGTTTAACCAGGAGAATGACAGATTTCTAGGATTTAACTCAGTAGCTAAGCATCTTAATAAACAATATGCAATGGTACGTAAAAGATATGGAACTTACTGAAGGCGCACAGGTGAAGATCTTTGCATAGGTGTAGCCACAGGAAGCAAAAGATAATCAGAAACACATTGTTCATGACATTGCCAAGGGAAATTGTTCTGGGAAAGGCTTTGCAGCAGTGGATTATGCTGCTCCTTCTGCCTGACCTCTGCATGATGCTCCTCCTGATCTTCGTCATACAAAACCGAAGTTAAGAAATCATTGTCAGATAGAAACGAAGCCCATAAACCATCATCACACAAAAACTGAACCCATGATTCATCATCATTGGGATTGCTATCACCATCACAAAGTCTGTGATTCTGCTTTGGATCACCCATACTGACCATGAGAGAAAACACTGCGGGTGTGCTGTGTTTATAGATTTCTGAAACCATTGTAGACAGTAGAAGACGGTCAATCCTTGCAAGACAGTAAAAAGACAGTAAAAGTGTTAATTTTGTCAACTGTGACAGAAGATGTGCGCGTTTTGTTGACTGTGACAGAAGAACATGTGTGCGTAGTGGCTCGTGGTTGAAAAGTGAAAACACGGAAAGCAAACGATTTAGGAATCACAGGTGAGCAGCATAATTATCAGATATGAGAAACAGAGCAACCTGACGATATGAGAAACAGAGCAACCTGATGAACGTGACGGCCAAGAAAACGGCTGCGAAAAAGAAATGGCATAAAAAATGCTAAAACAATTTAAATATTTCGTTGTCAAAAATGAAATAAAAGTATACATGAAAAGGACATACCAATATAACTCATATATTATAAAAGAAATCCCCGTTTACAGTGAAATCTCCTTAATTACAGTGAATTAAAAGGGAAAATATAATCTCTTTGTGAAGTAGAGTTTGGGCATAACATGAAGGAAGATATATAACAATTTCAATACCAATCAGTTAAATAGCATAGTGCTATTCAACCGGAAGCTTAAATTTTGTTACTAGAGCGCTGTGATAAATGATTATTGATTGAAGTTATACGGATCCATGTAGCGTTAGCCTTATGGATTGCTGTCAATGGGATACAACTATGATATGACATGCCTGCACTACTTGCACATGATGGGTTATTCATCTTTCAGCCACAGAGCACAAGAAGGATGTGCAAACACGTAAAAGTTATAAAGTGCATGTACCGACAAAAATAAAGATAAAAATAAAAAGTCTGGATCACCAACCTTGACTGCTATTTCAATCTCTGCACCTTAACCAATAATTGCTTTAAAAGCAAACCACCAATATTGCTTTAAAAGCAAACCACTGGATGGACATTAGCCTCCCCCAGTAATAACCATCCACAGATCAATGATTCTATGGGTCCTGATCAATGATTCTATGGGTCCTGATTTGATTATTTTCCCTGCCCCGAAACCAATTTTCAATGGTCTGTGGCGACTTTGGTTTAATTTTCAATGGTCTGCGGCCTTGTACTTTGGTTTAATTTTCAATGGTCTGCGGCATTTGTTTGACTTTGTAAGGGTTCAAAATAATGCGTCATTCACTGTTGTTTACGTCACCAAATATTCCAAATTCCAAGCGTGACAAGCCAGTGCTGAATATGCCTGAGAATGAATTGCACGTTCCTTCATCAGAAGGAATCCTATAATACATTTCCTTAGTTACAGCCTTTGGATCTTGTCTCATCTGCAACCTGGTCAATGTAATGATGACCAACAATCAGATTTCAACACACTTTTTAAGTATTAAGCCACAACTTCCCTACTTTTCCAGGTAGTGAGTGTGATTTTCTTTATAATTGATGGTCTATTTCACAATTCACATTTCTTTTTTTTTTTCAATTCACAATATTTTTTTTTTTTTTTTACTTTCTGGATAATATTATCATTGAGGACTGGCCTGTTTGAAACTTTGTAATATCCTAAGTTAAATTGGGAAAAAAAAATCAATTCAGGATGAATCTGTCACGAAAAAGTCATGATTTAGAAAGCTCAGTGCCTGTTCTCAGTTTTCGGCGCAGATACTTCGCATACGGAGCCTGAAATGAACTGCGTTGCAACGTGTTGCTTCCAGAATTCTTTCTTGCAGACTTACTTTTAAAACAAAAGAGGAGTATACATATTGCATGACGTGTTGGCGAAATCGTCATAGCGAAAGAATACACGCGTTGTACTGGCTTTTGACTCATGGTATCTCAAAAGCCACCTTAGATTAGAAGTTTTTGACAGCGCTTCAAATGCACAGAGCTGTGGGTAGTTCGGGCTCAAACAACTCAATGTTTAAAAAGTCAGGATAGACATCGTGTAACAACGTTGCCCCAACGTTGCCCGGCACCCCAAGGAATTCACAAAGATCAAATAGATCTGGGGCAAAAGACCTGGGGAATACGCCTCAAACAAGCAAGCATCTCACAAGTGCAAGCAGAAGAGAACCAAGCAAACAAGTACACACACAACCTTGTAGACAACATCGATGGAAGGGGAGACAATGCACCTACAAGGGAAGGTGCCTCACCCCCAGATCCCTCACGATCTGGTACAAGGTGTGGCATGGCACCGCACCAAAACTATCCAGTCTTGGTTGCCTACATATCTACGACCGCCGTAGAATCAGGGCCATGTAATTCTCCACGGAGAAGAGGGAAAGAAGAGGACTTAGAGAAGAGAGTAGCAACAGGAGTGTGTCCTATTGCTAGCTTGGTACCACCAAGCCGGGGTGGGTTTTATAACACTTGAGAGCCACCCGAGGGCACCTCAGAGTGTTCCATGGCCCCCGAACCATGGGGAGAGTCCAAGAGAACCACCACTTGAGACATCTCTCACAATCCTCCCCCACATAAAGAAGCGACGTCCTCGGAGCGGAGCCTAGGATAGCTTCGAGTGTACACTTCACATGGGTTCGGAACTCCGTCAATTCCGGGGATCCATCAACTCCTTAGACGCCAGGCTTGAAGGAAGGTACCAACCCCAATATCTGATACGTCCTTCCATCCAATGCCTTGCATGAAACGCAAGGGCNGACCATGGGGAGAGTCCAAGAGAACCACCACTTGAGACATCTCTCACAATCCTCCCCCACATAAAGAAGCGACGTCCTCGGAGCGGAGCCTAGGATAGCTTTGAGTGTACACTTCACATGGGTTTGGAACTCCGTCAATTCCGGGGATCCGTCAACTCCTTAGACGCCAGGCTTGAAGGAAGGTACCAACCCCAATACCTGATACGTCCTTCCATCCAATGCCTTGCATGAAACGCAATGGCAACTGGAGGAAGCCCAAGACTTCCCTTCTCTATACGAGCGGGAGAGTCCAACCCAAAGGGCCAACGTCTCTAAGGCGTCCCCTAGATCCGTCCCTTTTGAGGGTCTAGAGACATATCTTCTTGCGTAAACCCATAACTTATGCAAGAAGATCGCTCCTCTTCCACAAGTCCCGCCGAGTTCCTCTGTGAATGGCATCTCAGCACCCCTTCCTTCTTCTTCTTTTTTTTTTTTTTTTTTTTTTTGAGGGCTCACCAAGGTCTCTACCCATGGTGAGGGACTTGGGAACATCACACTGAGAGGGAGGACATGCTCCTAAGAGCCATGTCTCCACAAGCAACTCATGCTCGCCAGAACTCCATGTTCTGCTACTCGCATCGAGACCCATGGGGTCTCACTAGTGCAACCATCTAAGCACTGATTCCACATGCATCGGTACCGTGCGCAATCTCTTTTTTCATCATTTTTGATCAAGCTGGTATGAAGGGAGTTAAGCATGTTCTCCCTTACAAACAAGGTACAAGGGCAGATCTTTGAGCTTGACCTTGCCGTCTGCAGACACCAGCATCGCATGCCTCAATCCATCATTCATCATTCCCTAGTATTCCAACAAGAGAGAGAAGATCCAAAAATCTATTTGGAAACTTCTCGAAGAGGCTACATACAACAAACCCCAACTTTCAGGAACACCTCTTGTGATTGTCCAACATCGAGAATTCCTGCTCGAATGTTAGAACAAGGGAGGGTCAATTGGGCTACCAACCCCATGACAATCCTCCATCACCTGTCTCATATCAGCTATAAGCACATCATCGAATGCAACCATAATATCCCGTTCATGGAGAAGGGTCACCCACATTTTCCACATGCAAGCCATCCTTCCCACACCAAGTTATGGGACAAGCACCATTTTCTGAACACAAGGTCCAGGAACAAGATAGAGTCACCTCTGAGAGTAACCAAATCATGAATTCTCCGAGGAACATCAACGTTCTCAGAATTTACATTTCCCCACTATATCAAGAATGACTGCCAGTCTCACGATCAACACCTTTCAGCAGATTTTTGCACTTGAAGGAAGGATCCTCTTTGGGAGGTTTCTTCCATAGGTAAGTATCATAACCATCATACGTGTCCAAGTAGTCAATATCGCCAATAGAACCAAATCGTGGAACTGTCACCAGCTGAGGGAAGACATGGCTTCACAAGTCTTACCCAATTTCAATTTTCCCTTGAGAACAACTCAAGATACCAAGAATTTCTGTTTCATCTTGGGAGATCTGGGTTTTGTTTTATACATCCCAGTCAGGCCCATTTACATCAATTTGTGGTGGACAAGGCCGCACCACTACCTATTGTCATTCAACCCAAACAATAGACACAAGTCAACAACAGCATCTTGCCCATAGGAGGACCAAGTCCTCAGGATAGTTTTTACATGGAATGGGCTTTCATCAACACCATTACAACTCAAACATAACATGATTCATCCCCAAAGGATTTACAACAAGGATGGTCTACCAGAGAACCCCAACAAGAAAGTTCCTCTGAAGATCCCAAAACTACGAGAGTACACAAGATCATGCCTTGCCTACAAGAAGAGCAATATGTATCTTTAATTTACATCAACAACATGACCTCATAAGGGAGGTTTCATGAATTTCACCAGGGTACCAACATTCTGTCTCTAAGAACAAGCCCCACGAGTTCACGAACATAGGACCACTGCTAGGAACAAGTCCCAAACATCAACTGCTTACAAGAGACAACCGTCTCAATACCACCTGCCTTATTATTTCGGGAACTGAAGAGGGCATCCATTGAAATGGAGAATGATCCCTCATGATCAACTCTGCTATTCCACCAGGGAGGTGAGATCACCAACATGAATTTACATCACACCAGAGACATGGGACAATACATCAGCAAGGGACTCTGTAATACATCAGTGTACATAAGGGACAGAGTACATGGGATAATTTAGCAAGACATCATAGCCTATTAGGCACAACGAGTCCCCTATCATGGAATCACACCATAGACCACAAAGGCACCAATCAGTTCCAATCTAGGAGAGTGCATCCTAGCTCTGCAACACACCAAAGCAATTCGTTACGAGAGCCCACCGACATGCACAAACCATTAGAAGCCCACTATCATGAAAGCATCGGCTCAAGTGTTTCGGGCACATTCAAGCCCACCAAGAAAGGCCACCAGGAGAAACCACAAGTTCTGTATCTGTAACATCATTTGTTCAAGGATGGACCTCCATCCCATCATTTGGGCTACTGCTCCACGATCGCTTCCAACATGCAAGAGCAAGTCTAGGTGCCACTACCCAGAACTCTACTCAAACCCACCATTAGACTTCACATTGATGTGAATTTCAGTCAGCAACGATCATCTGTGGACAGATCTTTGCCAGTCCAAGAACACAAGAAAATGTGTTCCCAAGATTTGTCCTATCTCAAGGACGTTCACCAAGCATACACGATCCAGGCACGCCAACATCATCAAGAACACATGGCACCAGTTCACGAGCATAATGGGCAAGGACATGCCCTGGCCCATTCATTACAACGCTGTATCACAACTGAAGCATTTCTCATGAGGTTTTCAGCAGAATTATACATCAAGGCACAAAGGCCATTTACAACATATAGCAAGGGTGCTTTAAAACAAGCACCAAGAGAACACCATACATCGGGCTTGGCCTTGTCACAGTGTGTGGCATAGGCCTACAACCAGGAGACAACTGAGTCATATAGGCAATACATCCAGCACTTTTGAGTGCATACAACCGAATTGAGAATACCACAAGGATACATTTCACACACCCAAGGATCAGATTACATTCATATATGGGAACATACATGGTATATGGAATGCTACCCAAGCCTAAAAGACTATAGGACAACTACCCAAACCCTTCCTAGGCTGGAAGATTTAGGCCACCAAGAGCATACCAAGAAAGAACCATGCTGTTTTGAGAAAAACCTGTCTCTGTCACGAAGCATAAATGATCATCTGTCATTGCAGCACTGTCTCAAAAGATACATGATCTACTGTCACACTGAACTGCCTGCACGGGTAACCTCGAACGGAAACGATACAAGACACGAACGTAACGATCGAAGAAGGAAACACACCAACTGAGTATCCACCATCCTGCCAATAGTGGGACCTCATTGCATTGGCCACTCCTGGGCCATCAGTATCCGGCATAGCCAAGGATACCATTTTATGCCATCTGCTAGCCCAATATCTGTAGGGTCTAGGACAGATCACCGTCCTCTGTTAGTGCTCCCCCAGCACTGAGAGGCAAACAAATCATGATGTACCTGCTGATGCATCACAGCCAAGGTACTGATAAATCCACAACCCAATGTTGGGATTCTGAGACCAAATAATCAGTTCATGAAGGTCTCAGGAGCACATATCTTCCCCATAGACATAGTGCTCCCAGAATCAACTGAGGTCACCACTGGCTACATCTTTATACTTGTGCTACCTGCAAACACTGAGACACAAGCTCAGAAACATAGGAGTTAGCAGGAACATGATTAGCACATCAGCCTCATTCACAACCATCAAGCATGATCATATAACAAAGAGATATCACTCTTGCACATCATAAAATTCAAGACCTCAACAACATGTATAGAGATCAATCATGCAAAACATTGATGGAGGAATCCGATCCCCACTCGAATAAACGATTTCACCATGAGACACACCAAGAGAGAGATAGCACACTCTCAAAATTTCAATATTCATACATAACAATCATTCCCAGCAACTGGCACTGGCCTCAACCAGGACCAAAATTTCAACACACTCGTATGAGTCATGGGCAATAGACAATCGTCAACTCAACCCAAAAATAAGGAGGAAGACCAAGGTCTATCCAACATCAAGTCAGCATCCAACAAGTTCTCGCAACACAAGCAACATCACGAAGGATGCGTTCACAAGAAGACTCATTAAAAGAGGTGTGGTCTCAACAAGAACCAACAATAGGATGACCCCCACCAGTAGTCTTCAAAATCAAATGACCAAAATGTCACCAATCAAAATAGTGATGCCACAAGCAACACCACCCGCTCAACAAGGAGCATAACTCACAAGGATCAACAATAAGGGCAATCATGCCTCATGCACAATACGTTGTCAAACAAGACAATAGCCATTTGGCTTTGGGGTGACACAAACAACCACTGCATCCTCAACGTCCCCAACAATAAGTCATCATACCGCGTAAAACATTTAAGCCTTGCATTACGAATGATAGACGCAACCACGATAACACGCATGCAGAATTTGAAAGCGCAACCAAGAAGACACGCATACAGAAATAGACAAACATACAATCGCAAACACGAACGTACGAAGTCTACCAGCAACGGTCTTAGTCCACCCAGAACAAGGCTCATCAGGAGCACATGTCCGAAGACCTCCATCCTGAGGTACCTAGGAACCATCTTGTCCTCATTTGTATTTTCCCATACTCACTGTATCTAGGGTGAGTGGGAGTGCCAAGGATATCATATCCTGCACGATTCAACAAATGCCAGTTCGAAACATGTCATCTGGGTGGAGACCGAAGCAGAGACTCGGTCCGATTCATCCCAGATGAATCACTGGAGACCTGAGATGGGAGCTCCTTGAGCAACAAAATTCTTGAGTTGCCAGTAGAACTCCTCTCAACCATATCGCATACAATCCCAACTAGTCCAACCACAAGTAAATAAGTGAAGGACATCGCCACAACACCATCGTTTATATCCTTAAGGAGAGCAACATACATCAATTGCTCACATCTATCCTCTTATGAAGAGTGAAGAACATTGCCATCAAGAAACTCTTCAAAACACATAAGGATATGATCCTAGATCACCTAGGTATCAAACCAAAGAGACCATTAACCAAACAAGCTCAATGGAGTATCACCACCAAAGAGCACAAGGCCACCCTCCAAGGGAGTGGTTAGCCAAAGTTGAGAATGGGGTTAGCTAGTTTCTATCGGAAACCTCACAAACCACAAACCCTGATAACCGCTTAGCGAAACTCTTACCACTGACTAAAACAAAAACGCTCTGATACCATCTGTAACAACGTTGCCCCGACGTTGCCCGGCACCCCAAGGAATTCACAAAGATCAAATAGATCTGGGGCGAAAGACCTGGGGAATACGCCTCAAACAAGCAAGCATCTCACAAGTGCAAGCAGAAGAGAACCAAGCAAACAAGTACACACACAACCTTGTAGACCACATCGATGGAAGAGGAGACAATGCACCTACAAGGGAAGGTGCCTCACCCCCAGATCCCTCACAATCTGGTACAAGGTGTGGCATGGCACCGCACCAAAACTATCCAGTCTTGGTTGCCTACATATCTACGACCGCCGTAGAATCAGGGCCATGTAGTTCTCCACGGAGAAGAGGGAAAGAAGAGGACTTAGAGAAGAGAGTAGCAACAGGAGTGTGTCCTATTGCTAGCTTGGTACCACCAAGCCGGGGTGGGTTTTATAACACTTGAGAGCCACCCGAGGGCACCTCAGAGTGTTCCATGGCCCCCGAACCATGGGGAGAGCCCAAGAGAACCACCACTTGAGACATCTCTCACACATCGGGTTGCTTTATTGAATTGTAGGTAAAAGTTAGATAAATTGTATAAAAAAAGTATTGATTTCTTTCTTAAAAATAAAATTTATTATATTCAATTTAACCAGATAAAAATTCTAAATTAAAAAACTAAGTAATCAATCTATAGTCTCTATTTGGTTGCTCATTGTGCATGAGTAAGTCATTTGATTTATGAATGATTTTCTTCATATGCTGTAAAAATCTCTTTGGTATCTGTTGATGCGTAAATTTTGAACACGCGAACACATGTGAAAACATTTTAGGAGACTATACCCTAGGGCACCTCCCATATGGGTACGGAACCCAGGAATAGTCTCAGCTAGAAAGGGCTATGGGACAAAATAATAATAATAATATTTTTAAGCAAAATATTTAAAACTTAAATTTAATTTTAGGAAAGTTCTATTATATCTTAAACAAAACATAGTAAAATAATTAAAAATCAAAATTAAATATTTGTGCAATTTTTGAGTACAATAATCAATACGAAACAAAATTCATATTAAATAAAAGTTTATCTCATCCTCCGTGTTTCTGGTTCCTAATGTGAGTTCTACTCAGGATCTCTCGTTATTGCTGATTGGGAGAGGAGAGACCTTCGTTTTTTGCCACCCCATCTAGTGCAATAGCTCAAACACAGATCGCAGTTTTATTAGCCATGTGCTCTCAGTGCGCACTAGTTGTCCACTGCAACAAGCATCTTGCGTGCATGGAGAGAGAAGGTCCCTACCATCAGAAAAGAGGGTGTCTACCATTTGTTGGTTTGTGTTGCTATGTTGGAGGAACAACATGCGATGCTCTTCATCGTCATCCTTGGTCCGTTAATTCCACTTGGCACACAAACACAACACCCACCACCATGTGAATTGCTGTTTTCCGATGTCTCCCTGACTACCGGCTCAAAAGAGAAGAGGCCCCTTGATCCCTTGCCGAAAGAGATAGAAAAGAAATTGCTATCCATCTGTTAACAATCGGTGCCCACTGTGGGTGCGTGCATTGTCTGCTGTGGAGCTTACCTACCAAGCGCTAGCTATTCTGAGAAGAACAAAACCCTTCGTTTGGAAGAGAAACCACCCTCTATTGGTTTTTTGTTTGAGAGGGGAAATCCTCCCTCCTCATGTTTTGGCCGTTGCTTGAGAGTGCTGGTTGTTGCACAAACCCTACACCTGCTGTGCATCTCACGTGCTGTCTGTGTCCTGGGTTTGGTGCACTGTTGACATGCTGCAAGCGTCTACTATCACCCCAGTGTCAAGAAAGAAGGTTGACAGAACATTTGTAGGTTATGTAAGTTAAGAGTCCTTGAAGATGAGTTACATGTGTTTCTTTCTTGTGTTATAACTATCCATTTGAGATAACATTATAATGTTACAATAAAAAACTTGTATGATTTTGTTTTTTTGCTTCCATTAGTCCTTGGCCAATCTATAGAGTTCATCTTTATTTTTCATGAAAGTGCAATATATGTCCAATTAATCCTATGGGTCTTTAGACATAATACAGCTTCAATTTCATTATTTTATGCAATTCTTGATCTTTTTTATAGCGAGTGGGTTTAAATACATTTCAAAACATTTAAAAATAAATATGTACCATCAATCTTATAGAATTCTTATCGTAACACCATAATCTTTTATTTTTCTAAAGAGAAATATATGAACAACCTCTTAATAGGTATCACAAATAAAAAGAAACACGAAATTTATAATTACTTTATGCTTTTGCTTTTCTATTTCGTCCAATGCGCTTAATATTGGGAGACATGATTTTTGTATCCCAACATTATAATATATGTTAATGGTATATTCTATGTGGAATTTGTTTTCTCTTTTATGATTAAAACTTTATCCTAAAGTTTATTGGAAAGTTTTATTGCAATATGGTTACTTAAATAACTTTTATAAATAAGTATTATAGCATAATTATTGTTACACATGAGAATTCAACTACAAAGAGAAAATTGTTACTGATAAAATCAAATAGTCTCATTGATAACTTGATTACAAAAATAGATGTATAACCATGCATAATTTATATCAAGATTCATTGGTATCATAATGCAAACAAGCTATTCATTTAGCATTAACAAAAATACATAATTTAAGATAGACTATTGTAACAAGAAGACAAAAGAAATAGAGCCCCTTGTAAAGTAAAGTAAATATTAAAATACATGTGTGAATCTTTATTCAAACACATATATTAGCTTACAATCAAAGAATGATCAGAAGAATGTAAATAGATCAAGCTTTAGATCTTAATAAAGGTGATGATGAAAAAGATTTGATAATAAAAATATAAAATGGAAGAAGCAAGGGTCCAACCCAAGCAAATGTGTGTTCACATCAATAGTATAATCAAATACAAGGACAAGTTAAATGAGAAAAACATAATATAGTCACACTTAGAATCTAATGTATTTTAGGCATGAAAATATATGATTTTTCATGTGTATCAGAATGATAATTTCATTAAACATACTAGATTTTTGAAAATGCTATTGTTCTTTATACTACATAGAAAAACTTTTTCATTTTCATGTAAATCAATGTTATGCATCTAAAATCAAAATATTCATGTTTGGTTGGAATTATCAAAGAATTTCTATTCTTTACAAAAATTTAATGCATCTTATGTTTAAGCATACTTGTTGCAAGGGTTGTAAAGAAGCTAATTAGATTTTACACCATGCTATTTTAAACTTTTATTTATCAAAGCAAATGTTATGACAATAGTAGTGTAATAAACAATTGCCATATTCATATTTATAAATAATTCCTAGAAATTCACTATACGAAGTAAGATAATAAACTATTTTGACTTTCATCCTTATTAACAAAATCAGTAACATGCATTGGACTTTTCTATCCCTAAAACAATAGAATTAGATTAGAACCCTTTAAATTACATCAATGGAAAATCAAATAAATGATAAGAATGAGATGTTATGATGTGAAATAATTAGAAAATGGATTATATATTAGATCTTTAATATAAAATAACATGAGATAGAGCTAGAATTAATAAAAATGAACAAAGATCTAATGAAGTGTCTTTAAATTTTTGTGAGACTTAATTATATAAATATATAAGGCTCAAATCTTATAAGAATCTTAAAATCTTTTGGAAAATACAAAGCTTATATAATAAATTGAATCTTTTTTGAGTTTGTAGAAATTAAGCATTACCATGCTCTAAGACTTATCATAGGTTTAGGTAATTTAAAGCTATCAAATACATTTTAATATGTATTTTTATTTTGGAAGTTAAATATAATATGCTTGTTAATGAAACTTGAAAGCATAAATTTTACTACTCTTATAGACCCATTGGAAAATAGAAATATACATTCTATAAGTTTTGAGAACATCATTTAGAAAATTACAAGTGGGCATAGTAACATTTAAAATAAATCAACCAAATTTGCAACTATAATATATCAGCTATGTTACATTATAAAAAAATGTGGTATTCATTTTCAATGGTATTTGTTCTTCAATTCTTTATCTTTTATGAGTTGAGTATTGTAATTGTTGAGAGCCTCAAATCAAGGAATCTATAAGTTGAGTACATTCTCTCATTGATCTTTCTTTTCTCCTTTTTAAAGCCTTGTGGGGTTGATGTGCTTCTTGTGAGAAGGCATCTCTTGAGTTTATTAAGACCTTGTGAGGTTGGGTGTGTTTTTTGAAAGAAAACACCTCATGTGAAGCTAAAGTTATTGTAAAGGTTGTGGGATCCTTGAAATTACATTTTGAACTTGTTGAAACCTTGTAGGATTGGGTTTGTTTCTATGTTAAAAAATCCCTTACAGAGCTTAAAATTTGTAATGGTTGTGGCGTTCTTAATCTACATTTGTAAAGGAACAAAGTCCAAAGTTGTGCAAAGATTCTACCCTGGGGGGGGGGGGGGGCTTTCGGACCCCAAAAAGATAATTTTATTAGTTAAATGAGATTAAGTACATGATCAACATCTAAACATATTGATGGTTAAAAAGGGAGAAGAACAATGTCAAATGTAGATGTTGAAGGAAAACATCTTAATACATAATCCTTCACAGCGTGTGGGAGTACATTCCAAAGAGCAACCTCATGTTAGGAATGAATAAGAACTTGTGAGTTAATAAGACCAGGAAAATAACAGAGAGCTAAAAATGCTCAAAATTATGTTGAGACACTCCGATGTAGCAGATCGAGATGGGAAAGAGTGCACGAATTGGTGTATCTACTCCAATGATGCAAACAATAAAAGAACTGATTAGTATCCAACTTTAACTTAGAAGTGTGAGATATAATTTGGAAATGCACAAGGTGAAGAATTTGAAATTTTTCCTTAATAGTTAAATGGTTAGATTTAGACGAGTCATTGTTCTGGAAAAGAGCAGTGCATATGCACTTCCATATATAGTAAAGAACAAGGGGCCTAATAACTTCCCAAAGAAACTGAAGGTCAGCAGATTCTACCCTATGAGTATGGAAGTACCTAAGTTGAGGAACCATGTATGTTTGATGTGAATTTTAATTTTAACTTGGTGGAACTTATTCAATTCCCCTTCTAAGTTCTTGATATTCAAGTGGTATCAGAGCTTGATTCTCCTAGATTGAGTGTAACAACTCAGAAGTGAACTATGAAGGGAGCTTTTTACATTAAGCCACTAATGTTCGATGGGTTCAACTTCACATATTGGGAAGCTGGAATGCAAGAGTTCTTTGAATCCATATTGAAGTGATGCACTTAACCCATCAACAAAAAAGGTAAGGCAAAACATAAGTAATCCAAATTTTTTTATCATGATACCTCTTCCATAGAATGCTAGATATGTAGCGGGAGAGGCCATATGACATTCAAAAGTTCTTGTACTTGTAGGTTATAAGAGAAAGAGTTTGATAAAGAAAGAAGAACAAGGAACATATATACAAGTCAAGATGATGATGAAGAAACTAGCAATACACCTGAAGATTCACAACTTTTGTGCATAATCTTGGCAAATCAAGAATCCATCAATGATTCACTCTTTGATAATGAAGCTAAAGTAAATGATATTCCTTTGGAAGAAAGGTATGAGTTACTTCGTAATGAGATAAAATCCTTTAAAAAATTATACATCAAAATGGAAAAGGCCTTGCATACTCAAGAACTAGAGATAGATCAACTTAATATGAAGTTCTCAAATCCTAAAAAGGAAAACTCAAACCTAAAGGCTAAGGCACAAAGCTAGCTCTTTCCCATTAGCAAATGAACAAGGATCTTGCAGATTTGAAGCTCATGAATAATATGTTTATAAAATGAAAGGAGACTCTACAATTCTTCTTAGGACAAGGAGAAGATCCAAAGAATATAAGAAATCATTCCCAATATGAGAAATGTACAAGCACTTTACAAAATTGGAGGTGTAGATCTAGGTTTGAACATGTAGCCCAAATGAGAAAAACTATGTTATTATTGTAGAAAATATTGGCATAAGAAATCTCATTGTTATTTATAGTTAGAGTGTTATGAATTGACTACATGGTATTATCCAAAGGTGTCTAGAAAGAATGTCTTGCATGTTAGAAAATTTTGGAGACCTAAAGATTAAAAAATAAGAGATAGGAATGACTACACATGTTGCTCTCCTAGTTAAAAAAAGAAAAAAAATGATATTGGAGGATGAAAACACATGACTAGAGGAAAATATCAATCCCCTCATTTCAAAGAACACAAGCATGAAGAAGTAACTTCAAATGAAATGGGAGATTCAATCTAGTACATTAATGTCAAAAAAGGTAAAGGTCAAATGCAAGCAAAGAAGGTACTCTACAATGGAGGACCTCATCCTCAACATACTTGATCATGTCAATAAAAGTAAGCAAGGTGAGAAATGCTAAGTATGATTTTAATTATATTCCTTGTCCTACCTCACTCACTTTTAATTAGTTAAATTTGGAAATACTGGTGCTATTTGTATTTGGTTATATCTACTATATTCATCCAGAAAGCTATGGTGTCTAATACTTGGTCGACAAATGGCAATGGAAAGTGATCTTTGAATGTTTCTATATTTAGTAGCTTGAAATCTATGAACACCATTTATTTGCCTCTATTTTTATGCATAATAACTAAGGGGATAACCCATTTTCTATTAGCAATGGGATAAATTAACCCAACCTTGAGAAGTAGTTCAATTTCTTCCTTAACTACTTACTTCAGCTTAGGGTTCAATCATCTCTACAGTTGTCTTTGAGGCTTCATGGAGGGGTCAGTCTAAATTTTATGTTTACATATCTTAAGATATATTCTATTTAATTTGGGATATGATCAAGCAAAGGCTTTTGATCATTTATTTATTACCTTCAGAAATTCTTCTTTCTGTTGAGGAGAAAGCTTAGCATTGATAATTACTAGTTTTCCATTTTTAAGGAACTTGTATTCCATACTGGTGGGCAATGATTTTAGCTTGAGAGGCTTCTACTTAAATTTCTTAGGAATTTCCAACTTCCCCCAATTGATATTTTCAAGGTTAATACATGAAAGTTGCCAGTGGACATGCTGTAATGCATCTATGCTATCGATGTAAGCACAATTCAATCCCTCAATTGGTCCCATGCATATGAGTGAATTGTTTTCTTGATTAGCTATCAGCCACTGGTTGTCTTCCTATCATGTGGCTACTGCATACAAGCATCTTTGTATGTTAATCACCTGTGCACACTGATTGCATGTAGGCAATGCTAAACTTTACACAAACCATGACCTCTAAACCCAATTACACCTTGTGTCACTGTATGCGATGCATGGAACTTTCTTCTTCTCAATCTTTCCAAATGTATTTTCATAGGCATGCGTCGATGGTTCTTAGCCATGATCTTCCCATTATAATTGGGATGTCCCCCTTACCATTGTTTACCTAAATTACTAGGAAGTCAGTTGGGTACAACCACCCACAAACAATGTAACAATGTCTTCCACCAATCCCACTAGGACAGTGATGGACTCGTTGGCCAAATCTAGATAGATGTTGCTCTTTTTCAATGGAGGTAGGTTCCAGGCCTTGTACATTTCATGAGAAATCAAGTTGACTCCGGAACTTGAATCCAAAAGAGCCTTGCACAATGCATTTCCAACAATTTGTAAGTATATTAGAGGAGTCATAGGATTAGAGAATTTCCTAGGAAGGTGGCCAACTTTGATCCAATCAGTGACAGCATGTGTTAGCATGACTATATGATTTGAGTGTAGTGATTGGGTTGAAGGGGGCTCTGAAGTTTTGATTGATACTGAGGCATCTATGGAATTAGTCACTTGTGATTGCAAGGGCTTGGTTGGACTATTGGTTCTAAAGAAATGTCTTTTCTTCATGTGGTTTTTGGAACCAACAATAGGTTGAGAATTAACAGCCCTCGTGGTGTTATGTTGTTACTGCTAGGTAGTGGAACTATTGGTGGAAGAAATGCGGCCAGATGAGAAGGATGATATGCTTTCAAAATATTGCCTCTAGAAGAGGGAGTCCCATAATACTCATGAGCTTAGTAGTGAGGTTGAGGAGACCAGTACATCATGTGGCAAGATTGGCTACTGCACGTAATATCCATATACGTCAGGTTGTTGGTAAGGATACCATTGCCTTGGTGGTGGCATTCTCCATGATTGTGGTTGATACCACTATTGATATTGTTCAATCTGTTGTGGTGGAGTTCCATTGGAATAATATGTTAAGGGTTGGTGAAACTACCTTGGGTTACCTTGAAGATAAGTTTACCTTTGGGGTGTTTGCCTTTTGTTTAATTGTGGGCTGAGTGCATACACCCTAGACTCCTACAGATGTGAGATTACAGGGAAACATCCCTTAGGATGATCATATTAACATATCTCACATCCACTATCATTGTCTATTTCTGAATCCACAACCTCTTCAATGATGGAAACTTTTCCCTTACCCTTGCTATGTGCATATTTAGCTTCTCTCTTTTTTCTTTTTGCGTAATCACTACCTTGCTCTCTAGACTCCTCTACTATTTTAAGAACAATTTGAAATCTATTGTCTAGGGAATCCCACATTTGGTCTACCTTTGTTGAAACTTCTAATTTCATCTTTTGGATAGGCAAAGTTTTCGCATTCACCATCTCTTTGAGTGGTGACTCTTCTTCATTCTCAAAAAATCTTACTCCCCTCTTCCAAAGCGAAGGATCTCAGTTATAGTCTTCTACACTTTCTCTCTTCTTTAGCTCATCTTCTTCCTTAGTAACTTGCTCCAATAGTCTTTGAATTTGATGGCACCTAAGCTCATATAGTCTCCCTTTGGCTTAATTCCCAAGGGTTCTTCTCCTTTCATCCCTAAGCCCATCCACAAGATGGCGCAGTTGATCCCTTTGTGAATAACTATGGTGAGGATAACGATGTAATAGTGCATAGTATTGGGTCATGGTAGCATCCAAGGGTTCATGTCCTCCCTATTTCCAGCCTTGGATTTTCTTTTTCAAGTTAGAAAATTGGGAGTACGTTTGGTACTTGTCATTAAATAGTTCTAACATAGTACTCCACCTACGGATGGATTCTGATTCTAAAGACTAGTACCAACTTTCTAGATCTTTAACTAATGTCCATGGAAAAAAATTAAGGTTTTGCCATTCGTTCTCTATGTTTTGTAAGGCACATGTATCATGGAATGCTTATGAATGATTCTGAGGATCAACATTGTATCTCCCTTCAAATTGTGGGATGTTGTTCATATCTAATATCTTGATCCTACTATCTTTCTGATGCCTTATTGGAATTCTAACAACCTCAGTTATGTCCAACATACTTTGATGTGCAAGGAGGGGTTAATTGTGATCATCTTGTCCATGGCATCTATGATGCCTTCATTGTTCCCTACTCTTCCTTATTCTATGTTGTGACTCTCTAGAGTGCCCTCGTCCCCTTTCGTGGTTGTTTCGTCTATGACTTCCACTTTACCTACCTTTATCCCCATGGTCTTTTTCCTTATGAATATGTCTGGATACTAAAGGAGAGGGTGAAGGAGATGATGAAGGTGAAGAAGAAGGAGAACCATCACCATGACAGTGTATTCTACCTTCTCTTCTACGGTCTCGGCCTCGATCATGATTACGATTAAAATGTCCACATTTAGCATGTGTGTGTCCCTTTTTTAGATCCTTTGTGCCCATGGGTATCAAAACCTAGGTTATGAATAGTAAAATGAAGGTTTTGATACACAACCCCTTGGCCAAAGTCAAGGGAAGGAACATTGTTGTATGGAAAACTACCTGAGGTAGGTTCACCACCCTCATTTTTGCTTAAGACATGTGGGGCATCCTAGGACCACTTACCCTTCAAAGACTTATGATGTTTCTCCTATTGCAAGTCCCTTTGATGTTGTGCCTCTATGGGATGGTATTCTCTTGAGTCGTGGTCTTGCAGAATGTATTATGCGTGTAAGTGCAGTATGCCAATTCATGTGAGAGCACAAAGAAGCATGCTCAGGACTGAACAATCGAGAGGTAATACTATATTACCTTCTAAGTCTTTCCAACGCAGTTATTCATCTTGATGGAGGATGAAGGTGAAGTCTGGTATATACTCATTGGGATGAATATATACCACTGAAACTTATTGAGGAATTGGTGCATCAACGTCATGTGTATTACATCCCCAATTGTTTCTTATTTTAGACCTAGGTGGTGAGGTGCTTTCGTACAAAGAAGAAGACATACTTGTCTATTCGATGTGCAACGTATTCTTATTTACTATGTTCTCAACCAACCCTAAGGGCTCATTCCAACAATGTAAATGATTTCCTATGTTCTAGTTAGTGCACAAACAACTAAGTCCCTAGCAACAATGCCAATGATGAGCAGCAAGGTACCCCTATGCTCAACCATATGAATACGAGTGTTTCACACACAATCCAATTGAATTCAAAGGACTAAGTGTTTATGCACCCTTGTGGAACAAAGATGGGTTGGTTGATTGTTGTCTTCTTAAGCTTACTTGTATGTCACAATTGTATGGTTAAGTAAGCTTGAGGCATATGATTTTTATAGCTTTTCTATTTTTATGTTCTGTGCTACTAGGGAAGGAGAGAGGTAACTAAGTGACTAATTTAACATAACTACTCATTAACTAAGTTCTAACTAATCCTAACACTAGCATCTGTTCCCACTTACCATACACATCTTGAACGAGTGCAACACTACTAGGATTATGCAATGCTAATCATTACTGGGTTACCAAGCATTACACGTATGCTCGAAGCGGTAGTGCTTGTGTAATTTAACGATTTGCTTAATTGATCGAAATGAATTTTTGTGCTAATAACAGAAATGTAAAATTCTTAAAATAAAATAAATGCATAAGAAAATAAAATAAAATAAATGCACAAGAAAATAATTCTCAAGTGATGTAAGGATGAATCAAAGAGCTTGTCTTTATTTCTGTACATAGGGTGTGCTCAGGTACACAATGATCAAATAAAGATCCAACCACACTTAGACCTCTTATTGCGAGCACTTGGAAAATACTCTAACTTTCAAACAAACTACAAGTGTTTCACTACTTGACTACTAAAAGACTTCTTTCCTAATTGTGCACCTAGGCATTGTATTTATAGGCTTGGGAGTAACCACTAGAGTAACAACTCTAATAATTAGAATAACTACTAAAGTAACTGCTAGAGTAACCACTCTAATAATTAGAATAACTACTAGAGTAACTTCTAGAGTAACCACTCTAATAATTAGAGTAACTTCTCTAATAATTATAATAACTACTAAAGTAACTGCTAGAGTAACCACTCTAATAATTAGAATAACTACTAGAGTAACTTCTAGAGTAACCACTCTAATAATTAGAGTAACTTCTCTAATAATTATAATAACAACTAGAGTAACCGCTCTCATCAATCTCTTTCTCTTTTTATGCTTTATATTAGTGTGACCAAATGAGTATCTCTACTTTACCCTCATGAGGGTGTGATTGAGAGAACTAAGTAGATTAGGAAGTGTTTCACTTAAATTTCTATGTGTACTCTTTGGGATCTAGCCATGTCCCACTTCTTTGGCATAGCACTCTCACTGTAAGTGTATTGATAATATCCTAGAATTTTCTCCCCATTTTCTTGCTTTATTTAAATCATCTTATAGGTACATAGTATCTTGTATATTTTTTTGATGGATTCTCTTTTAGCTTTTTATTAGTATCCATTAAGAAGGGGTAATGTTGTATCCACTTCATCTTTTTTTTTACATGATTCAAAGTTTCAATTACATTATATGATGTTTTTAGCTCAAGTAATCTTCAACAGTTCCAAATTTGATGTTCTTTGTTATCAGTGATGTTGTTTCTTATGCTTATCTCCAACATTTATTAAAAATGACATCTCACATCATTTGCAATATTGTTGTGGATTTTTTTCTTAGTCTTCAATTTTGACATTTGATGTCATCTTCTGTCACTTCTAACTTTAGCTTTTCAATAGTATTTTCTTGACATGTAACATTAGTTTACTATTTAACATCAAGTGTGTATCCTATTTTAATGTCTAATATCACTTTCGACATCAACCATATTTTTAACATTAGCTTCATGTACCTACATCATTTATCCTATTTAGAACCTTCTATAAGATTCTATGTGTCTCAATGTGCCATTTCTTCAAAATCTATAAAGCATTTATGACCTATAAATAACAGGATACCCCTAAATAGAAAGGGGTTAGAAGATTAAAAAATCCTAAAAGTAAAGCTTCTTATGGAATAGCAATGCTTCTTATAAGTTTTTTTTCCAGCATATTAGAAACCTCTTTGTGCTTGTTGACTCCTTAGGATTTCTCTAATTTCCCCCTTTTCTTATTATATTGATACATTGTATCCCTTTCATATTATCCTCTTGACACATAGAGAATCCTATTGGATCTAAAAAAATACAATGATCTGATTCAATTCTCTTTTAGTACATTCCACTATTTTTCCTAATGTGGAATAGTTCTATCCATTTAAGAGATCTTGATTAGGCACATGCATTAAAGAGAGAAGGGGGTAACACAACTTCTTATTAGCCATTCCTAATCCCAAATTTCTTCTTGCAAGATTGTTACTACATTCTCCCAGATTCCTTTATTATATATTCTTCTTTTTAGTTTTTCTTTCTCCAATTTATTGAACAGAATGACATACACATGTTCTTGACAATCAACTTAACATCATTTTCAAAGCTTACAATAGATCACACCACATTCCATATGATATAAACCCATTGGTCATGCTTAACAGGACCTTTATCAACCTCAAAGTTAAATGAAAATGTAATTATTATTATATAATACTCTATTCATAGAATGTTTGGAAGGTCAATACTACCTAGACCATACACAATTTTTTTTTTCATTTTCAAAGTGGGATTATGAGTCCTATTCAATTTGAAATTAAATATTTGTAATAATAATCAAGAAGTACATTAAATTAATGTCCTACTAAAAATGAGATCTTATTGGTATGGTTGAAATACTTTAAAATGTAAGGTTTGACCATTTCTTCATTGGAATTGAAGGTACAATGCTTGTTTTATTGAACTTTAAATTTTTAAAATAATAAATCATCCTTTTCCAATCCCTCAACTTTAAATTTTGAAAATAATAAATCATTTTGTCCAACCCTTTTATAAAACCTTATGAGAAAAAAACCATACATGTAATAAACAAGAGGGACATCTAAGACATATAGCTAATAAGATAAATTATAAAAATTATAAAAAAATATAACAAGTGTGAAACCAAAATCTTTTATGAAAAAGACAGCCAGTAAGCATATGTAAAGAAGATACATTGCAAATTTTCAAGTATCCTTAAGCCCTACATCTGTGATGTAATGTTACATGGATACGAAAGTGGTTAGAGACTAACGGGTAGAGTTCATTTGCGTTTACAAGTGGATGTCAACGTTGACAATGACAATGAGAGGTTTTGGTTTAGGAAAGACCATGCCAACTATTTAGTAATGGAGTGAACAACCTAAGTACTTAAATGGTTGTGAGCTCCTTCATATGTGGTGATGAGTGGCGAGGTACCCCTACACTCAACCATACGAATACGAGTGTTCTCACACGCGATCTGGTCGAACTTCATAGACAGAATAGTTATGGCACCTAGATCGTTAACCTTAGGTTACAATTCGATGTCTTCCCAACTAGACTAGTATTATATTTGTCATGTATGGTTTAGTCCAGAGTGAGGTGTATGATGTGTTCCTAATCTAATGTTACTCCTGAAGACAATGAAAGGTAATATTAACTAAGCTATGAAGAAAGGGTAAGAGAATCTAATCTAGTCTAAGTGCGATGAGCATCTGTTCCTTGATTATCCGTACACATCTTGGACTTCATGCATGACTACCACTAGGATTACCAAGCGCAGATCCTAGGTACGCTACTAGGTTACCAAGTAGTCACACTTAATACTCGTAATCAATTCGTACTCATTCAGCATTCTAACATGAGATAAGGGTGAGAGAGTATTAACTAGGAAAGTAGTAAATAACAATTAATTAAATAAATAACAAAGTGAATGCTACAATGATGAAGTAATCTTGATCTTTATTTCTGGTCATGTGCATGTCCAATTACATCACACTTGAATAAAGGATGTTGTACAATTACATTCACCACACTGCAAGCAGACATGGGAAAATAATCTATCTCTAGAGTGATCAAACTGCCAGAGTTTAGCTACAATCTAACTCTAATAATTGAAAACTCGGGAGAGTCACTTCTTATTTATAGACATTGTAGTGGACTACGATATCACATACGCGATATCGTAGGGGAAGACAGGATATCGCGGTGGATGCGATATCGTGGCCCATGAGATATTGCATCCCATCATACCCCCACGACTGAATTAAAACTCGTCCTCAAGCTACAATGATTACATAGTGGATAGGTATGGGATTATTAGATGGAAAAATAATGAAATGATTCCATAGTGTGGGAAGATAAAAAAATAAAGACACAACACAGTAAAGTGCTACAACTACAATAAATTGGAACTCATGTAGTTCCTGGTGGTGGTGGCTCCTCCATTGACACTTTCCCCTTGTCATGTACTCCAGGCTTTGAAGCTTGATGGTGTTGAAGTATGACCTGGAGCTTCTCCTCTTCGGTCTGAGGGTCTTTTTCCATCCATGCTAGTGTTCCAATGTTTGACGGAGTTGGCACTTCCCATGGACAGGCTAGTTGCAAAAACATCTAGTTGGCCTTGACGTACCAAGCTGTGAACACTCGTTGTTCCTCCTCATAGGCTCTAGCTTTAGCCATGTATTCATGAAGGTTTGTTAGCCATCAAGCCAAGTTGGTTGCAACATCTTTCTATCCCTGATAGCTGCCTTTTACCACCTCGAGTTCAAAATTTGCAACATCCAGTTTTTCCAATAGCTTCTTGCGTTCTGCAAATTCTGCTTCATATTTGATGTGGGTGGAAGCTGGAAAGATGTCGTGTTTCTTGAAATCTATTGAGACCATCTACTTTTCCCTCCTCCTATTTGAATGGATACTTCCCCCCTTGTGCAATCTAATGAAACCATAGGTTGTTAGGCATCATCGATGACATGGAAGAGGTTTGCATCATCATGACTTCCCCAACTGACTATCTCAGCGATGGCCCTAAGATGGCTCATCGATGGTCTGTAGTCTTGTGGTGGTGGTAGCTGATCCTGGCTTGTGCTAGGCCCTACTTCTTGTTATTGGTTGGGACCCATGGCTGGAGGTTGGTTGGGTCTTGAAAGTTGAGTTGCAAGTGGTCCAATCATCTGTTCTTCTTCTTGTTCTAGCCCCAGCTCTTCGCCAGTGCTTTTTCTTGGAGCTGATACCTTTAGCAATTCAGCATAAGAAGCATTCTGGGCTTTTCGGAGGATGTCATTGGTGTATCCCTGATGCCAGTACATCAGCAAAAGTTTCTAATAAGACAAGGGAAAGGTAGTGTCATCTTCCTTGAATTTCATTCTTCGAACCGCCTCAAGATCTCTGTCAAATATAGATGGGAGCATTAACCTTTCCCATAAACACTACACATCCTCTAACCGCATACATCTATATTATTTTCAAGCCTTTTGTGGGAAATAGGTGATATGTCCCAATTTTGAAGTAAACCCTCTCTTTTGTTGTCAATTCACCAAATGCTTTATCTCTGCCATAAGCCTTCTCCAACCAATCCTTTTGCACATCGGGGTCTGAATAGGTGGATAATCGAGCAACCTGGGGCCCTATATTTGAAAGGTTTAACACTTCTGAAATAGCCTGCGTAGAGAAGTCAACTATCACAGCACAAATATTAATAGTGGTGCCTTGCTCCCTATTGTGCCAAAATTGGTATGTTTCTCCTAGGTACCAGGCACTGCTTTTAGAGAGGATAGGCCATAAGGGAGACCTCTTGAGGTGATCCTTAATAGCCTCAGGAGTAAACTATATGAATGATTCAAAGTTCAATTCCACAATTACCGCAACAAATGTGGACTTCTCATGGATAGCCTGAACACATTCTTGGGGCAACGTGATTTGTTGTCCTAGTTCAGGTGCTGCAG
>MNCI01031670.1:0-34553 GCA_015680685.1 Gnetum montanum
ACTCCTTGAGTGCCTACAGACACTTATAGGTGTGGTTATACAAGGTCACTAAGGGTTGAAGCTTGCTTTGGGGAGGACCCACTTGTATAACTCCTATATCTCATAACTAATGATTAATTCCACATCATTTTGTGCCTCCAAGATACTTTAATCATCAATGTTTACTTTCCTGAATTGACATATCTAATCATACTTTTGGCAATTCTCACTACCATCTCTTATACATCTAATTGATCTTATTTGCCAAAGATTCATTCTTTGTGATCTTTGAACATCAAATTTTCATAATTCAAGCATCATCTATGATCAAAGACACTTTACACAACTCCTACATCTTCCAAACTATAAAAATTGACTCAACTTTTTCACCAAAAACTTCTTAAAAATCATAATTTTTCAATGATAACATCATATCTACGATGTTGCATGTCCTATGACATTGTAGTTATGATGTCATCATTATAAAAATCTATATATGCACATGAGGAGTTAGAAATTTTTCATTCTTCCATTTGAAAGTAAGGGGAGTTCATGCTAATTTTCTAAGCTCTGATGCTTGAACTTTCAAGCTTCATAACTTTCTCACCGTAGCTTTGATTTGCATGATTCTTGAATCCTGCTGATCCTAGAGTGCTTAACTTAGTCGTGGGGGAGTGTATTATGTGTAGATAAGTGAAGTTGGGTCAAAATTTTCTAATGCTAAAAGAGTATATCAAGAGTAAGAATAGAGAATAAATAAGAATATTTTAATCAATCAATGAAATAAAAGCTAATAAGCCTAATTGATTCTCCTAGCCAACCATCCAATGGTACAATAAATAAGAAAATGATAACTATGAGAGATCATAATAATCAAAGATATAACAATTAAGGGTTTCTTTTTGATACTTTTCTAACTTTGTAATCATAATAAATCCATAACTAATAAAAAATGACACATCTTAAACAAAACTAAGAACATGAGAAAGGATCATGAGTTTTTTAGAATCTATTTGAAATCCTTTGATTATCTTGAATTCTTAATGATTGTAGATGGCTCCTAAGAGACCAGTAGTAGAAGGACCCTCATAGCTAGGAAGTAAGGAATCAAGAGATCAAGGAAGAGGACAAGCTAGAGAATAAACTCCATAGGCAAAACAAGTAGAGTAGGAGGGCCAATCCTTTAGTATCCATCAACAAACTCCTACCACTAAACAATCTACACAAGCTAAGGCAGAGGCACCACCAACACCAAAATAAGAACGATGCCTCACACTATCAACTGAGTATCTCTAGGCAATATAGGAGAAATCTATCATGTCCACAGTCATTGTAGAATTAAATTTTGGACCATTAATGGAGTTTGTACCAGAATCTATCAAAACACAACTCCAAGCCTCTCCTCTATGGCCCACTCTCTCATGTAATGCTAAATGATACTTAGGAGAGTGTTGGCGATCGTTTGGGACTACCAACATTGTGGGCCTTTGGTCTCATGACTGGGATCATGTGAAATGGAGGTGTTCTTCAAATAGGATTTAGGTGCTTGCTAGTCTTTGGCAACACTAAGGCCCAAATACCTCCAAATAGACTTAGCGTGAGTATGTGTTTGCTTTTGTGAATGTTGAAATGGTGGGGTTTGTGCATGAAACTATAACTGGCTATTGTAAAAGAAATTTAGCTAACCTTGTTAAACACTATGAGTTATTGAATATTCCTATGTTGTCAAATCACTTAGTCTATATAGTCCCTATAGTACATTAATTTAACAAATAAAATTTCACAAAATGTTTGAGCACAATTCTGCCAATCCACTCCTAATTACCCCTAGAGAGAAAATCCATAAGAAAATTAGAAATAGAGCAAGATTCAATGGGTTTTAGAAAGAGCAAAGAAAAGAAAGCATATTTGTGTGGGATCTCAAACATTTGAGCAAGATATATTGACATGAGGAAACACTTCGCAATAAAGCTATTTCAATTTAATCTATTATGAATCATCCAAACTTTCTAAGCTCAACAAGAAATTTCATAAAATACACTCTTATTTAACTACCAAAACACTTTGTAAGTGACAAAGTACAAGCTTCTATTTGGCTATTTAAATATTGGTCAAGGATTGCAAACAATAGAACTTCTATAAAAATTTGACAATTTGAAAATTGCAATATTAAGGCAATAAAATTTATAAATAAAGAAGCTATTTTAGCCATCTTAAAGCATTAATGATTATCTAGATTCCCTAAACTCAAACAAGCAATTTCTATAAGACATTACTATTGAAACACCACCAAATTTAGGCAACAACATTGTAATAGAAAATTTGTCTAAGTGTCAACACAA
The DNA here is from genome assembly GCA_015680685.1 of Gnetum montanum. Lineage (NCBI taxonomy): Eukaryota > Viridiplantae > Streptophyta > Gnetopsida > Gnetales > Gnetaceae > Gnetum > Gnetum montanum. The sequence goes on from MNCI01031670.1 coordinate 2,322, forward strand.
GGGAAATTTTTTCTAAGTTTTTGGCCCATGATCCCACTATTGGGGCTATGCTCTTGCGTAGCATGAAACAAAGAACTAGATTTATAGAATTTTCTAAGTGTCAAACAGCAGCTACAGAAATTTTGTCTAAGTGTCTTGCTACACTAACATCCCTCTTGCTACACTCTCCAGTGTAGTAAGCATAGTAGCACTCCAACGACTAGTCTGCACTAGTGTCAAGTGAGAAGTTGCCAAGCTAGCTCAGCATGGAAGAAGCATTTGGCAGATCTAACTCATGAAGCTACCCTTCCTTCTACACTCTTGAGTGTAGCTATTGTAGCAACAACAAGGATTGAGATTTTTGCCATATTTTTCTAAGCGTCCATGCTACACTCTATCCCATCTTGCTACACTCTTTAGTGTAGCAGCACTAGACTTCAGTTTTTGCAAAAATTGCCTAACCATTGTGCTACACTCTAGAGCATAGTTAGCATAGCAACAAGGAACTGCCTCCAAAAGCTTCCAGAGCTCAGCATAGGCCTTCATTCTAGCTCTAGTACTCCTCTAGCAAGCAGGATCAGTAACTTGGACTCTTCTTGTACCCCCCTCTATGTGCAAAAATTTTACCTACATTCAATTTCACTTGAAAGAGGGGAGAACGTAGTCCCAGAGTGTAGCCTCCAAATTGCACTATTTTTCACTATTTGTAGGTACATTGCAATCTTGGCACATGTAGTTCTAGCAGTGTAGCCATGGTCTAGTAGTCCCTTGAGGTCCAATGAAGTGTATCAAAGCATAGCACTAGTTTCTCTAGTGGGAGCATATCAAGGTTCAGCGTAGCCTCATCTACCCCTTTGCCACATGTCACATGATCCGCACTTCATACTAATCCTAAGCCTATAAATACCCTCGCATTCCACACTCTAGAGATTGGAAATTCATTCTAGTGGTGGGCATTTAAAGCATTTGGATAGAAAATCCAAGTAGCAATTGGCATCTTAGAGCACCACTTGGCACTCAAGGCACCTTGAGCACCTTGCACACCAATGTGTATCAGCACCTTGGCAATACCTTTGCATCCCACTTAGCACTGCAATGCACCATAAGCCTACAAGACATCATGGCAACCAACCCAGCAGGCATGAACCTTGTAGTAGATGTCAGTCTTCACCCTAGGACACCCCAAAGGCTCTAGCTACACTACTACTACACCTATCTATACACCACGTACCTTCACAAAGCTCATTTGTAATTGCTATGCTTCCCATCTGGGGTGGTATCATCCTTTCTTTCTCTCAAACTCCATTGCATTCTAAGAATTTCCTTCATTGTAATTTTTTGAAATTTAGTATTGCATTTACACTTTTTCATTATTTTATACATTTTTTGTACATGTGCATTGTCCTTCTCATGCCGAGAGACCTGGCTACGCTCAAGCCTAGTCAACCTTGGTATTGCTAAGAACACCATCAGTGCTCACACTTTTGGCTAACCATGCCACTCGAGTTACACCTAATACCCCAATTGTAGTCAACAAAGTCCTTGTTTGATCAACAAGACTATCTAGGGCACTCTACCTCTATTTTCTAGCATGGCCCTCGAATAGAGGTGGGGTTAGGTTGTGCACCTACAAACCCCTCAGTGTTCCAGCCATTGACATTTTTGGTCATTACAATTTTCTGGCACTAGAAGGAGGGCCTTGTCATTTCCTTCTACATTTAGTGGTATTCTCACGTGCTCTCTACACCTTCGTTACTAGCTTCAAACTAGTGTAGACATGACACCCCTATGGTTGTCTATGATCTGGTTGGTGTAGATTGGTCCCAATTGTTGGTTCCCTTGGAACCTCACAAGATAGAAGCCAAAGTGTATCTCTTGCACTTGAGCCCTAAACGTTGTGTGCTAGGAAGAGCATAGCTTACCCTCAGCATAGGAGCATAGCAAGCTATAGTGTAATAAGCATAGCACTAGAGTTAGAAATTTTTCTAGTAGCACTCTCATACTTATCATTTTGGCATTTCTATACTTAGTCATTTTTAGCACTCATTATACTTAACCACTTATTTTCTAGCATTGCACCTTTTGCATTTCTTTATAATAGCATGAATTCTGAAGAGCCTTCAACCTCTACCTTAGGCATAGTCATTTTTCGACCTGTCTAGCAAAAATTCACAATTGACATCCCTGGAGTTGAGGGGCCCATCTTTGTGGGAAGGCAATCCCTCAAGCCCCATAACTAATCTCCTAAGCACATGGTGCTTGAAAAAGATAAATACAACTTCCTTTTTGTGAAGCTATAGGTAGGCATTCCCTTAAACCACCAAGTGTTGGAGGCAAAGTGAGGTTATGAGCTCATACATTGAAATGGGAGGGAGTACTTCCCTACCCCTAACGATCTCATCTCCCTCACTGAGACCTTTTGGTGGATGCTTGACATACTCATCCGTTTCAGTGGGTTGAACTAGCATGACATAGCAACCAACTGTGAGGAGCCCCTATAGGATGGTAAGAGGAATTTGAGGCTCACTCAAAAAATGAGAATCCCTTTTATGTCTCTTTCCTACCATCCACCTCTAATGTCGCTCCTTCGTAGTCTCAACCATCTACCTTCTTTGAGGCAACAACATCTCCTTTGTCACCACATAGACTGACACCCATTGTGGAAAGCCATCAAGTGCATACACATTAAGGTGTAAGACCATTTTTTACCTTGCCCTTTGTGGTCTTGGCATGGTCTATGTAATCGTCTATGCCGACATCTGTGATGCCAACCTAGCCCTACGTGCACATAGTGCCAATGTCCTAGCCACACACGGGTTAGACGTCATACATCTCACCCATCTCTGTGGCACCTCCTAAGATATCCCAAGCCACAATCATGTGGTGGGGCCCTACCTCTATGCCCTAGTTGTAACACATGCAATAGTATCATGTGTGATAGCCTTTATTGTAGTATACTCACAAGCATCCTATGTGGTTGCACATCATATGGTGGGGTCATGGACCACGCCAACAACACAACAAGTTGCATAACCAACATAGCTAGCCACACCCACATCAAGCCTAGATCAAGCATTCTAGCTCATTCAGAGGCTCACTGAAGAGGTCAAATGGCTTAAGGCCACCTCTTCTGATATGGTCCAAGTCATGAACTTCTACTGGGATGACGCCATTTGTTCCATTGTCTCATCACTGACCTTGCCTCCTAGCGTTTAACTTCCCTAGTTCACCAAATATAATAGTGAAGGGAACCCCCATACCCATATAGTGAACTTTTGGTCCAAATGCCTATTGTTGCAGGCATGGCCACATGTAATCACTCATGTGTTTGACATGTCCCTAACCGTCGAGGCACTAGACTGGTACCGTGCACTCCCCATGGCCTCCATATCTTCATTGGATGATTTTCTTAGCTAATTTGTCACTCACTTCAAGTACAACTTGAAGCCTGAGGTGACCCTGGATCAACTCATGTAGATCAAGTAGGATCACTTAGAGATCATTCAAAACTTCATCAAATGATGGAGTGCTACACTTAATGAAATCCATGAGTTTATCGCAAAAACTCACCTACTGGCCATTTTCAAAGGTGAAATAAATGACTTCATTAAGTTGAAATTGTACTATCTTGCCTTGCACTCCCTAAGCCAAGCATTTACTCAAATGAAGAGCATTTAGGATGTAGTGGAAGCTAGTAAGGGTCTAGCCTATGTGGCCTATAAGAATGCCCATGCAAAGAAAGATAAGAAGAAGGGAAAGGCAATGATAACCATTGCATCAGTGGCTAATGAGGCCAAGCCGCCAACCCAATGGCCAAGGCAACCAAGGCCCCAACTAACAACAAGACAACCAACTCTGGCACTGTGATGACCAACCAACTTGCATCATCAGCAGTCGTGGGGCAAGTTACCCCAAGGCTAAACTTTGAGTGCAAGGACCACTCAAAGTACACACCATTGTCCATCAAACCATTAGAATTGTTGGGTTAGTTGCTTAGTGCTAGGCACATCCAGTATATGCAAATGTCTAAAGATGCTCACAAGCATCATGATTGCTACTACAAGCTCCCTAGAAATCCATCAGTAGTTGCACTAGATGAGCCTCCGGTCCCAAAACACTTTTGGTTGGACCGATTTTGCCATTATCATCAATTGCCTACCCATGGCATGGACTTCTGCATGGCCTTACAGGATGACATATAATGCATGATTGACCAAGGCCAACTGGTTCTTGATTTGACCAACCCAGTTCAACTAGAAAATCAATTAATGAAGGTCTATAAAGGCCCTCTCAATGTAAGTGGCATAGGCTATGTCATCAATTCCATCAACATTGATGACGACGTAGGACTGGCACAAGAGCCACTTGTGGTTTGTGTGTCCTTTGATAACATTAGGGCCTCTTTGGCATCAACCAGTCTAAGGATCCTTTTTGTTGTCAGAGCATTGTCTTGGGTGCCCATGACACCCTTTGTGGTTAGGGCCCCGCAACATGTTGTGGTGATTGCAACCTAGAAACCCTTTTTTGTTAGGATGTTATAATGTGTAGACCCTTCGCTAGGTCTAGTGGTGGTGACTACAACAAGCCTTGCTCACCTAAGGCCTCATCCTGCATACAACACCAAGCAGTCAAGGTGGTAGTTTGGGAGGCCAAATGAGCACCTCACTTACTGAATGATGAGGGAATGCATGGCATTAGGTCTACCTAAGCCTATCCCCTTGTTTGCTATTCCTATAACCACATCAACTAAAGCTGCTACCGCAAGTGATCAACAATCGAGCACTGAGGCTCATAGGCAAGCAAAACAAAACAAGCCCAAATCTCCTCCTCAAGAGATCCACCTTTTAGGTTGCATGGAGGAGATGAAGGCTAACAAGGTAACTAATGGTGTTAAGGACTTTCTAGACGCGTAGGCACAAGTCAAGTAGGTTCTTAAACAAAAAAATACAACTTTGAGCTTGTACAACTTGGTGATGAACTCCTCCACTCATTGTGAAGCATTAGTTCACATGTTGGCCTCCATCCTTGTCAAGGAGGACATCCCAATAGATGAATAATCCATCCATGCTATAATGCTTCCTCCTTTACCTCAGGAATTGAGTCCAACACCTGTAGCATTTTGTGATGAGGCAATCAAGGTAGACCCTTAAAAGGGTCAAGTCACCATTGCACCAATGTTTATAACCATACACGTAGGGCAATGCAAGATTTGCAAGGTAAATGTCAATGAAAAGGTAGTAACTAATGTTATTCCATTCCTAGTTGTTGATAAACTTGGTATGGCTAACCAAATCCAGACCACAAAGACAACATGCCTCAATTCCTTTAACAAGTCACGTGTTTTTGTGAAGGGAATAGTCACAATAGCCTTCGTGGTAGGGGAGTGATTCCCCATGATGGCTGAATTCATTGTCATCAAGGAGATGTCTGGGTTTAACCTGATTTTGGAAAGGCCCTGGCTAGCCTAATTATGAGTTGTCTCCTCACCCATTCATCAAGAGATCCACCTTCCATATGAAGGTAGAGAAATGATCATACATGGTGACAACTCGGTCCCTCCAACCATCAACAACATTAACATAGACTTAGGGTTAGAGGTAGATTTTCCCAATGACATGTCACCTATGGAGGACAAGAGTCAACCTTGTCTGGTAGACCCATTTGAAGAGGCAAAGGAGGCTGATACCCTCCCCGAGGAAGCTTTATGGGAAGAATTTCCCTTTAGCATCAATGATGAAGGTATAGGAGAATACCACCTCATGTTGCCTAGGCACTATGCATCCCCTAACTTACATTAGGTTAGGAAGAAACTACATGGCTAAGGTACTCCCTTAGTGCAACATGTGTTAGGTGTCTGCTTACCCTTAATTTTTTGCATGCTTCGTTAGCCCCATTAGCCTTTTGCTTACATAGTTACATTCTGCATGGTTGCTTGCATTTTACACTATTCACTTTGTTATGCATTCACCTCTTTTTCTTATGCATTTTCATTTAGTCTTTTATGCATTAACAAATGATTAAAAACACATTAAAAAATTATAAAACTAAAACTACAAAAAAAGAGAGAAGCATGTGGCCCGAAAAGGCCTTAAACTCACGTGTGGCCCAAAAAGGCCTTAAACTAGCCCATGGCCTGCAAAGGCCCTAAACTAGTGCATGGCCTGCCACAGCCTAAAAATGGCAACCTGTCTCACATTGCCACACCCTGAAAAGGCCTTAAACTAGCATATGGTCTACCACAACCTAAAATTGTCACCTTGCGACCCACCATGGGCCAAAACTGGCAATCACTTCCTTTTATTTGCGACCTTAGATGGCCTTAAACTAGCAATTTCCATGGCCCAAGATGGCCTTAAACTAGTAATGGCCCTTCAGCCATGACCTTAAATTGGCATAGGATCCACAAGGGACCTAATCACATCAAGTAGTTACATTACCCACATTGAACAGGTAGTAAAGTAAACATGAAACTTCACTCATAATCCTCACTACAAAAAGGCATAAATTTTATTATATCTCTATAAGCAAGAGTACATAGCATGACCATGCAACAAAAATGGTCAAAGTGCAAAATTGCTCAACAGAAGGGCTACATTAGGTTGGCTTAGTTGGTGGTATCTAGTGGGGGTTGAGGTTCCTCCTCCTCCTCTACTCCTCCATTGGGGCCTACACTATTGTCTGGTGCCTATCTCAAAATAATGCAAAACAACAAATTAATCAGCAAGTGCAAAACTATAATACAAAATTAATGTGCAAAGCTAACACATAAAAAAGCATAAAAAACAAAAGAAAAACTTACCCGAGACCGTCCTACATCAGACTCTGGAGGAAATCTATTAAGGCATTCCTTCAAGTGTCTGAGGATCTTGAACTCTGATAACTACGTCTAGTCCTCATGGCCAAAGTAAACATCTACAAGGATCTTGCTCTCATCCATAGTAGTCCATGTAGGTGGTTGCATAGAAAATTTGGCTGTAGAAGTCTCCCCTAAGGGTAAGGTAATATCTCATTCTAGAGAACCACTAACCACTATATGCTGGGTGAACATCTCGAAGGCCTGACTCTTGCCAATAGAGCCTCAATGAACATCTCAAGGTGATGAGCCTTCATAAACTCATCCTTGAGTTGTTGTAAGTAGGAATCCCACTCCTGCTTGTAGTGGCGCTTGTGGTCCTTCTACATATGCCCCCATCTACACACTTTGGCATTGAAGCTCTTCCACTTCTTATTCTTCTGGGAGAGAAGATCCATCTACAACCTTGGCTTGATGATCTCTCAGGTAGCCTCATTCTTACCTCAGAGTGCTAACTAGTACCTAGTGTAATCCATCTTTGATATCCACCAGGTACCATCCTTCTATGCCCAAGCTAACAAAAAATCATAATGGGATCGGAGGTCTTCATTCTTTGTGGTCAGGCTCGCCATTACCTCTTAGAGCTCATGCATGCGTTTCCATAGGTGCTCATTTGAGCACGTATAGGTCCACAACACCTTTACATTGGAAAGCATGCACTTTCTCACTACCTCATACAAACGACGAGGCATCTGCTCCACCTTGGGGGGATACTCAAGAATGGCATTCACGTGAGCTTCCTAGTTTGGATCCCAACAAAGCTTAGAGCCTATTAACATATAATGAACAAACCAATATTAGTAATAGACTAAGCCATATAATTAGTAAAATAGTTGAAGCAAAATGACATGCATACTAAGTTTGGGATCCACTTGCTATATGTGGTTCACCATATCCTCCATGATGACTTTCATGAAGGCAAATTTATTTTGTGTCTTTACCCATGGCTTCATGCGATGGGTAGGCACTGGTGGTGGATCATTGGTAGGAAGGTTTGAGACTGTGGTACAAACACAACACAAAACTTAGAAATGATTGAGTAGGTCAAGGCTTAAGAGCAAAAGGAAAAGGTAGATGACAACAAAAAGCGCTTACCAAGAAAGCCCTCAGATGTTAGTGTGGGTGGGTCTCCCAGCTACACATCATTGAAGAGGTTGGTGAAGTCACCCTTAGGGTGGAACAACCCCTTTGCATCAAACTGGTGGGAGATCTCTTAGACCTTTGGTGGATCCTCCTTGCGAGCTACCTCCTCTTGAACTTGAGGAGAGATCATGTTTGTTGCTCCTACTATGGCCACTACTACTTCTTTAGTAGCCCTGTTGCATAACTCACATAGCGTAGTAGTATTAGCATAGCATAATAAACCAAAAACAAACAAAAAAATAAGCCAAATGTGTCTATGATGTGCACTAACTTGCAACCATTGAATAGAGTGTGGGTATATTGAGGTGGAATTTCTTGATGCCTGCTTGTCCAATTGCAAGGGGACTCTCCTCTGTCGATTGTAGCCTCTTGATTTTTGCCTTGGAGGATCCCCTTGTCTCCATGATATACTACTTCAACCTCTTCGCATCCCCAACAACTATTGTTGGACACTCTCCTGCACTATCATGGGAATATGGTGACTGTGACCTTCCTAGATGTGTCTTCATCATAATTGATACAACTTCTCAATCCTATTTGGAGGGTCCTATTCATGAGTGGTGGTGAATAAATAATTGATCCATGGCTTGGATAGCTATTCACGATCTTACACAACTCAACGCCCACTATCCCTGATCACTAGGAACTCCACAAGCCTTCATAGATAGGCTACAAAGAATGCAAAGTGAAAATGAGATCTTGCATGGACATTATGGTGAAGTCGGATAATCTCTACCTATAACCTAGCAGTGATAGAAAAGGCCTAATTAAACCTAGTTCCCTCCTCTATAATCTCCTACATCACTTGTGTATGCTCCACTCCAAGGACCTTTCCTTGGGAGAGCAGCTTAGGAAAGGTGTCGACATGGAAAAGAAGGTAAAGCCTTCAGACCTAAGGCACATGCACATTCCCAACCACGATGCCTTTATGAGAGTAGGTGGTCCCCAGCCACTCCTCAATCTCCTCTCTTTGGTTTGCCTCTTAGTTGGGCTTGTCAATGATTGATGAGCCCACAGAGGGAAGACCAAAGAAGTCAACAAAGAAGGCATCATTAAGGTCCAAGACTACGTTCACTCTATGCATGTGAGTAACAAAGCGGTGGGCATCATGGTTGAAGGAGTCAACAATGGTCACCATCTCAGCCACTGGTGTGCTTGGTCTAAGGGCCAAGAAAAGGTCCATCAACCCAGCATGGATAAGTTGGCTAGTTAGAGCCTCTGAGGCTTGATGGCACAACCACTCCTATGCCCCCCTCTACATTGTGATACTTCATGATGAGGGTGGCTTCACTATGGCCAGTGGTGACCATTGTTACTTCTCCTAAAGCGATAGTAGCTGTAACATAAGCAAACACAACATTAACACTATGCAATCAAAGCATGCGTGAGAACAAGCAATAAGAGTCAAGAAAACATAACGAATACTCACATGGAAGAAATGACATGTGTGATGCAGGTGGTGGCAAAACAATCTCTCCGAAGATAGGCTTACCGCTAGCCCATCCCTCATCAAGCCAATCATAGGTTTGGCATTGCTCGAATGCTTTTGGGTACTGGGTAGGGTAGTTCTCTAAGTCCTCCCTCACCTGTTCTATAGCTGCCTCTTGAAAGCTTGGACTAGAGGAAAATACCTCTAGCACAGTATGGGTTAAAGCGAGAGCCCCTATCTCGTCATGGAGCCCCTCATCACCAACTTTAAATTTGGCATTGGACATTCGTAGTCAGCAGTTAGCAAATCTAGCATGACTAATAAGAATGAGATATAATGAAAAGTAATAGAACTTACTCTCTGACACAATATATAGTGCCAAGTGGGTTTTGGAAGACTATATGCATGTGCATGGAAATGAAAAGGGTATTGCTCTTATTATAATAAGAGAACTCTGGCATGCTCTAGATTCTAGCTATGGGACAAATGATTCTAGGGCCTAGTCTCAGGTCACCTGCTTGATCACCAGCAGTCATGGACTCATCAGACATGAATTGTAGTATGTCTTGGTTTGCCTTGGCCAATAACGTCTCGGTGATGGAACTTGTAGCCTCCACTACCAAGTGTGACCACATGATTACACTAAAGTGTTGCAGCAAGTAAGCTAGGAATTCACTTGCTCCTAGTCAAAAACACACCATTTGATGGCCCAACTTCATGTCAGGTGTAGGCGTGTTGAGTATAGGTTGGTTGATGTAAGATAGGATACCGATGATCTTCATGACCACTAAGACAAGCTTTAGTAGCATCCTACAACCACAAAATAGTAAATGAATGTAGTGTTAGCACACAATAAATTGCATTTTGGCATAAAATATTAGCTTACACTTAGCAAAATTAGCAAACTTAGCTTAAAATAACATAACTTAGAAATATATCCTTAGGGTCCCCCATGGGGTCTCACGAGCATAGGACGTCAATACATATTTGATGTGCCTAGTGGTCATTGGGATACAATAGTAACATAGCATTAGTATTTTACTTTACATTCGTTTGCACTAACATGGTTTGCATGTTCTAACACTTGTACATCCAACTTGCAAAGTTAGCATTTTGGCATAGCTTTCATGCATTTAGCATTTTGTTTCGCATAAGGCATTCTTACCATTCACATTTTTGCACTTGGCATCTTGCACATTTGACATTCTAGTTTTGCACTTAGTAATCTTTTTTCAAAATTTCTCAAAATTTTTCTAACTTTGGACGGTGTAGCATGATATCTAAAAAAAATTCTAACTATCTGCTACGCTTCCTAGGGAGTGTAGCCAAGAAATCATCAAATTTTTCTAATTGCCGGCTACACTTCCTAGGAAGGGCATGGCCCCAAAACAAGCAAAAACAAAAAAAGAAAGAAAATTTCTCTAACTATCAAGAGCGTAGCATCCCATTGCATATGGGAACAAAGTGTTGGCTATGCTCCCTGGGAAGTGTAACCACCAGTACCTAAGCTCTCATTGCCACATCTCCCTCACTGCACTGCTCAGTACCACTGCGCACCAATAACATGTGTTAGGGTACTCACCATGATGGCAACCTAGGTAATCTCCCTAGCCCCATTTACCCCCTTGTTGCAGCTATCACCTCCATGGATGCAACGCTATCCCCTCCCTTGTCTCTATAGCCTCCTTTCCATGTGTCCTTGTGACATCGAGCCCTCCCTTTGCCCTTGCCCTACATTGTCCTCACATCAAAAGATAAAAAATAAAAATAAACAATGGCATAACCTTGTCCCCTGGCTGTGGCCATATTATTCATAACCCTTGCCCCAATTTGTCAATCACCCTTACCCATGTGCCAACATAAAGACAAAAAGAAAAAAAAGGAAGAAGAGGAAGGGACAAAGAAACCCTAGCCACGCATGCTTTGGCCATGGCCATGTTTGTCCCATTTTGTATCTTCCACGTGGCGTGGCCCCCAGTAGGAGAAATCCCAGTACATTGTTGAGACAAAACCCTCATTTTTTCCCTCTCCCTCATCCTACACACTACAACCCTTGGCACTAAGCATACAAAATTCATCATAACACACATGTTGTCCCTTGTCACATTCATTGTAGATAATTAATTCAAATAATCAAAATAAAATGATGTATCAATAGAAACCCACAACCCATGCATGCATCTTCTCCTCTTGGTAGTGGCTACTAAGGCAACTAGGGTGATAGTGGTCCCTTCCAAGGCAGGCTGTCCCATGACCCAAACCCCAATGCAAGAAAGAAAAGCTAAAATGTGAAGAAAAATGGTACAAAATGGGACAAGTGTAGTGAACATACCTGGTGGTTAGTAATGCTCTCCTCTCCTCCACTTGCATCCATAGTAGGCATTCTAGGGCTCACCTTCCCTCTTCTACATTGGCAAGGCCAAGGTATTGACAGTCACTGCGTTATGTCATCCTGGTGCTATGCTTTGGTTGCTATGCTCTAGCTATCACTTCAAAATGCACTACACTCTGTAACTTCTTGTTCACACTTTGAAAAATGATAGTTTACCCTCAGTGAATTACACATATATACTCTCCAAGGGTAATTATATGTGTCACCTACCACATCAGTGCTCCCACACTTAGAGGCAAATTTTCTCAAGTTTCTTGTGGAGTGTAGTAGGAGGGGGGCACTTTTTTCTAAAAATATTAGAATTAAAAAATTTCTGAGATTTTTCTAGTTTCCCAGCAAACACCCAGCTCAATCCCATTACCCAAACACTCTTTTCTTGGCTTGAACTAATGTACCTTGCATAAATCACAGTTTGCTAAGACCTTAAACTGGAAAATCAAGGTTCGCTATAACCTTAAACTGGCAATCATGGCCTACTGAGGCCTGAAACCAATTTACGCACTTGCTTTTCTAATGTCCACTCTTGCATGTTTAGGCAATTATTCATTGCATCACTTTTCTCATGTTTTGCACTTCGACTCTATTAAGACAGGTGCTACTTGACGTTCTTTCCAGTTGCTTTGCAGAATATGTCTTAGGACTACAACAAAAATGCATATGAGCATCTTTGTTCACCCTTGGTCCTCACCAGACCTCATGGTGACCTCATTCAATGCATCGATGTCCAATGCCTAGACCTTGAGCCCATAGCCTGTGATGACTATGTAACATCCATAGAAGCACTACTAGGTTAGGCTGACCATCTAGTTAGGGCTCTTGATTTAGAGGCAGGTGATGTCATTGAGGATCTCCTTGTTGAATTCCTTGTAGCAACACTTAGTGGTGAGGTGAAGACACTGAAACTTAGTTCTTTGTTAGAGCCTCAACATGTCCAAAGCATCATAAAGACACTCAACAATAACATCACAATATTTGCATGGTCCTATGAGGACATTTAGGCCTAGATCCTTACATAGTGCAACACAATATCATCCTTGACCCTCATGTAAAACCAATTAAATAAAAAGCTCATAAGGTTAGGCCTAAGGTGGCATTGGCAGTTCGTGATGAAATCACCAAGCTCTATAAGGTTTGTTTCATCCAGGCTGTTGACTATGTGGATTGGGTCTCCAACATCGTAGTTGTACCTAAGAAAAATGGAAGTATATGCATTTTCATAGACTTCTGGTACCTAAACATGGTGACCATCAAAGATGATTTTTCGTTGCTTGGTATTGATCAATTGGTAGATACCATGGCTAGTCATGCCTTGTTGTCCTTCATGAATGGGTTCTCTAGTTACAACCAAATTTAGATCAACCCAGAGCACTAGCTCAACACCATCTTCATGACCCCCTAGGGTATGTTTTGCTATATAATTATGCCTTTCAAACTAAAGAACCCAGGAGTAGCCTACTGATGTGCTATGAAATACATCTTCAGTGATTACCTATTAGAATTTCTCAATGACCACATTGATGACATAGTAGTTAAGTCCAAAATGGCACATGATCACACAAATGACTTAGACCACATGCTCAAATGGTGTCTTAGAAATGACCTTTGGCTGAATCCTAAGAAGTGTGTCTTTGGCATCAAGATGAGTTACATGCTAGATTTCATGGTATTAGAAATAGGCATACATGTAGACCCTAATAAGGTTAAGGCCACCATCAACTTAGCATTGTCAAATAACCTTAAGAAGCTATGTGGGTTACAAGGTAGATTGCAATTCATATATTGGTTTATCGCATGGTTGACTAATAAGCTACAACCACTGCAATATTTACTCAAAAAGGGAGTCCACTTCAAGTTGACAACTCAATGCCAAGAGGCATTTGACAACCTCAAACAGGAGTTGGCTCAGTTTCCAATAGTCTACCCTTCATAAGGATATAAGCCTTTTTACATCTATCTTGCAACTTCTGACATGTCCATCTTTTCTCTGCTTTGCCAAAAGTGAGACAATGGCTTAGAGGTCCTTGTATACTACCTAAGCCATGCGTTAGTGGCCCACAAAGAAAAATATAATAATGTGGAAAAGAACTACCCGACCTTAGTCTTTGCACGTAGGAAGTGGAGGCATTATCTCTTCTGTAGCTAGGTAAACATCATTTGCAAAAATAATGTAGTTTGGGCAATCACCACAAACATTTACAAAAGTAGTCAAATCACATGGTGGAAAGTAATAACTATATAGTTTGACCTATACTACATAGCACAAGCATCAACCAAAGTTCAAGTAATAGCTACACAACTCACAGCTTCACCAATAAATGATTAAGCAACTATAGATTTGGAATTCTTGGATGAGCATGTTAGCAGTATAAGCCAAGTGCTTGCTAACTTTGAGGTAATCTTGCACTTGGATGGTGCTTCAACCTCTCAAGGGGGTAGTGCCACTGCAATAATCACGTTTCCCTCCAAGGAGACCCAACCCTTCGCTTATCATTTTACATTTCCTTGCACTAACAATGTAGCAGAGTATGAAGGTCTCCTTAGAGGTCTTATAGCAGCTCGTGACCTAGGGATCTAAAACCTAGTGATCTGAGGTGATTTTGAGTTGGTCATTAACCAAGTCACGGAGGTTTACACTTGTAAAACACAACACTTACAACCTTATTGTGACTTGGTGAAGCACTTTCTCTAATGATTTGCAATCATTGATATCCAACACATCCCCCACAATGAGAATGCCATTGTCGATGCATTAGCCATGTTAGCCTTAAGCATTACACCCAACATGTTTCATGCCTTACCTGCCTTAGTAATGGATTACACCAAACCTATCATGCACACAGCCAACATTGCATCTATAGCCACAACAAGCATGGCTCATGTGCAATAGTGGTATGATGACATCAAGTCATACCTTCAATAAGGTGAGCCTTTGCAGCATCTGACCACTACCCAAAATGATGTAGTGCAAAGATAGTCATGGCAGTATGTCCTCATAGGTGATAGCACACTATGTCACAAATCCTATGATGACATACTATTAACATGTGTTAGTGAAAGCAAAGTGCAAATGATCGTTGATCAAGTCCATGAGGAACTATGTGGAGGCCACATAGCACTCTGGGCAATGGCATCGAAAACTAGATGCCTAGGCTACTATTGGCCTTACATAGAGTGTAATTGTATTTCCAAGGTTAAGATGTGCAACGTGTGCCAATGACATGTGAACTTAATGCACGTGCCACTGACCGAACTGCACACCATGTAGATCACGTGGTTGTTCCAACGTTGGGGGTTGGATATCATAGGGATCATCTCACCTAAGTCCTCTACAAGACATAGCTTCATCATAATCACAACCAAATATTTTACCAAGTGGGTTGAAGCCATTTCCCTTAGGAGGACCACATCACAACAGGTTTGCAAGTTCATCCTTGATAACATAGTGACCCAATTTGGTCTACCCATAACCATAGTTACAGACAACGGGTCATATTTTAGTAGTGTAGAAACCAAAGCCTTCTGCGAATACCTTGGCATTAAGCATTCCTTCTTGTTTCCATACTACTCGCAGGTGAATAGCTAGATAGAGGCCATAAACAAGGTCATCGTCAACCTTTTGAAGAAGATGCTTAGCAGTGGCAAATGATGATGGCATGAGTAGTTGGTCTACACACTATGAGCCTACCGCACAACACGTAGAATAGAAATAGGTAAGATGCCATATAGCCTTGTATATGGGTTTGAAGCAATTTTGCCTCTTGAATTGCAAGTCCTCTTGCTCTATGTAATCCTCTTGAGCTTCATTGATGAGGCCCAAAACAACGAGTTGAGAGCCATTGACCTTGACTCTATAGAGGAGGAGTGCATGAAAACCCTTGATCGCATTGAATGGTACTAAGAGAAGTAACAAAAAAAACACTACCATAATCAACACCAGCACTAGATCAAGGAAGGGAACCTAGTCCTCAAGGTTGTTCATAAACTTGCAGATAAATTCTCAGCCAATTGGGAAGGGCTTTTCGTGGTCACCAAGGCCTATGATAATTGAGCATTTAAGCTTGCTAAGCTAGATGACAATGAGTTTGTCAATCTGATGAATCATTCTTACCTGAAGCTATACTATACCTGACACACAATGCTGCATCAATGACAAAACAAGGTAAATGATAATTCACTATGACTATAAATTGGCACAGATAGTCCGCTATGACTATAAAATGACATAGATAGTTTGCTATGATTATAAACTAGTATAAAACATTTGCTACAATGTTAAACTAGTGTAGAGTGTCCTTGGACTATGACGTTAAACTAGCACCCATAGCACACTTGTCCACTATGATGTTAAATTGGCACAACAAGTTTGCTATGACTTTAAACTGGCACAACTTGTCCTTGGGCTATGACAATAAACTAGCATCCACAACATAGTCCACTATGAATTTAAATTGGCATCAACCATCCTTGCATCATGATGATAAACTAGCATAACATCCACCATCCACTACAATATTAAACTAGCAAATAGCAGTTTGCTAGGACTATAAACTAGCATACTGCAGTCTACCAGGACCTTAAACTAGGTTCATAGGTAAGCACACATAGCTCAATACATAGAGTTTTGCAGACAAGCAAGCTCGAGTACTTCCCATCCTTTGTCAACTACCCACATCCTGGTGGGTTGGATAGGGTGGGACATTGAAGTTCCAAAATGGAGTTCACACCATTAAAAAAATGCCTTTGGAACACTTGTAGCATCATTTCCCTTGGCATTTTGTTGATCCTCCGTAAGTGCCCTTGGGCATTTTTCTGACCTTCTGAATCTACTGCCACCATCATTAGTAGTACCACCCTAAGGTTGTGCTGATAGCATCATCAACCTTGGGTGTTTTATCAATGGCTGGGGATCTCACCGTCAACACCACCTGTTGGAGTCCTAGTATTACTATGGCCTAGCCATAGCACTGCCATCCTCCAACCCTCACCATTGCTTGGGCTTGGAAGTGCATCTAGCAGCATGGCTCCCCACCATCCTATTGGATTTCTAAGCTCTTATCCTTGGTGTGGAGCCTCAAGCACTTGCATTGTCATCGCCTTCAGCCACCTCGCTAGCCTCCCTTGGGTGCTCACTTTTAGTGTGGCTATTAGAGCTTTTGAACTTTTTGGTTTTGGCATCTGCACTGGCCTTCTTGCTTTGGCACTACAAGCTCTTGCAACTAGTCCAACACTCATAGCACTTGCAATGCCCTCACAACCAGTAATTTTCTTTTATCTCTCATGTTGTGTGTTTGTTCTCTTGTTTTCTCTGTGTTGTGTTTGTAGGATGAAGCCCCAGAGGTGGTCATTTAAAGGCATGTTTCATCATA
Source organism: Gnetum montanum (assembly GCA_015680685.1). NCBI lineage: Eukaryota > Viridiplantae > Streptophyta > Gnetopsida > Gnetales > Gnetaceae > Gnetum > Gnetum montanum. Next base: position 19,484 of record MNCI01031670.1, read on the forward strand.
GCAATAAGGCACCACATGGCTCTAATGTGCTTGGTTGGACTCGCCAAGCCGGTCAAAGTGCACACACCTATTATCCTTGCTATAACCCACTTTCATTTGCTGCTTTACGTTACCTTTTGCTGCCTTCCCTACAAGCTTCTCTGATGCATATGACACCCTTCTTTTAGTTGATCGTAGAACCCATGATGGACATAACGCAACTTGTCCCATGAGGAGCCTTTGTGGGCTGGTCAAAGCCTAAGCAGATGTAATGTAGCTCATCCTAGGGAGGAAACACCTATCCTACAATGCGACGTGGTTGCCTCTAAGAAAAGCTTATCGGGTGGTGTGCAGTCCACTTGATGATAAGAATATTATAGCTAGCATTCATAAAAACAAAACATGGAGGGGGGGGGGGGGAAAACATATCCCCAAGAAAAATCTAGCAAAGCTGCAATTTTGCAATCGGTCCAACCTTGAATTCACAACGGCCTTCTCATAAGCACTTCAACTAGAGGCCAACACGTTAGGGATAAGCCATTCTAGTGCTATGGGTGAAGGCTCTTTCACAAGCACTTTGATGAGAGGCCATCGTTTTGGCAACAAGCCACCTTGGTGCCATGAGCATAGTTAGTCATGTTGACTCTGCATCTTGTAGCATGATACATTGTTTGCATCTCATTTCTTCCTTGCTATCTCCAAGTCAATTCTCTACATCCATTACCTATAGCATACCATTCCCTTTAGCACTATTGAGCCTAGGGGAAAATCATTTGATCAGGTACCAACAAGCAATGTTGGTTTCATATTTGCTGTGATGTTTTGGATTCTTTATCAACATCTCTTGGGCCAATCCTCTAAACATTGACAAAGAGGGGCCAATGAAACACCACAAAATTTGGGCAACAACACTATAATGACAAATTCTTCTAAGTGTCAACACAAGGAAAATTTTTTCTAAGTGTTTGTTCCATGATTCCACTGCTGAGGCTATGCTCTAGAGCATAGCTAGTGTAGCATTCAACACAGAACTAGATTTGCAAAATTTTCTAAGTGTCAAATAGTAGTTGCAAAAATTTTTTCTAAGTGTCTTGCTATGCTCACATCCCTCTTGCTATGCTTTCCAATCTAGGAAGCATATTGGTAGCTAGTCTGCACTAGTGTCAAGCTAGAAGTTGTTAAGCTAGCTCAACATGGAAGAAGCATTTGACAGATCTAACTCCTGAAGCTACCCTTCCTACTACACTCTTGAGCATAGCTGGCATAGTAAGAACAAGGACTACAATTTTTGCTAGATTATTCTAAGTTTCCATGCTATGCTCTATCCCATCCTGCTATGCTATCTAGCATAGTAAGCATAGCAGCATTGGACTTTATTTTTTGCAAAAATTACCTAACTATTGTGCTACACTCTAGAGTGTAGCTAGCGTAGCAACAAGGAACTACCTCCAAAAGCTTCCAGAGCTCAACACAAGCCTTCATTCCAGGTTCAGTACTTCTCTAGCAAGCAGAATTAGCAACTTACACTCTTCTTGTACCCCCCTCTATGTCCCAAAATTGTACCTACATTCAATCCCACTCGAAAGAGGGAAGAACATAGTCCCAAAGCATAGCCTTCAAATTGCACTATTTTGCACTATTTGCAGGTACATTTTGGTCTTGGCACATGTAGTTCTGGTAGCGTAGCCATGGTCTATCAATCCCTTGGGGTCCAGTGAAGCGTATCAAGCATAGCACCAATTGCTCCAGTGGGAGCATATCAAGGTTCAACGTAGCCCAACTTACCCCTTTGCCATATGGCACATGATCTACACTTCACTTTAACCCTTATCCTATAAATACCCCCGCATTCCATACTCTAGAGGTTGGCAATTCATTCTAGTGGTGGGCATTTGAAGCATTTGGCTAGTAAATCCAAGCAGCAGTTAGCATCTTAGAGCACCACTTAGCACCTAAGGCACCTTGATCACCTTGCACACTGGTGCATATTAGCACCTTGGCAACACCTTTGCATCCACTCAGGACTGCAGCACACTGCAAGCTCACAGGACATCATGGCAGCCAACCTAGTAGGCACAAACCTTGCAGTAGATGTCAATCTTCACCTGGGACACCCCAAAGGCTCTAGCTACACTATTATTACACCTTTCTGTACACCATGTACCTCTACAAAGCTCATTTGTAATTGCTACACCCCTCGTCTAGAATTGCATCATCCTTTCTTTTTCTCAAACTCCATTGCATTCTAAGCATTTCCTCCATTACATTTTAAGCATTTTTTGACATTTAGTATCGCATTGATACTTTTTCATTATTTTATACATTTTTTTGCACACTTGCACCATTTTTCTCGTGCCAAGACACCTTGCTACGCTCAGGCCTAGTCGACCTTGATACTACTGAGAACATCGTTAGTGCTCGTATTTTTGACTAACCATGCCACCCCCTAGTTACAACCAATACCCTGGTTACAGTCAACAAAGTTCCTATTCGATGAATAAGACTATCTAGGGCACTCCACCTCTGTTTTCCAGTAAGGCCCTCGCATGGAGGTGGGGTTAGGCTGTGCACCCACGAACCCCTTAGTGTTCTAGCTGTTGGTGTTTTTGATCGTTACAACTATTAAATTGCTTAAGATTCTTTTCTAATATAACATAAGCTCTTATTTGGCAAACCTTAATATAAGTATAACATTGCACAAAAAAAAAGTTATAAAGGCAACCTAGAAAAATCCCAAAACTAAATGCCAAGTGAAATACTATCTAAACCATTAGCTAAGTAATGAAAATAAAATAGGAAGAAATGAAATCACAAGATTAAAAAAAAGTAGTTGAATTGATGAATTAGTAAGCCATCTTATAATCTTCAATATCTTCTTCTTGATCTTCCACCAATTCCCCTTTTCATCATACTACTTGTAGATTTTCTTTCCTTCTCATTTTTTGTTCAAAATAATTCTCATTAAATTTCAAACTTGTAGCAAAATCATCAACCTCAAGCAAAGCCTTTGTAACAAGTGAGTAACCACAACAACATGGTTCCCTCCCTCTTCCTTGTACAGAAATGATCATCCATGTGTGAGTTGTCTTCAAAATGACTATTAATTCATGGGAAGATTTGCAACTGGGGTTGTATCTACATTTCAAATGAATAATCTTGCAAATGTTGTGAGCATGATGATATAGGTGAAGGTAGTTGTGGAAGAATGGAAGTTGAAAGAGAAGGAGAAGAAAATATTTGCAGCATGTTCATGTTCATATTCATGGTGATGAAAGTGTGTATTATGCCTAAACTCGTTCTTTACTGAATAATCTACATTAATCTTTTTCATAAATTGCTAAACATGTTGTTGTCCAAATTCATGTTTTCATCTTCATGCCTAGCATCTTTATTGTAGTGAAGCAAGGTGAGTTCATGTATGAGATAGCAACAAAAATGATGTCAATCCCATTGGAGTGGGCTATGATGAATGACACCCATGGTTGGTGAATGAATAATCACAAAGTGTCGAACCAAAAACAAAAATAAAAAACAAAATTTGATACAATCATGACCCATCATGATGGAAAACCTGTGAACTACACATTACCCTAGTCTTAAATAAGTTGCCCATAAATTGGTAACAAACCAAAGCTATGGCTTTTTCCATGACCTGATCATAAGTAATTTCTTTTCTTCTACATGAATAAACATGACCTTTTCATATACACTTGCTTCATGTTGTTGTAAATACTGATATTGGCCAAGTTAACTACCTCATCCAAGTCTACATTGTCCATGGTTATGAGGGAAGTCTTCATTGCCCAACTCCAGTTTCACCGACTTCATGTAGCTCTTTGATCATTCTTGTGCTTCTCTACCATTGTCCTTCCAGTCTATCATCCTCAAGCATTTCTTCTTTAATGTAGGAAAGATTTATTATACATAGCCAAATGACAAGTTTTTAAACATCTATCTTCTTTGATGATATTCCATTTAATAAATATTTAAGAGTGTTATGACCTATGATTCCACCAATTTGAGTCATAATATGTGTCTTCCTACTACTAATTAAGTTTGCTAATTTGAAATCAACCAGCACTACTTGAAAGTCTGCATCTAGTAAAATATTAGTAGTCTTTAAATCATAGTGAATATTAGTTACATGATTAGCATTATAACCTTATAAATCATGCTCCATTTAATGGAAGAAATGTGCCAATAGAGAATTGTACCAACTTTGGAGAAACAAGTAGGATGATGCAACAATTAAGATTGAAGGAGTCCTAGTGTCTTATTTTATAGAAGCCATTACAAGGCTATAAAAATTCCAAATTTTAGAGCCAAGGTAGCATAAATATCCACCAAATTTTACATAGATACAACGAAGCTGTGGTTGTAGAGAGCCTATGGGAGAGAGGGCAAAGAATACAATGAATTAACTACTAAGAGGAAGATTTATTTTAAGATTGGAACTTATCACATGTTCCCAACCAAAAGATTCAATATGATCTCCACTTATGTAGCAAGAGGAAGCGCAATCCTAATGGAAACATTTAATGCCAACATAGCAAATTTTCTCTTCGTAGAGATTCAAAGAAGGTTCAAAGAGAAGAAGGTAGGGAAACTCACATTGTCATTGCCTTGCCTAATTAGAAAGTTGTACAAGAAACTGGGGATTTTGGGATACACCAATGATGTTTTGGGAAAAGCCCAAAATGTATCTTACGTAGAAATGTCTAAACTAGTACCACCAAAGAAAGATCAATTGAAAAATCCAACAAGCACTAAGGGGACATCAAGTTTTACACCTGAAAGTAATGTTTAAGCAACTAGAAAGTAGCAACAAGCAGGACATAGTGGATCAATGCCTATTGGTGATAAACCTAAATAGCAAGCTCCACCAACATAACAAGATTACAAACCTTCAATTAGTCACTTGTAATAAATAGCAGAACTATCAACTGAGGAGCAAGGGAAGGTTCTGCTCTATAAGGAGTAAGGGATAACTCTGTAAGATCTACAATATCCATAGGACTTGCTAGTGGGTAGATATCTCTATAAGTAGGAGGAAACAATGACTGGGCACAACAAATCTTAGGGAATGCTGCATATTTCCAAGTGATGTTAGAGACCAAAGAATGAGCCACAATAGTGGTCATGTAACACCAAGATGCAACAAAAGTAATAGATATTATCACCAATCATATCGAAGACTTCTTTAATGTTCCCATTGTGTCATTGGAAGATATTACTAGAGCTAGAGATGTGCAAATGTCAGCCAAAATGTCCATGACCATAGTAGCGCATGAAGATGTCCTTAATTGACTACTAAAAATGGGCCAAGTTATGTAGAATCTGTTTGATATCCCTAGTGATATCATTGTAGTGTAGTCAGATCTTATCTCCATAAAGGATAAACTGGTCATGGCTGAAACAAGAGTTGAACATGCAACAAATGAAGTGCAGAGGTTGCAAGTTGAATTAGCAGCTTTGAAAGTAGAAAGAAGAGACCCCTACACAATACATAGCACTAGACCAGTTAGAACAATTTAGAACAAAATTGGTGAGGTAGTTGATAGCATAAAATATTTAGGTTGATATGGAAAAAAAGAAGCCTATGTGGAACACATTTGTGGCTAAAGCAGAAATCTATGCATATGTTGAAGCTATTACTGCCTTAGAGGAAGAAAACAAGAAGCTTGCTACAAACAACATAAGTTTGACATACATCGAGAAGTAGAAGATTGTTCTTAAGGAAAGCATTCATCAACTACAAGAATAATTTATCAAAGTCAATCAAGACATGAACAAATATGCTAAAGAAAATCACACCCTATCAATGGAAGAAGTCTGCACAATCCACTAGAAGTTAGCAATTGAAATAAGTGCATGGCAAAATAAGGCCAAAAAGCATGAAAAGCTCAAGGAATACTTTAAGGACTAGGTGGGCATGTATAAGAAGATTAATGAGAAAGAGATCCAAATGCCAAAGGCCAAGATCATTTCAATCACAACTGAGACACCAAATTGGTAGCCAATTCTGGACAACCTTGCCAATGTCCACCAAGTTGAAGTAAAAAATAAGGACCTATAGAGAGAAGATCTTAGAGAGTACATGGGATTAGCAAACCTTTGGTATGCTAACTTGACCATGTTAACAATGGGATGACCAAGGAATGAGCTTGAGAAATAGGTAGCGATAGTCTATGCAATGTATGAAAAGAAGTTTGTAGATAAGAAGGATGAACAATAGAAATTTCATGTTACAAACTCTAAGCTTGAAGTAGTTAAAGCCATCTACCAAGGGCAGAAGGATGTAGCAGCAAACCTAGCCCACTAAATGATCAATTACTAAGAACTAAGAAAGGTGGCTAGGATGTTTGAGGAAGAAAGAAGGCTAATAGGATGTTTCCATAGCTACCATGTCCATGGGATGTATCGATGTCATAAAAAATTGCAAAATTTGCATGGATAGCACACAATCCCAAGTCAAAAGAAGAGAAGCTTTAGACACTTCTTAATTGATATCAATTTCAAAAGCCTGATGATAAGGGGAAGAAGCTGATGGAGGAGCCTCCACTGCTGGGAACATAAAGGCTACATCGAACTATCTCATTTTGTTTTTTTTTTTTTGTTGTTAAATGTGTCCATCATGCTATGCATAATAATTTTATAAAAATAGTACTCAAACCACAATGCGACATTTAGAGTTATATATATAGGAAGTCATGTCACATTTGAGTATACCTTCTAATTTTGTAAGGAACTCTATCGTTATTTTATTTTAACTTAAGGATGAGTTTTCAATCAATCATGGGGGTGTGATAAAACCATTTTTTGTCAAGAATAATATTGCATCAACAATATCGTAGCTCTACCTACATCATCATTAATACAATCTACTGGGAGCTATGTGGCCCTATAAATACTGATACTTGGTCACATTAGTGAAACAAATTTATTCCATCCCTTAGCAAAACTCTTACAGTTTGTTTTCATAGTTAGGGATAGAGTGAATGCCCACAATGTGGTGTTGAGTAGTTGAATGGAATCTTTATTCAAGTGGATTATACTTGGGCACAGTTCATGTTTGGTAATAAAGATTGAGATTGTTTTTCATCATTGTAGCATCCACATAGTTCTTTTATTTAACTTAGCTAATTTCTTAGTTTAATTTTCATGTTTACTTTAGCTTACCTCTTTACATTTTCAAAGTGCTTTGCTTTTCACATTTATTAATAAGGTGGAATGAGTACGATTGGTTTTGAGCATTAAGTGTAATTATTTGGTACCCCAGTAGTGGTTTTGCTTGATTTTCTTTGTGGTGAATTGACTTGGTAATCCTAGTAATGGTTACATAAGCCCAAGACGTATATGGTAAGACAAGAATGAATGCTCATTGCCATAGGCTAGAATAGGTTTAGATTTCTATCATTACTTAGATTCAAATTTTGTTCTTACCATTGTTATGGAAGCACTTAGGAGTAATATGAGTCCACAACATCAACATATCCTATGCCTCACTTAGAGTTAAACCATACATTTGTACTTCACTAACTCAAAGTAAAAAGATAATGATCATAACTCGATTATCAACTCTTAGCATACTTACATTGTATGGTGGATTGTTGGGATGCCCTACTGCTCATCAACTGTTTTTGCTCATATAGGAAAAAATTGCATTTGTAAGGATTTTAACGCTAGGATTGCAGTTAAACAAATCCTAGTAAGCTTTTGAAATCAGAAGGATAATTAGACTTTGGGAATAGTGTAGAGCGAAAAAGGTCTTTTCAAATACATAGGTCAATCATAGAAGTAGATATTTGTTGAATTGGAATCAAGGTTCAAATTTAGTAATTTTTAATGGATTAAACAAATTTTCCTATTCTTGTTGCTACACATTCACAAGATTACAAGGTTCCTCATGTATAATTTTTTTGATTACAAATATAGAGAGTCAAGCATATATTAAACAATTTGAGATATGTGATGGGGGGATTGAGTCTAAGCATCAACTACTTTATTTTGGCCTTTTGATAAATTTATAGCATGTTAGATAACAAAGAAAGCCAATTTGATTACTAGTTTGTATAGTATTTCTTTTTAAAATATTTTTGATATGTTTTGAATTTTTAAAATGTGACATGATGATAGCTCTAATGATCTTTTATGTCTAGGTTTTTAGACTTTTTTTTCTTGTCTTACCAAATAAAAGATGAAAGTGAATGACATCTTGGTGTCTTAGCTATGTTGATTAACAGTATCATATAGTAGTATATAATAATTGAAAAAGTAGACAAATACAAGTAACATGTTTGGGTTTATTTAGCCCATGAGAAGGGTTTTTTCTCCCTAAGCTTCTTATTATTTTATTCCTTGAGGAGACACTTTTTATGACAAAGAAAACATATCAAGGAACTTTCCCTTTCAATTTTTATAATGGATATTACTATTTTTATTCATATAGAAGAATTACATTTGTGGGGATTTTAATGCTAGGATTGGACTTGAACAAATCCTAGTAAGCCTTTGAAATTAGCAAGCTAATTAGACTATAAAAATAATGTAGAGTGAAAAAGGTTTTCTTAAGATACATAGGTCAAACATTGAGGTAGATATTTGTTGAATTTGAATCAAGATTTAAATTTTTTAATTTTAATGAATTAAACAATTTTTTTTAAATTATTGTTACTACAAATTTAGATGACCACAAGGTTGCTTATGTATAATTTTTTAATTGGCAATATAGAGAGTCAGACATATATTAAACACTTTAAGGTGTATGATGAGGTGATTGAATCACACTACCAATGAATTTATTTTAGCCTTTTAATTAATTTACAACATGTTAGACAATAAAGAAAGCTAGTTTTTTGTAGAATGATAGATAAAGTCAAGCTAGATTTTCAAGAGACAATCCAAAAACATTGGAAGCCTAATGCAAACCTTGTAGAAATTTTAGTGGTGGTAGTACAATAGGTTTATCTAAAAATAACAACATAGTTCTAGCCTTGGTTTAATTTTGAATATATGGTAGCTAGAATTAAATTGAAAATGCAAAAATCTCCAATAGCTGTCATGCATTATAAGAATTTGATTTGCAACAAAAAGATGCAGTCCAGTTAAGAATGATGAACCAAGATACTTTTAGAAGTTTCTTCGTAGAAAGGAAAGACTAGAACCAAAATTTCCCTTTTCAAATATTAAGAAATTTTATTAAAAATTATTTTAGGGTAACAAAGAGTTTTTAGGATATTTGAAGAGCAATAACAATCTTTTCATCTTATATGAAGATACTATATAGAGCATCATTAGACTAGCCTTAGGTAAAGTAGTTGATGTAGCAAAGCTATATAGAGAAATGCTTACTTGGGAAGAATCTTTAGCATAGAAGATAATATGGAAACATCTAAACCATGCCCTCCATTTTGGTTTTGATAAATAATAATACATTAATAGGGATATTTTGCTGATAAGTTTATTGTAATCAATAATATTTTTCCTAAGATTTTAGGAAATATTCATGAATAAAGATCAGTGGATATATGGAAGAAAACAATTTATAAGTAGTCTCATAAGCTATGTTTAGGCTTCATCATTTTACTATTGATCAGCTCATTGAATTGAAATGTATTATTGATTGTACAAAACGATAAAAAAAGGAACTATTTTTTACTTCATGAATTTTTGTAAAGAATAAGATTTAGTTATTCGAAGTAAGTTATAGAATTATGTGTTGTGAATTCAAGCAGTAAAATTCACATAATATTCTAGATGATGCACATGTTGTATCTTGTGTGAATGCATTATGCTACACATGGTAAATTTTCCATTTCATTTCATGTTATCCAATCTTCCATACTGTTGATGTCAACACTCCCATGCTTGCATGGGGCCATGATTATCAACATCTCTATTTCTCTCTTAATAACCACAATAAAAATCATGCAAGTAGTGGGAGTTTAAGCTATCAGGTGATAGTCATTAATGGCAGTAGTTACAGATATTAGTGGTAGATGTTTTGGAAGTTATGATGATTACAGTCATTAATGATAGCGGTTACGATCATTAGTGGGAAACGTTTCAGAAGTTATGACAATTACAGTCATTAATGATGGTGGTTACAGTCATTAGTAGCAGATGTTTTGGAAGTTATGACGGTTACGAACATAAGTGGGCACTTAATTGGAGAATGTGAGAGTTATTTCATAAGAAGTGATGGAAGTTTTTGTAGCCGTTACATGAAATGTATGCATCATTATGGATGGCTGCAGTGGCTATAAAATGGAGTCTAGAGGGGGCTCTTTAGAGAAGAAGGAAGGAAGGGAGGTCCCAAAAATAGGCTTTGGCTATCAGTCTGAAGGGGCAACTTCCTCTCCACTAAGTATCAATTTTTTTTCTTTTCTTTTCTCTTCTTTATAGGTTTCTAGTTGATCTTTGAGGAGAGTCCAAGGCAGGAGCCAGTAGCTCAAAATTGGATCCTTGCAAGCCTTCTCGATGACGGCAGGAGCTTGTCATGTTGGTGCAGACACGGGTGAATGATCTTCCTCTCTACGGTGAGGCACAAAAGGTGGTAAATGATGGTAGGCTTTAAGAACTGTAGTTGCTACCTTGTGTAGACTATAGTGGGCAGTCTCTTTCTCTCTCTCTCCCTCTCTTGTGGCCATCGCAGTCTTCCTACCCAGCAGTGAATACCATCGGTAGTCATGGACTAGCAACGTCAGCGGGACCAGGGAAAATTCAATTCTTTTAATTATCTATTGTATTGAAGATAATTATTTAATTTAAATTCCAAATTTCTTTCTAGTTTATTATTTGCAAAAGGCCACGTAGCCCTCTCGAGCTGAGACTATTCCTAGGTTTTCGTACCAATACGAGAGGTGCCCTAGGCAATAGTCTCCTAAAACAAGTTTTCTTTCTTGGTGTTGGTGTGACCAAAATTTTTGCATCAACACCTTTTTGACACTAGAAGGAGGGCCTTTCTCCCACCTTTTATTTATCAGCTTTTCTTGTCATTTTTCTAGCCATTGTTATCTCCTTTTCTAAAATATCTATTTTCTGTTCTTTTTAGTCTCTATTCTATTTTTATTCCCTGAAAATTTCATTTTTTTTGTTTCAAATTTGTTTTATTTAAAATTTCTATTTTCAGCCATTGTCTTGAAAAATATTTTAAAAGAATTTTTGAGCCCTTTATTTCTTTTTTTCAAAAGTTCATTTCTTGAAAAATTCCAGGTCTCATCACCCATTTTTGTTTAATTTTTTTTGTTATTGTTGTTTTCCTTTTTTAAAATCCTTCTATCCAAGTCCCATTTTTGAATTTGTGTTTTGGCGGTCCTTACCTTAGTCTTGGGTTAGGTAAGGTGGTTTTATTTGATTATGCAATTTTAAGTTTATTTTTCTAAGATCTTGCATTTTATTATTTCCCTTTTTAATTTTATAAGTATTGCAATTTTATACATTTATTTTTCTTTTCAAAAAAAATAGCACATGTTAGTGTTTTTCTTTACCAAAAAAAATATTATTTTAATATTTTCTTTTCTTTTTAAGTAATTTTATAGTTTCATTCTAACAATTATATTTTATAGTTCTATTTTATTAGCAAACTCTCCTCTACTTCTAACTAACCAATCACTCGTCTTTTCTCATTAAGGAAACAACGAGCCTCACGTTTTCCAAGTTTTATTCCTAGGAGAGCCTGGACTAGGATGGCAACCAATCAACCCCCGGCTCCCTTAGTCAATAACCCCTTTAACTTTACTAACTACCACAACATCGCAAAGTCACTCCAGAATATAAATTTTTTCTACTATCCCACAAACCCTACTAGTGATGCCTGCCAACATATACAATGCTTTGAAACCTTACTAGGCATCTACAACATTGTCCAAAATGATGTGGCATGTAGAGTATTTGTGACAACTTTAAGAACCAAAGCAATCCAATGGTTTTTGATGCACCCCAATGGCTCCATTAACTCATGGCAGGAGTTCAAAAATAAGTTCTTGACTCAGTTTGACAAATTCACAAGACTTGCCATAGCATCTAGCAACTTTACTAGCTTCAGAAAGCTACCTAGAGAAAATGTTAGGGATTACAACCTAAGATTCCTTCACTAATTGGCCTATGTGCCAAGTGAGATGCGTCCACAACCTGATGGCATCCTCAACTTTTACCTCTCTACCATCAACCCATTCTTTACCTATGCCATCAAATCGAACCCTAACATAACAGAAATACAAGGAGCAATGGCTAAACCCGTGGAGCTAGAAAAAATTACCCTTATGAATAGCATTCAAACCCAGTTTGGAATGATGAGAATTACCAATCCTATGCAACATAGTCCTTTACCTCTATCAACTTTTCCAATGACCAACACTATGTTCCAAACTCCCATTCCCCTTTAAATGACTCAACCTACAAATGGCTATTTTCAAGGTCCCACATCTTCTCCATTCCTACCATCTAACACTAGTTTGAATGAGGATCAATTGAAGGCCTTAATTCAGTCCATCATAAACCCAACCAAGGTATCCAACCCTACTAAATCCCCAACTAAAACTCAAGATCAAATGACCTAGATATTAACTTCACTTCAAAAACTTTCAAATGAAGTAGTTGAATTAAAGAGAAATAACAACAAGGGTCCTATACAACCAGAAAAGTCAAGTTCATCAACCAATGATGATTATTACTACCTCCATAACACTAGGCAACATTCTGAGAAGGCTTGTCCCCAATTTTTAGAATTATATGGTGACAACACCCAAGGTCAACAAAATGGAAAACCTTCTATTATAGTCCTTAAGGTACCTCATGAAATAGAAAATGAAGAGGTTTCCTTATTGGTGCAAGTTATGGTAAGGAATCCCAACCCACATAATGCTCGTAGACTTACTGACATTATGAACAACCCATAGCAAAAAACTAGGACTGATCCTTACACTCCTCTAAATAGAAGAGCTCCTAGTCAAAGTAACACACATACTCAAACCGGGTCATTCCAAACAAACGCTTCACAATGATCAAACCCACCTTCTATACTTAGAAGAACTCCACCTCAACAAGAAGCTAAAGATGAAGACAAGACTTATGATCTAGTTTTGGATTTGAAGAAAATTAAATCTTACATCTCAATGTATGAACTTTTACAATTTAACGAAGTGAAAGAGGTGATACAGAACATAGTTCATACATCTGAAACTAGAAAAGAAAAATTCCCAATCCTTGAAAGACAAGTTCACTTCATGGAAATTCCTAACGTGCTATTAGTACACAATGAAAACAATTCCATGATGAACAAGAAAAAGCAACCTACTTTCCTAACAACCTTGATCATTGATGAGTGGCGAGGTACCCCTACACTCAACCATACAAATATGAGCGTTACACGCGCGATCTAGTCGAACTCTAAGGATTAAGTGCTTACGTGCCTTATGGAACACTTAAGGTTAATCAATCGTTGCCTTCCCAGACTTACTTGTATTGTCACGGTTGTATGGTTAAGTAAGTCTGAGGTATATGATTTTTATGTCTTTATCTTTTTATTGCCTATGCTAAGAGAGTAAGGGGTAAAGAGACTAAGTAACTAACTTTCACTAACTAAACTTCAATCATCCTAGCATCAATATCCGTTCCCACTTACTGTACACACCCTAAACCAGTGCAACGCTATTGGGATTACCAAACGCTATTCATTACTGGGTTACCAAGCGTAGCACACATGCTCGAAGCGGTCGTACTGAATGCACTTAACTAGGAGTTGAGGGTTGAGAGAGATTAATTATCTAAGAAAGCATTTAAGCATTTAACATTAATTAAATCCTAATTAGCTTAGTCCATGCACTACAAGGTTTATCAGAAAGTTCGTCTTTATTTCTGTACAAAATGTGTGCTCAGGTACAATTTGCTCGAATAAAGATCCGTTCACTTTGAGACTCCTACTGCGGGCACATGGAAATTATTCTATCTCTGGAATGGTAAAACTGCTAGAGTTTCGCTAAGGGTCTAGATCTAGATGGAGAAACAAGGTGGAGCCACCTCTTATTTTAGGGAAGAATGTTCATAATTGTTTGATGGATTTTGGAGCAACCGTCAGTGTCATGCCACTTGAGGTATGTAAGACTTTAGGAGCACAAATGATACCACAAATGAAAAATGTGATTCAACTCGATGGGTCCAATGTACCTATAGTAGGGTCATTAAAATGAGTGAAAGTGCAACTAAAATAATACCCTACATTTACATGTTACATAGATATCCTGATAGTTGACATGTCACTTACCTATGGTGTGCTCCTATGTAGAACTTTTGGAGCCAAATTTGGGGGCTTCTTTAGGTCAGATTTCTCAGAGCTATTAATCCCTATCAAAGGAAAATCTGAATACATGACTATACCTCAAGAACCCTTCTAAAAAAAAGTAGTTACAACCTTAGATCAACAAAATCAATCTTTGAAAGATCAAAACGCTAATCTTTATGTTGGGGTTATTGAGGTTGAGCACAGTGAATATGTTAAAAATAACTATGTGAGTGAAATTACAAAAATAAATCCTATCTCTCATGTAGATTCCACCCTATCTTACCAAGGTTCTAGAGAAGGTGAAGAAAGCAATGAAGATACCTTACCTTATCAACAACACGATGGATTGATTTTGTCTGAGTGATCCACCACCTTTAGGGGAAGATAAAGATATAAATAAGATTCTACTTCTTAAAATAGTTGAAAGCTTGCTAAACTTTAATGACACATCCATGGAACATTCTCTTAGAAAGGTTATATTTGATGACCCACCAGGACCTAAACCTATCATTGAAACTTATATCAAAGAAAAACTTTAGAGAAAATAATCAAGCAAGTTAAGATTAGGTCTTGATTTTCGTAATCTTAAGCACTGACAATGTCTTGACAACAGGTACATTGGTGAAGTCTTTAAGATAGGAGACCTAGTCCTAGGAAAAGGTAGAACATTTGACCAAGAAAACCTTCAAAGTAAGTTCTCTCCTATGTGGTCAAGCCCATTCTGAATTAAAGACATCATTGGCCCCAATATGTACAAGTTTGCTGATGTGCAAGGATATAAGTCACCTAGAAATTTTAATGCATTCCATC
>MNCI01031670.1:35396-50450 GCA_015680685.1 Gnetum montanum
AAAGAAATCATAATTATATATTTCAATTATATATAGATATATGTAGTTAAAATAAATAAAATTATGTATTTAGAGTTCAATTAAATAAGATGGTGTGGTCTGGATGGCCCATGTCTAGTTCTCTTTTGATTATTTGGTTATTTTAATCATGTTTAGGTTAATATAGTTTACTTTGAAGTTTCCATTTGCTTGTTTTGTGATGTTTGTAATTTTCTATCTAGTACATCTCCTTTAAAAATTTTTGTGGTCTTGTTCCTTGCACTTGCATGCAATTAAAAGTTTGGGGGCTAAGTGTTGATGTCAACACTCCCATTCTTGCATGAGGCCATGATTATCAACGTCTCTATTTCTCTATTAATAACCACAATAAAAATCATGCAAGTAGTGGGAGTTTAAACTACCAGGTGGTAGTCATTAATGGCAACAGTTACATACATTAGTGGCAAACGTTTTGGAAGTTACGACAATTATGGTCATTAATGATGGTGGCTATGATAATTAGTAGCAGATGTTTTGGAAGTTACGACGGTTACAGACATAAGTGGGCACTTAATTGGAGAATGTGGGAGTTATTACATAAGAAGTGGCGGCAGTTTTGTAGCTGCTATATGAAACATACACATCATTATGGATGGCCCTAGCGGCTATAAAATGCAATCTAGAGGGGGGTTCTTTAGAGAAGAAGGAAGGAAGGGAGGTCCCAAAAACATGCTCTAACTATCAGTCTAAAGGGGCAGCTTCCACTCCACTAAGTAGCAATTTTTTTTCTTTTCTTTTCTCTTCTTTACAGGTTTCTAGTTGATCTTTGAGGAGGGTCCAAGGTAGGAGCCTGCAGCTCAAAATTGGATCCTTGCGAATCTTCTCGGTGATGGCAAGAGCTTGTCACAGTGGTGCAAATGTGGGTGAACAATCTTCCTCTCTACGATGGTGCACAAAAGATGGCAAACGATGGTAGGCTTTAAGAATTGTAGTTGCTACCCTGTGTGGACTGTAGTGGGCAGTCTCTTTCTCTCTCTCTCCCTCTCTCGTGGCGATCACGGTCTTCTTGCCCAGCAGTGGATACCATCGGCAGTCACAGACTAGCAGCATCAGTGGGACTTGGGAAAATTTAGTTCTTTTAATTATCTATTTTATTGAAGATAATTATTTAATTTAAATTCTAGATTTCTCTCTAGTTTATTATTTGCAAAAGGCCACGTAGCCCTCTCCAACTGAGACTATTCCCGGGTTTTCGTACCCATACGGGAGGCGCCCTAGGCAATAGTCTCCTAAAACGAGTTTTCTTTCTCGATGTTGGTGTGACCAAAATTTATGCATCAACACATACATATTGCATAGTTTTGCTATTACACCATTTGAAATTTTTGGTATGTAATACATTGTTATACCATTCATTGCAACAAACCATACAATGTGTGCATACTAGCTTCATGTGTTGCAATAAAAGTGAAATAATTAAACACCCTCCAAGTAGAGTCAAAAATAATAATTGCATGAATGAAGCACCTAAAAAATTTTGTTGAGGATTTTATTATGCAAATGAAATTTTTACCAAATTATTCAAAAAATCAGTAAAAAATGTCCTTAAAAATATATAGCATTGGAAACAAATGTAGGTAATGCATCTCATACATAAGAACATGTCCAACATAGAAATGTGAATCATAATTTATATTGAGTGAGAGAATTTTAAAAACACTATAAGGGAAAGGAGAAAATAAGAAAAATCATTTAATCTACACATCATTAGAGCATATAAAAAGAAGAAAAATCCCCAAGATACTAGAAGAAAATTTGCATATAATAAAGTAGTCCCTTATATTGGATTCTTTTAGAATAGATTAGAAGGGAGAAAGAAATCAGCATATTATTATTAGATTTAAGGATGTTGGAGTAGCAACAAAATTTTAGGATAATCAACATAATCTAAAAGTTGAAAAGTTATGACAAAATAAAGAAATTTTATATAAAGAACACGCTGAAAAATTTGAAGAATGTTAAAAAAAAAAAAAAGAGACAAGAGAGGAATGAAAATTTGCTTATCTTAATGCAAAATAGATTACATTTAATAATTTCAATATTTTTGGGATTACTGAAACATGACATGAGGACAACTCCAATGACCTTTTATGTTTAGGCTTTTAAAGTTTTTCATTTTCTCACCAAAGAAAATATGAAGACATTCTATTAGCTTGAATATGGTGATTCGTAGTAGCATACAACAATATATAGCAATTGAAAAAGTGGATAAATACAAGCAATATGTTTGAATTCAAGTAGCCCATTAGAAAGTTTTTTTTTCTTAGCTTATTGTTATTTTGTTCCTTGAGAAACCACTTTTAATAATTGGGGGGAGGGGAGGAGGAGGAAGGGTCTATTGAAACTTGAAATAATTGAAATATAGGTACATCCCAAGATTTATAGAAGTTTATAACTTAGTGCTACTTAGTAAAATCGAACGTGTGACCTAGGGTTACTAGGCTAAGACCTATACCACTAGGCTAATACCTCATTGTTGAGAAGCAACCTTTTATGACAAAAGAAAACCTTTCAAAGAACTTTCCTTTTTCATTTTTCATAATGGATATACTATTTTTTGCTATAAGGAAAAAATGCATTTATGAAGATTTTAATGCTAGGATTGGATTTAAAAAAATCTTGGTAAGCTTTTAAAATCAACAAGGTTGATTAGACTATGAGAGTAATGTAGAGTAAAAATTGTTTTTCCAAGATGCATAGGTCAAACATAGAAGTACATATTTGTTGAATTGGAATCAAGGTTTAAATTTAGTAATTCTTAATAGATTAAATGTTATTTCTCATTCTTATTGCTACACATTTGCATGAGCATAATATTGCTAATGTATAATTTTTTTAATTGCCAATATAGATAGTCTAACATATATTAAACACTTTGAGATATGTGATGAGGTGATTAAATCTAACCACCAACCAGTTTATTTTAATTTTTAAATAAATTTATACAACAAAGAAAGCTAGTTTCTTGTAGAATAATAGCTAAAGTCAAGTTAGATTTTTTTGATTCTTGATCCAAACCTAAACCTCATAAATCATTATAGTTTGGACCATTGTTTGAAAAAGATATTTTTGAATTATCTAAATCCAAATATTATGATTACTATTATTCCTACGAAAATGTTCTTTTTACTCCTACAATGACACCTCCACAAACTAAGTATCGAAAAAAACTTAGCCTATGGCAATAAATGATCTTCAGATCAATATAACCCTCGAGATATCAACGATTATGAAATGAAAGGGTATGAATACTTCAATCTAATATGGACTTAGCATATCATACATGAACCAAAAGTAATAGAGAATGATGAAAGGTGAAATTTTAATCTTAAAAATGACCAAGTGTAAAAGCCTTGGAAAATTGACTAAGTGTAAATTATTGGAAAATAAACTAAGTGTAGGATGGAGAAATAAGGATCGAAACAAAACTAAGCATATAAAACTTATGTAAAATAATCTAGGATATTGAAGTAATAATATTATTTTGTAGAGAGAAGGATCTTAGATCCCTCTATGAAAAATGGGATATTTAAGTGGAAAAACAGATAAGTATGAAAATGCTAAAAATTTGACTAAGTATGGAATATAATGTAAAAGATGAAATAAATTCTAAGTATAGACCAAAAATTAAAAAAAATGTAAAATAACATGAGCAATAGCTCCGATGATGCTTATGGAATTATAATGTTCATTTTCAATGCTAATACTATCACTGCCGTTAAAACATATTAGGACATATGTTCCATAACGTCTTCCAATGTGAATTTTCTATATCTAATAAATTCTTTTTTCCATCTCCTATAAATATAAAGCTTAATTTTTAGTAGTTTATGCTTATTAACATTTTGATGTTTTTAGTATGGATAATAATGACTTAAATAGTTACAAGATTCCATGTAATTTATTTATCATTCATATGTAGGAAACAATTTAGTGATACCAAAGTTGTTCCAAGTGGTATATAATTTAAATAAATTAGTAGCCTAAGCTCCTTAATTAAAAGGAATTCATTATGAATTAACTTGCTTAACCATATCTTTTGAAATTGTAATATGCTTGTAATTACATGGAATGAAGCTTTTAGCCTCTATGATTTGTGTAATGTCTCATCCTTTGTTAAGGGCGAAGTTGTACTATAATCATGTAATTAGCTTTAGAAGAAAAGGTGCCTCATTATGAGGAGTTACAACTATTCATGGTACCCCTTAGAAATGGGTTTGACTTGGGGCATTTAAGGATGAGTTTATAGGTTGTATCAGGATGGAGTTGCAGAGCCAAGATTGGTAAGTAATGAGAGCTAGGTGAAGTGGGATAAGAAGGGGTTGATCATCCCTTTTGGCTAGATAGCCTAACCATGGTGGTTGTGTTGTATTATCTCTAAGGTCCTAAGTGTCATAGGAAGATAACTTAGAGAGCATTACACTATACCAACCAAACATCAATAACATTTTTTCACTATTTTCTATTTCTGCTCTATTCGATGTTCATTCCTCATTATTCTCCATGTTATATGAGCGATCAAGTTATTTTCAAGTAATGTAGCATTTTTATGAAAGGAACAATCATATTTCATTGACATCCAAGAATGGGATGTCACATTTGGTCTTGAAGCAAACCACAATTCAAGAGCCAAAGTGGAAGAGAATTCTAAAAAAAGGAGAATGCTATTAAATTCTATTATAAATTCTATTATTAATATATGAATGAGAGACATTGAGAAGAGAAATATGAAAATATATGTGAATACATCTAGAATAGGGATATGGAAGGAACCAAAAGGAGGAAGATTAGTTGTCCAGTTTGAAGACTTTGAGAAGATTAATAATAGCCTTGAACTAAGCCTCATGCTCCTCCTTGGTAGCATTGTCCTTATCAATTATCACATAGCATCTGATTAGACCATTGCATAGTTAGTTGATATATTTGATGGCACTCTTTTTTGCAGTGTGTGACTCATCCACTTTTGCAAGTTCACTTCCTAATAGACTTACTTGCAGGGTTCATTGGACCATGTCTTCCTGCCATTCTTTCTCTTTTCTTTGCACACACAAGATTAAGGCTATGAGTGTAAAGATAATAATAAAAATAAAAGAAAAAGAGAAAATAAGAATTACTTATGTGAAGTTGATCATTCTCTATNATCATAAGCTCCCTTGTCACAAGATTTGGACCTCCTCAAGTGGTCCAATTCTTGATGGATGGAGTAAGGTGTATTCCTCACAATTTGTTCACCAAGATTCCAAAGAAGAACAAGCTCTTATTCAATAGCAACCACTATCTGTCCTAGAGAACAAGGGTAACCCATGATGAAGAAGAAGGATTTATGCTAATAGATCCAGGAATGAAGATGGTGGCATGACTTGTGATAATAACTTCTTTGTTAGAGTCACATGTAGAGAAGACTTATGAGGAGATTTGGGAGGAGGGGTTGAAGTCTACTTGAAACCAGACTTGCGTAAAGAACCATTCCCTAGCTCTCGGATGAAGTATCCCCAACCTAAGGACACTTGCATAAAAATGCGTAACATAAGAACAAGGAAAAAGGGAAGGATTCTAAACCATATTGTTATTTGATAATCATAGTACCTTTAGTTATTTTTCTTTTCCTTTGTGCCTTAATACCACCTTTTCACTTGGACCTTATTCTATGTGTTGTTTCTAATTAACAATCAAGATGATAGAATAAATAAATAAACAAATAAGTAAATTCAAAATAATAATAAGGTATGATTTATGATAAACCTTGGAACTTAGCTTAATGGTTACTACATCATCACCTCCCACATCATCACTTCCTGAAGTTATCTCCCTAGTACCTTCCCTTGGTCTAGTTTGCAATCTAAAGTGCACTATCATATAAATACCATGGCAACAAAAAATTATATTAATAAATAAGAAGATATGAAATAAAAGTCAAAAAAATGTATGTCATCATCACCATCCAAATTGCAAACCCAAATGAGACCTTCATTATCTTTCTTAGAACCCTCAACTTGAGTCTTCACAACTCTTTCCTTCTTAAAAAACTCGAGGTATAAGTAGGGATTAGATTCATGCATGCTATTGGTAAAGGAATTATAACTTAAGATCAAACACATAAGCAAAGGTATGCAAGTTATAGTATAAGGTTCTTTGGGGTAATTTTTAGTGGTAGTAGCTAAACCCATGGTAAGGTACAAGGAAGAGAAATAAGAGAGAGGCCAATCATAGACTCCATCATTTTTTGCACCATGAAGAAGAAAATGGAGTAAGAGTTAACTATAGTAGACAATGAATCCCATAAAAATTTATTGTATATAAATTGATATAGGTAGTAATAAATCTCACTTATAAAATCAATTTGGTAATATTTCTTTTGGATCAGAGTAGAATCCTTAACATAATTTTGTTTACAAAAAGATTGGAATTTAAGAGTCTTCATACTGGAAAAAAAAGGATTTTCACCAATATGGAAAGCAAAAGCAATTTGGATGCTGGTAGGAGTAATAGTTAAATTTCCTAAAAGTAAGTCCTGGCTGTGCCAGTCAGGTCGCTTGTTGTCATGTCATTTGTCGCTTGCCATCGCAACGTCCACTACCCGCCACTTGCCATTACGTTGTCAACTACCCTCTCTGTCATGCCACACTGCTCTACGCCTTGCCTGTGTACACTACAAAAACTCTCATCGCTGCACATAAAATCCTCACCATGCTTCTTGTCATCATTTCCACTACATTTGCTAATGTCGCCATCCTTTACCTCCCAGCCTACCATCGATGCTGTCATTCTCCACCTCCCAACCTATTGTTGACATTGCCATTCTCTGCCTCCTATCTTGCTATTGGTGCTATGATTCTTTGCCTTCCCTACCACTACTAGTGCCATGATTCTCCTTCTCCCCTATCATTGTTGATGCTTAGGCAAGGCACATAGGCCAACACTAGCAGCGCAGACCATGTAGGCCCCTTAGGTTGGTGCAGGTCATGTGAGCCAAAATAGACATTTAGTTGATGAAATTTTTTTTGACATTTCATAGAGAATTTAAAATATTTATGAGTTGATGGAAAAAATTGACAAGATGTCAAAACTAACATTGCAAATGTTATTCATAAGAGCACGAAGAAAAATAGTGAAAATAGGAATTTGATGGATTGGAAGTAATTAGAATAAGAACTTCATAATTAAGCACGTTTGTTTATCTTGGAGTAGTACTAGGATGGCTAACCTCTTAGGAAGTCTTGAAAAATATAATTTTTTTGCAACATGAAACAACCATAGATTGTGATTCCAAAGTCTATCTTTAATGAAACAAAAACCATTTCCAATAGATTTGAACCTTCTAGACAACATGGAATAGTCAGATTTAGCTTATGGAAAATGAAAAATTAGTTTTTCAAATCACTATTTAGGGTTATAAAATGTGAAAAGGCCCTACAAAATTCAATATTTACTTGAATAATTAAAATTTTTGGTGGTTAGTTAAGAGTTAAGGTAGAGAAAATTTGTTTGTAGTAGTTTAACCCCCTTTGGAACTAATTAACTAAGACTCAAAAAAAGTGTTGTAGAGACCAAGGAATTATCAATTTGCCTTGTTTCTTCAACTTACAAATGTCTAGAGCCCAAAGAGTACATTGGAGAATGATGAAGTCCTGATTCAAGGATTGAATGGATGCCCTTGAACAAAAAATTAATGAAATCAAAGGCATCTAGGATAAGCTCTAACAATCAAACCAAGGTTTCAGGACAAATATGCAAAATATGTTTGAATAAATCAAGAAGCTTATCTCAAAATTTAGAATAGAAATGGTTTGAAGTAAAAGGGAAGATGGATTCCTTTGTTGATTCCATCAAGATATTAGCTGATCAAATGACTCAAGCCTCCAACCAAAATCACCATCCACCTAGGGACCATCGCCCAACTTAGAACCAAAGTCAACTTCCCCTTAGGAATCAGTATAAAGACCAGTTTCCACCTGTTGGATGCTAAGGAACCGATATTCCTTCATAAGGCCAAAGAGCTAAACTTGAAGGTGAGGGTTATTGGAATTGACAAAATGCACCAAGAGAATCACTAACCTAAGTTCATGCCAAACACGTAAAACTAGATCATTATGATGGAGCCCCTGGATCTAGTGCTAAGGTGAAAGATTTTCTTGACACCATGAAGAATTACTTCAAAATGTTGAACTTATCAAGCTAAGAACGTTTGAAAGTAGTCTCCTTGTATCTAAGAAAGCTAGCTACAACATAGTGGAATGGTCTAAGATTATAGGGTCTAATAACAAATTGGCTTAATTTTTGTTGAGGCTTTGAGAAAAAATTTGCACCAGATTCCTTCCTCAAGGAGCATAAGATGTGATTTGATTCTTTGAAATTGGGTAGATAATCCATCAAAGGTTATTATAAAGAATTCTGTGGCCTCTCTCGGTATGTAATCCACTAGCATGAGGAAGAATTGGCCTCAAAGTTCATCAATGGACTACATGCACAACTATATCCTGAGACACATGGACATAATCTTCAAAGTATTGATGAAGCTTATAGAATTACTAAGGATTATGAAGAATGAAACCAAGTATGAACTATCCTATGACAAGCAACAGTAGAAGAACCACCCACCAAGAGAACTCGATTTGGATGTTTTACTTACGGTGAAGTTCATTTCAAGCAAGATTACCCAAAGTTACGAGCAGGCATACAAAGGAACAATTAAAATGAGAATAAAAAACCCATCTCAAATGTAGCTAAAGAAAAGATTTAAATCACTATTACAACCATATTGAAGAAAATATTAGCATTAAAAAATTAGGTTTAAGAAAATTTCAGTTTGCTTTATAAATTTTTGAAGGATCAATTAAAGGAAAAATGATTAAATGTTTGATTGATAGTGGAGCAAGTGATAACTTTATTTCACCAACTTTGATTAAGTCATTGAATTTTAACTTACCTTCTATGAAAGTTGTTAAAATAGAACTTGTAGATGGAACGATTGTAAGCAAGCATACTGTTGGCGATCATTTGGGACCGAACCACCAATGTTGGGGAGCCTCATGGTCTCATGACCATGGGAGTCATGGGATTGAAGGTGTTCTTCAAATAGGGTTTAGGTGCTTATTGGTCTCTGGCAATACCAAGGCTTATACCTCCAAATAGACTTAGTACTTATAAAATGAACTAATCATGAGAATGTGTTTATGGTTGTGAATGTTAAAATGGTTGGGTTATGTATAAGACTGTAATGTGCTATCATAAAAGAGATTTGGCTAACTTTGTCAAAAACTATGAGTTGTTGGAGATTCCTATTTTGTTCAATCATTTAGTCTATACAGTGCTTATAATACCTACTTGTAATAAATAAAATTTTACAAAAACATTTGAGCACAATTCTACCAATCTACTCCTAATTTTTCTAGGAGAGAAAGTTCCACAAGAAAACTAGAAATAGAGCAACATTCAATGAAAATAGAAAGAGAAAGAAAAGAAAGTAGAATTGTGTGAAATCTTAAATATTTACGCAAGATAAATTGAGATGAGAAAATATTTCACAATAAAGCTATTCCTAATTCAATAACTACAAATTGTCCGAAGTTTTTGAACCCAACAAGCAATTTCATAAAGACAATCTTATTATACTATCAAAAATTGTTGCATAAACTACAACATATGAGTCTCTATTTTGGCTAGTTAATAGTTGTCAAAGATTACATTCAACAAAGCTTTCAAAAAATTTGAAAATTTCTTGATTGAAACACCAAGGCAATAAACTTTAAAAAATAAAGAAGCTATTTAGTGCCATCGAAATATCAAAGATTTTTTTAGATCCTCCATGCTCAAAATAGGTAATTTCTTAAAACACTACTATTAAATTACTCTTTAGGCTTACAATAACATGAGCTCTACTATGTCAAATCTTAATAGGAGTTTAATATTGTGCAAAAATAGAGCTATATAAATAACCAAGGATAAATTTCAAAATTAAATGTCAAGCATGATACTATCTAAATCATTAGCTAATCAACTAAAAAAATGGAAAAAAATGAACTCATAGGATTAAAACAAAGTACCGAATTGATGTCTTCAACAAGCCATCTTACAAGAATTCTTCAAATGTTCTTTCCACTAATCTTCTATTTAAAAATTCTACCCTTCAAGCCTTTTTATAGTGGCTTTGAGTAGTTATAACAATCATAAGAAGTTAAGGAGTATTAGAAATATCTAGGGGATAATTTGTAACCACCCCAGTAAGTTATAACTTGCATAGAAGTTTTGATAAATTTGACAATATATGCTATGATTGGCAAGTGTCTTCTTGGTAATGAAAAACTAAAAATATCATAGAGTTTTTAGTTGTAACCATTAGAGGTAGTTACCAAACTAGAGAAATACATGCCATAGTTGGCAAGTGTCATGTCTAATGCAAACATTTAGGAGGTTTACTTGTGCTTCTATACAAATTTCATGGGAAATGAATAAAATAGATATAAAAAATCAAAGGTCTATATCATAAATTTCTCATGTACTCTTTTATTTGGACTTAAATTATAATTTGTGCTCATTATAATAATCTATATAGGTTTTTTAAAAATATATATATATTATGTCCCAATGTAAACCTTTCATTTCAAATAGAAACACAATTTTCTCTAATTGGTTGCAGAAACACAAGGGTAAAGTTTTATTGTTGCTATGTGTTGTAGGGAAGAAGGTTCATCATTCTTTATGTTGTGCCTCTCCATCGCCATGGGTGCCATCTTGGTTGAGGGGGGTTGATGATGGCAATGTCGTTGATGTTGTTATGCATTGCTGTTTGGATGCTATGTATTTGTTGTTGCAGTATTACTACGATTGAGTGTTGCCGTTGAGTAACAACAAACTTCATGCATGTGTTCTACCCTCAACTATGTCAAAAATGCTATGTTTTGGGGGAATGGAGATGATTAGGTAGTGCACAGGTGTAGCAGGCTCTATTGCTACTATTCTAGGAAAAATCATTGAGTATGATCATTGTTGATGAGGGAAGTCTAGAGGGTCAAATGTTCAACACTGCAAGAATGCTAGTAAAATCTACAACTAATGTTTTTTTAAGGTAGTAGCACAAGGTTTTGCATGGGCTTGGCTCAAGAACTACATAGTAGCAATAGTGTTGATTTGTGTAGGAAGTATGGTCCATGTTAGGCAATTGTAGAATTGCAAGTAGAATCAAAGTGAACATCATCACTTGAATAACCTTAATCTAGGATATGCATGCAGCAACATGCATGAGGAAACTTGACATTTGGTTTTAGGAATGTTAAGGACGAAATTTGGCTAGATGTTGTTACGTTAACAGCCATGCTCCTCTTCATGGCCAAGTTACTATTATTTATTATTTAATTTTAATATATGGCATGATCTCTACGATTTATGAATTCATTAGTAGACCATTTTGTAGTGTTTTTCCTTACTCTAATCTACTATTCTTGTTAGCATGAATGGTTACCTATTTTTCTCTCTATTTAGACGAGAAGGTCACGTTACCTTCATACATTGTTTCGTGTTGTTTTTCTTTTTTCCTTTGAATAGTGATTTGTTACTCGGTTTCTACTTCCATAATGTAGATTGCAAATAATCAATTCAATAGCTTATAACAAACAAGTTCCAATAGCTTATAATGAACAAGTTATAAGTTAAAGTTCCAATAGCCTTCTTAAATCTAATACGATTAGTCCATAATGCAGATTGCAAATAATCAATTCAATTTCCTAGATTCCCATCCATTAACTTCCTAATGTAAGAAATAACCCTTTTATTTGTAGATTCAACTAAGCCATTTCCCTAAGGATAATAATTTGAGGAAGAAAATAGAAAGATGGATTTTTTCAACACCCATGTTATCAATTCTTCATATTGAAAAGCTGGTCCATTATCAGATATCAACACTTCGGGTAGACCAAAATGACTTAGAATCTGATCTTCCAAAAACTTAATCCCATCTTATGCTAAACTTCTTCTTAGAGCTTTTTCTTCAAACCATTTGGTAAAATAATTGATAACTATGAGAATAAATTTATGTCCTGCTCTCAATGGAGTAATTATACTAATAAAAGCTAAGCCCCATTTTTGAAATGATCTATCTACAATTACCAACTTTAAAGGAGCTCTAGCCTTTTTGATTTTTGATTCATGAATATGACATTTGTAACATCTTTGAATTTTCTAACTAATATCTTGGTACATAGTAGGCCAATAAAAATCATATTGACATATTTGTTTCATAGTAAACTTAGGAGATTCATAGGCCAAATTAGAATGGTTATGGAATTGTTCTAAGATAGGACCAATTTGATCATTGTGAACACATTCCAACAAAAACCCTCTAAAATCCTTTCTATATAAAACCCCAACTTTAACCATAAATTTATTTTCCTTTTTGAAGAAAGATCTCTTTTAACTTGTAGTTAGGTTATTGGGAACTTTTTGTGTATTAAGCAATTTTAGAATCTCATCATACCAATTCCCTTCATGAGTCTTAAGTGCACATAATTCATTTTCTCTAGCCATTAACTTGGCTAAGCCCATTCTTTTAATGATTTTTCATATTTCTAATGAGAATCTTAAACTTGAAGCTTTATGAGCCACTCTCCTCTTTTCAATCCAATTTCATTTTGAGCTAAGAATTGTTTAATTACAAGCTTTATTAGCATAATATGAATTAATGAGCTTTCCAAATAATACTTGAAATGGTGAAGTGACTTAACAACTGTGAATGCTTATTTCTCTAAGTTTGAATAATTAAACTTTGAACCTTTTAATTGATATCCAAAAAAATCCATTCGGTTGATCTTGACCTTCATCTTTTTGAGTTAAAATAGCAACAACTGAATCATTTGAAGTAAAAGCATATAACCAAAAGTCTTCTTTCAATTTTGGCTTTACCAAATAAGGAGCTTCCTAAATGGATTTCTTAATTTTTGATAAAGCTTTTTCTAATTCTAGTGTTTTTTCTACTAGGACATCTTTCTTTAGCATATGCATAAGAGGCTTAGTAATTTTAGTGAATTCAGGGATAAATTTCTTAACGAAATTTATCTTTCCAAAGAAAGATTTGATGAGCCAAGAAAAAATTGATGTTGGATACCTTTAAAATTTTATCTTTTCTTCGTTGTAGAGAAGTCACCTCATTTGTGACTGACGCATGAGTCATATCCATGGAGAAATAGTTTAAAAAGTCAAAGAATCATCAAGACAATAAATAATTAGAATCGAATCTAATTAAATTCCACACTTATGCTTGTCACTCATAAGTATAATCATAAATTTTCACCCTAACTTCTAACATTAAGTTCAAGAATAAAATTTAATAATTAAATCAAATCAAAATTATAGATAATAATTGAAGACCACAAGGGAGACTTTGCCTAAATTGTAATTCTGGCTCGCCATCTCCACAGTGCAGCAATTTTGATCATTCGATAATGGATTACAAGAATTGCTACAAGGCTCAACAAATCTTCAACAATAATCACAAGAATAATTAATTTCAATTTGATGTGAAATTTATTGGTATCAACTCCTTCTCTTCTCCTGTTTGCTCAAAAATAAATTTTTTCAACATGTATGCACACCCCCAAATACAATGTTGAAGGAGTATTTATACTCTAACAATGTTTAAAAATAATTATTTTTAATAATAGATGGATGAAGAATTCGATACCAATGAATTATTTTTGGTGTAGATGTGGAAGCCATATCTTCATCTTATGTGATGCTTCACTCCACATGTTCACCATTTATATTGGTGTTATTGATTAGACCATTGCTACAAATGTGCCGCTAGAGAAAACCCACAGTGCCAATTGAAGATTGTTGCTTATCACATTCACATCCTTGCCACCCTGTACCCATCTACGTGGACATTCTCAATGACAAGCTTTGTCACATTTGATTTTTCTTTTCTTGTAGGACAGATGTACATCTATAGCCATGCAAATCTCCTCTCTTGTTTGTGGAGATCTTGTTTGGGGATTAGAAATCTAACTTGCATTTGCATGATGATGATGGGTTGCAGAAATTCCAAGTTTACCTGCATTACCATATGAGTTATGGAGGATCTCCTTGAGTAGTGCTGCAACATCTTTCATGGTGTGTCTCTCTTCTGGGTTAGAGTTGTCGCACAAAATACTAGTGCCCCATACCTGCACCATCCTTTGGATTTGCATGTCACGCTAGCCCTGCAGAACAAAAATATGGGTTTGCGTTGTGTTTTGGTGTTGCGATGTGAATGAATGCAGAGGCTTTTGTGCAGTGAATATGATGATGGAGGTGAATATCATGAACTTGGAAGGATTAGAACAATACAAAAATGTTGATTTTGTTTTGGATAAACTGATAATCCCGTATCTACAATTAAATAAAATACAATACTATTTTTGCTGCTACTATTGCTGTAACAAAAATGAATGCCGCTAAGTGTCTATCTGTGAGTAGTTTTTGCTCTGCTCCCACTTTGCAGTTCGTCATGACACTTTGATACTCTACAAAGAAACCCTTGTTGCATTTGTGATTGTCAGCCATCATGCCATAGTTGCGCATCCTGCCAACCCTTATTGCTATTGTGTGCACCGCACGTTTTGTTGTCCTCTGTTCACTGTCGTAGCGACGTGTCCTGCCAACCCTTATTGCTATTGTGCACACTGCACGTTTTGCTATCCCTTGTTCACTATCATAGTCGTTCTTGTTGCACGTGTTGTTACTGCTACTCATGCTATTCCTTGCCGCTGTCTCTCTCGTGCGTGCATTGCTGTTGCCATTATCTTTTTCTACTGCCATCATCCCTCCAGCTACAAAAACCCTTGTTATCTTTGCATGCTTAGAACTCTAGGCTTGGCTCAAATGGTGTACTTGATATTGCTCTAGCTCACCGGCCATCATTGTTTCAGGAAATGTTTGCTCTCGCTTAGTGTCGCCCATGTTGCCATTGCCACCGCGAGCGCACCAAGTGCCACGACATGCCGATGGGCTTGTTGCCCAATAATATATATTATTTATATGTTTTAT
>MNCI01031671.1:4229-47782 GCA_015680685.1 Gnetum montanum
ACAACCGCACGCCGCAACAGCACACACACATACTCACATTAACTACTGAGTTATTTGGAGGTATCTGGGCCTTGGTGTTGCCAGAGACCAGCAGGCACCTAAATCCTGTTCGAGGACACTCGTTGGCGGTCGCGTCCCAAACGGTCGCCAACAATTGGCTACTACAAGTAGTAGCCATATGGATTCGGTTGCCGGTACGGGTATTGTTGCCTTGGTGGTGGCATCCCCCATGACTGTGGGTATTGCCACTATTGATATTGCTCAATAGGTTGTGGTGGAGTTCCACTTGGATAATACGTTGAAGGTTGGTGGAACTGCCTTGGGTTACCTTGGGGATAAGGTAATCGTCGGGGTGCTTGCTGTTTGTTAAGTCATGGATTGAGTGCATACACCCCAGACTCCTGTAGATGTGAGCTCACTGGGCAACATCCCTTAGGATGGTTGTATTGGCATATCTCACATCCACCATCATTGTCCGTATCTGAATCCACAACCTCTTCAGTGATGGCCATTTTACCCTTACCTTTGTTACGTGCATTTTCCACTTCTCTCTTTTTCTTTTTGTCACAGTCACTACCTCGCTCCCTAGACTCCTCTATGATTTTAAGAATAGTTTTGAACCTACTATCTAGGGAGTCCCACATTTGTTCTACTTTTGCCAATACCTCTGTTGTTAATTTTTGGAGCAGCAAGGTTTTCCTATTCACCATCTCTTCAAGTGGTGACTCTTCCTCCTCCTCACAGAATCTCACTTCCTTTTTTCGAAGAGAAGGATCTCGGTTGTACTCTTCTGTGCTTTCTCTCTTTCATAGCTAACCTTCTTCTTTGGCTACTTACTCTAGTAATCTATGGATTTGATGAGACCTAAGCTTTGATAGCCTTCCTTGGGCATTCGTCCCAAGGGTCATTCTTGTTTCATGCCTAAGTCCATCTACGAGATGGCGTAGTTGATCCTGCTATGAATAACCATGGCCAAGGCAACGATGTAATAGTGTGTAACAGAAGCCCATGGCAGCATCCAAGGGTTCATGATTTCCTTGCTTCCATCCTTGGATTTTCTTTTGCAAGTTAGACACTTGGGAGTACATTTGGTACTTATCATTAAATAGTTCTAACATTGTACTCCACCTTCGAATGGATTCCGGTTCTAAGGACCAGTACCAACTTTCCACTTCTTTCATTAGTGTCGTTGGGAACAACTTTAGTTTTTGCCATTTTTTTTCTATGTTCTGCAAGGCACATGCATCATGGAATGCTTGTAGATGGTTTTGAGAATCAGTGTTGTATCCCCCCTCAAACCGTGGGATGTTATTCATATCTAACCTCTTGATCCTACCATATTTTTGGTGCTTTGTGGGGATTCTCATTACCTTCATTATATCTAGCATGGTTCTAGTTACGAGTAGGGGCTCTTCATGATCATCTCGTTCATAGCATCTATGGTGTCTACATGGTTCCCTACTCTCCTTTCTTCCATCCCTTGATTCCTTAGAGTGCCCTCGTCCTCATTCTTGACTATTTCATTGATGTTCTTCACCCTGTTTACCTTTATCCTCACAGTTTGGTTCCTTATGACTATGGCCAGATACTGAAGGAGAGGATGAAGAAGAAGGAGAACCATAGCCATGATGGTTTTTTCTACCTTCTCTTCTGTGGTCCTAGCCACAATTGTGTTCACGATCAGAATGTTTGCCCTTATCATGTGTTTGTGTTCCCTTGTTGAACACTTCATGTTCATGGGGATCAGAACTAGGGTTGTGAATTTTGGAGTTGAGTTTCTAATACACCATCTCCTAACCATTATTAGGAGGAAAACATCATTTGGTGGGGATCCTGTTGAAGCATGTTCACCACCCTCAATTTCGCTCAAGACATGCAGAGTGTTATGGGGTCATTTACCCTTCGAGGATGTATGATATCTCTCCTGTTGCAAATTCCTTTGATGTTGCAATTCTGTGGGATGGTAGTCCCTTGTGTCATGATTGTATGCAAAATATTCTATGTACAAAAATGACATGCCTATTCGTGAGAGAGCATGAAGGAGCATGTTGGGGACTGATCAATTTGGGGGCAACACTATGTTACCCTCCAAGTCTCTCCAACGCAATTGTTCTTCTTGATAGAGAATAAAGGTAAAGTTAGGTACATACTCATTGTGATGATTATATACCACATAAAATGTTTGAGGAACTGGCAGATCATGGTTACACGTGTTCTACCGCTGACTGTCTCTTATGTTAGTCCTAGGTGGTGAAGTGCTCTTGTGCAAAGAAGAAGACATTTTCGTCTTGTTCAGTGTGCAATTTACCATTGTCTTATTTTTTCTTGATTAATCCTAAGGGTTCGTTCTAGTGTCCCAATGATATGAATGATTTCTATGTTCTACGTAGCACATAAACAACAAAGTCCCTGGAAACGGTGCCAATGATGAGTGGTGAGGTACCCCTACACTCAACCATACGAATACGAGTGTTTCACGTGAGATGCAGTCAAACTCCAAGGACTAAGTGCTTACACGCCTTAATGGAACACTTAAGGTTAATCAATTTCTATCTTCCCAAACTTACTTGTATTTTCACGGTTATATCGTTAAGTAAGTTTGAGGTATATGATTTTTATAACTTTTATCTTTCTAGTGTATTATGCTAATAGGGTAGGGTGAAGAGAACTAAGTGACTAAATTTCATTAACTATTCACTAACTAAGTTCTAATTGTTCCTAACACTAGTATTTGTTCCCACTTACCGCACACATCCTAAACCAGTGCAACGCTGCTAGGATTACCAAATGCTAATCGTTACTAGGTTACCAAGCGCTACACACATGCTCGAAGCGGTCGTACTAAGTGTACTTAACTAGGAGAGTCAAGGGTCAAGAGAGAAATTAATTAACTAAGAAAGCATTTAAACATTCAATAATAATTAATTTCTATTTATCTTAATTTGTATGTTGCAAGGTTTATCATAAAGTTCATCTTTATTGTTGTACACAAATGTGTGTTTAGGTACAAATTGCTCGAATAAAGATCCATTCACTTTAGGACTCCTACTGCGGGCATATAGGAATTATTCTAACCCTGGAATGGTAAAACTGCAAGAGTTTAGCTAAGGGTTTGAGTCTAATTGCCTAGAACAAGGGAAGCCACCTCTTATTTATAGAAAATAAGATGGTATGCAATATCATGTATGCGATATCATAGGGTGGATGCGATATTGCGGCTCATCATAAGGTCTTCTATTGGAACCCTACACACGTACCTTAATGAACTAAATTCTAGACTTGGTGGGAAGGACCCTATATCATTTATGAAAATTCTCCTTTTGAGACTATGTTGATCTACAAACCTAAGGGCCTAAACAAGAAGTAGCTAGTTAACATATAACAAGTCAAAAATTTCCACAAGACTAAGCAAGCTGGTGCAACAAACACCTCATTAGATGGACAATCATGCTCAATATTTTAGATCTCCTCCTTTTCAATGAGTCATAGGGGAGATGGTCATCCATGCTAACTATATAAGAAACTCCTTAGTTTTTCATATTTTTGTTTCACATGTTTTTGTTTTACACCTTGTTACTTTTACAACTTCTTGTTTTACACATTCTTTATTGATGAGTCATGATTTTGTCAGCTTCAATATCAAATACGCGATATCAGGTCCCAAGAAATGATGTTGGATATCTGATATCATCTCCTCTATGATAGCCTATAAATACAACACTTGGGTGCATGGTTGGAACATAGTTTTGGTTGTTAGATTTTAGATAGCATTTTAAAGATTATTTTAACTTTTGTTATTTTCTAGTGCATTCCTACAGTGTGATGTTAGTGATTATACGACATCATTATTCAAGTGTGACATACTTGGATGCATTACATGACCAGAAATAAAGATCGAGATTTCTTTCATCATTATAGCATCCACTTAGATTTATTATTACTTTTAATTATTTAATTGTTACTATTTTCTTTAGTCAATGTTTCCATTTATTTCTATTTACTATTCTTACCATTAAACAAAATGAGTACAGCTAATCATGGGTGCTTAAGTGTAATTACTTGGTAGCCTAGTAATGTATCATTTGGTAAGCCTAGTGACATATGCTTGGTAATCCCAGAGATAGTTACACAAAGTCCAAGGCATGTGCCAATAGTTAGGGATGAATATTCATCACACATAGGCTAGTTTAGATTCTACTTTCCACTATTAATTAGCTTAATTAATTGATCTCTTTATTATCATTAGGAGTAGCATAGGAATAAATAACATCAATCATATGCCTCACTTTGGACTAAACCATATGTGACAAAGTTACCACTAGTCCAAGTGGAAAGATAATGAACTATGATCAAAGCATAATGATTTTGATGCACAACTGGTCCCATCCATGAAATTTGACTAGATCATCCGTGAATGCTTGTGGTTTGTATGGTTGGTCATAGGGGTACCTCACCATTCATCATTGGCACCATTGATAGGGATGGTGCTAGCTATCTAGATTAGTTATATCATACACAGTTGTTGTAAATGCATTAACAATATATCTTTTAGAAAATATTAAATCACACATGTCCTAAACTAAGAACAATGTCTATTTCATAAGGAAGCGATAATACATTGTATGGTGAGAACATCCATTAGAGAACTAACAAGATATATGTTGAAGAAAATTGGAGTAACCAACCTTACGTAGGGGTTTCATATGTTCATGACCACCATGATGACACTCAAAGACTACATTCACCTAAGGCAGATAACCCTAAAGAAGATGATGTAGGTCTTGGACTAGGAAAGGCCTCAAGGCCTAAGACCTTCTTAAAGCCTCAAAATGATAATTCATACAACCCTAGGAAACATCATAGAAGCCATGGAAGCCCTCCTAGTTCCTCATCTTCCTCTCTGATGAGCGGCTAGGTACCCCTATGCCCAACCATGCGAATTATGGATGTTCACATGCGACTCGGTCGAATTCCGTAGACTGTAAGCACTTTGCATACACAAAACCCTAACTAGCAAAACCTTGTGTTAGAATGGTCGTTGTCTTCCCAACCTCACTTGTGATGTTCTGATTGTGATGGTTAAGTGAGATTGAGGCAACTAATTTTTATGGCTTTTTCATTTTATCTTCTAGCGTGTAATTCTTAAAATGGAAAGTAAGGAATGAAATAATACGTAATCTATAATTATCCTAATCTATACCTTAACTCTTCCTAGCATAAGTATCTGATCCCATCTTCCATGCACATCTTGAGCATCCCCTAACCTCTACTGGGTTACTAGACATTAAGCCTTGCTGGGTTACCAAGTGGTGGGTTTACGTTCGAGATGGTCATACTTATGGTTTCTACAAACTATAAAAGAGTGATGGCGATTGAAATAATAACAAGAAAAACTTAAGGAATTATTAAAGCATAAAAGTATTAAACTATTAAATGCATCAAATAACTAAGTCCAATTGCTGCAAAGAATGCTTGAAAAGCTCGTCTTTATTACCATTCATGCTAATGGGCTCAGGTATATCAGCACTCAAATAAAGAGCTGGACATCTTTCTTACACCTATTATGGGCACTTGGAAAATATTCTAACTCTCATGGAAACAAACTGCAAGAGCTTCGCTACAACTACCAAAAAGGTACCTAAGTGTGGTAGAAGCCCACTTATTTATAGGCTAAAATAGGCTCCACGTAAACGGGGCCACGTCGACACATGAAGGGATGCATCGACTAGGCCACATCGATGTGACCGTGTATACGAGGCCCCATATACATGGCCTAGTTGATGCATCGACTGTTTAGTGATTCATCACTCTCCCCCCTTACATGTCTAGTTTTGGTGATGATGAACATAGGTATGGAGATAAAGCTCCACTAAAGGGTTAGAATAAAAATAAATATTGAACCCAAAGGAACAATCAAAGACATCAAAATGAACATAGAAAAAATTTTCATAGTCAAATGAATAGAAATAGAAATTTTCCTCACAACCTATCTAATGATGATGAACCCTTGTTGGCCACCAAAGGCCTGATGCAAATCACAGAGGTAGTTAGGATATCTTGTAGGCATCACAAATAAATATGAATACCTACCTAGGCTTGATATGAATAATATTCCTAAACTTGCAAGAGGCTATGAATCAGATCCACAACATCATTTAAAAGCCTTCCATTATGCTTATGCTCTCTACAATATTGAAAGTGGATGGCAAAAGCTCAAGCTCTTTACTAGGACACTGATCAATAGAGCTAAAGTGTGGTATAGATCATTGAAACCAAATTCAATCTGACGATGGTCCACAATGCTAGAACTATTCAACAAGAAGTACCAAACCTATGTGAGGATGTCCAACTTGAGGAGATAGATCCAAGGATGGAAGTAAGAACATCATGAACCCTTGAACATGGCCTTAGATAGATATTATCCTCTACTAAATTGATGCCCATGCCATGATTTCTTTGAGGAAAGGCAACTTTTCCACATCATCAATGTGCTTTGTAATGAAACAAGGGAAATCCTTGGGATGTGTGCCTTAGGTAAATTATACGACCTATAAACCCATTAGATTTGATAGCTAATCAAGCATGTGGCAAAGGAAGAAGGAGAGATGCAAATGAGAGAATGTTAAGAAATATCACCATGGTCCAACTCTTTAAAAGAAGGAGATCCATATTTATGATAAGGAGAAAGAGGTTGCTCTCAATAAGGTGATTCCACAACGAACCTTGTTTATTAACAAACTAGAAGAAAAATTTAATAAGATGTCAGAGTGGATATATGAAAAAGTTACAACTCTCGTAGAAACTATAGAGAAGGAGGTAACACAAAATGAACTAGGCAATCACTATAAATGGAGGAAGTAGTACTAAGAAATAGGTAAGATCACTTATTGGCAAACAAGGAAAACGGTTGAAGAAAAAGAGGCTATAGAATCAACTATGGATGAAGATGATGGATGTGACTTTTGCATATATGATTACTTGAAGGGCTATTGCCCAATCGTGTTACACCTACATGAGTATTGGACTTTTGCATTAAATTCCAAATTCATATGAAAGCACATGCCCAAGAGATTTCCTTTTCAACATAGTAATTATAGATAGTTCCACAACCAATATTAGTATCCTAGGAGGACTTATTTCTAGCCTCAACACTATCATCAACCACAGTGGAAAAACCCATAGTTGTGGGAAAGGCCATCATCAAACCAGCCCTACCCTCACTACTAGGCAAAACTATATGGTTATTATGTTCAACAATCCATTTCCCCAACTAGTTCTACATCCTCTACTTCAAATCATCACTATCACTCTCTCGAGTACCATTAACCCATGACATCTCCTGAAGGATCACCACCTCATGCTTCTTACCATCCATCCTATCCTCAGTATTCTCTTACTCCACCTCATCATGTGCCACCACTAGCAACATAGGAAGGTTCAACACCATGACATCAACAAATGAATTCCACTTGTGCTCCAAATATGCATAAACATGCTAATACCAGTAGGTTCCCACCAAAAACTTGAAAATGTCCTTTCTTTAGGACAGGCCCCAGGTGGAAGTGCAACACTCATGGACCTACCACATCATTTGAACCAGCACAATGCTAATCTAGTGCAATGCCTTCCTTTCACAACCAACGTCCTCTAATCCTACGCAAGGACCACCATCCATCATTACTCCAACATCCAATTGAAGCAACGAATCTAGCATTGTGAAGAGACAAATGAATCCATGCATACCATATCATCATCAAGGGTGCAATAATTTGCTAGACACTCGTAATGTTAAGAAAACTCATACTCTGACCCATCATACATTTAACAACCAAGTGTCTGAACAACATTTTTTCACATAGCTGCCACTAAACAAAGAGACACCCAGTGACTCAAAAATGGAAGGTTAACAATGCTTTATACATGCATGAATCCCAGCTATATACTTGTTAATTGTTACCATGGTCAAATGCTTAGTCATGGGGGAATCCCCCCATTCTAACCTTTGGAATTAATAGGTGATTTTCATCTTCTTCGTTTTTACAATTTTTTATTATTATTTTATTTCTTATGATTTTTCCTACATTTTTAACTTTTCCATTTTCTATTTTCATTTTATTTGTTTAGTAATCTTGCTTGTAAATAAAAAAATTATGTAGCCCATTGAGGTGAGGTTTTCTCTATGTTGTCAAGTCATGAGGAATTGATTGTTCAAATAGTGAGGCCACATCATCCATTCATTCATTCCATTAATAAGAGGTTCTTACTCTGGTCATAATGAAATTCTTTTTCATCATCAAACTAAAAATAAATTTGTAATCATTATGCCTAGATAGAAAAGTGGGGAACCACTTCTATATAGAAAAGTGAGACATTAAGGGCATTTGTGGATTTCCTTTAGCCACTTCTATATGTTCTATCATGTTGCTTCAGTTGTAATTATGTTCTTGTAGATCTAACAAAAAATGAAAGTAAGAGTAACATAAAAGGGCACTAAATAATTTTTGAGGATCCCATTAGAAAGACATGTACCCATCCCTAAAGGCTAGTGGCTTCTCAAATCCCCATAAAAAAAACAAACAAAGAAACTACTATAAATAAACTTCTTCTTTGGACAAAACGCCAAGTGATGTTACTCCTTGCAACTATGATAGTCTTATGGGTGTTGGCTAGTGTGATGAAACAATGTAATATCACTAAAATGTGGTTTAGACTTGGTTTGAATCTTGGAAAGAATGACTAATGATTACTTAACCATTAATAACACACAAGGATTTAATATGCCTCTTGTAAGATACCTCACGTTCCAATTCCTACAATCCTTTTTACAACCCATCTCATCTTGTTGTTCGTATGATCCTAACTTGTGGTTTTGTGTAACATGGAGTTATTTTCTGAAATTGGTGGTTTTAACATGTGTTTTTTGTTTCAAAGGTATGTGTTGAATTCAACCCCTTTAGTGCCTACAGACATTTTTAGTTGTGGTTATACAAGGGAATCATAGGATGAAGCCTGCTTTGGCGAGGATCCACTTGTGCAACTATTGTAACTTGTACTTGTTTGACACAACCACATCCTTTTTACACTTCCAAGTTTGTAATTGTAAAACTTCATGCTTTTCCTTATCATGTAATTGATCTATTTTACAACATAGGTATAATGCCCCTTTTCTTGCATCTTCCAACACTTTTAACATCGATGACTCCATATTCTAACACTTCTAGTGCCTAAAACTGATTTCCTACTTACCCTAGAACTATGGACCTAACCTAAAACCTTCCAACCACTCACAAAGCTTCATTTTCCATGCTCAGTACCCTAATTCAATACAAATTCATGAACCTCAATATTGACTACCTAATATCGGGTCAGACAGGACATTAAATACCTAATATTGGGTCTACAAAACCTATATGTATGATCCCTATAGTGCTCAAAAATCCATTCTCATCATTTATAGCTAGGGGAGTTTTTCAAATTTTCTTTCACAACTTAAATCTCTATGCAATCAACTTCCACTTATGATACCTTGCTCAATACTGCTTTGATTTTCATATCATTTGAACTCGTTTGTAGGAGGTGCTTGCATGGAAAACTTGCACTGATTTTGCAAAATTTGCTATCACATAGAAGATATCACAAGGATAAGAAGGTTAAAAAACTTAAGTATCTTAATGAACAATTAATCGTAATAATGTTACAAATTTTATTTTTTTATGCAAGGGACAGTAACCCTCATAATAAGTCGTACATAAGGAAAAAGGAACCAACTGCAAAAGTTCATAAAAGATGATGAATACTTTTTGGACATTTTTTTAAACTTTTTCTAACTTTGCAATCATATGAACTAAAAGAACTTAATGGAACTAGGGTTATGAATAAGGTCTCAATTTATTAATGATAAATAACAACACCTTAGAAACATCTGATCCTTGATTGATTGTAGATGGCCCCAAAAAGAGAAGCACAAGAGGGACCTTTGCAAGGAGTAGCTAAATGCCCAAGAGGTGGTAGAGGCCAACAAGGCAAGCATGCCAAGCACAAGGAATAGGAGGCCCAATCATTTGGCATCAATCAAGAGGCTCTTGTTACAGAATAGTCAATCCAAGGAGAGGCCATGGAATTGCAAGCTCCAGTGCAACGGCAATAGCTCACGTTGTCCCCAGAATGCCTTGAAGCTATTCAAGAAAAATCCATGTTAACCATGGTCATCATGGAAATGAACTTTAACTCATATATGATGTTTAATCTTAAGGTAGTTTGGATGCAACTCCAAGTGTCACCATTATGGCACATTCTGTTGGATAGTGATGAATATGGTACCTTGGCGAGACCTACCAATTTTGATGTAACGACTAAAAATGTCAATGGCTAGAACACTGAGGTTCATTAGTAGATAACCTAACCCCAAGTCTACATGAGGATTTCCTAGAGGCAAAGACAGGGTTCCCT
Organism: Gnetum montanum; assembly: GCA_015680685.1. Classification (NCBI taxonomy): domain Eukaryota; kingdom Viridiplantae; phylum Streptophyta; class Gnetopsida; order Gnetales; family Gnetaceae; genus Gnetum; species Gnetum montanum. The sequence continues at coordinate 14,679 of MNCI01031671.1, forward strand.
GAATAATCTTGTTGATCAAATAGGGACTTACCAGATGCAACTGGGATGTAGTGTGGTTAGCTACAATGCTGGTGCAAAATGGTGCTAAGTGTTTGAGTGATGTCAAAAATGTTAATGGTATTGGTACCATCCGAAATCGTCGGTGAGAGGCTGGAATGAACAGACACTGAGAGATCTACGGATGAAACAGTAAGACCCTACCTTCGCTTGAGGGCAAGTTGGAAATCAACGAAGGCAGAGTGCCTTGAATGATCCACACGCGGATCAAACAAGGACTTCCCCAAACGTACACAATTGTGACGCATTGGGTTATATGTAAACAAATGCAAATGGTGAAAATAGAATGAAAATAGCGTAATAGGCGTAATGAATGTAAATCGTAAACGGTGAAAACAAAGTAAACGATGCAAATTGTATGAAAACTAAAAACTGGCTGGCAAATAATGTAAACAATGTGTATTACAAATGATTACAATGTGCACTAGTCAAACGTAGTTGCAGATTACCGCTAGTCAGACATGAGCTCCGGTGGATGTGAATGGATGCTAGGGAATACAGGTTTCTGGTTGCAGGTTCTGCAGCGTGACCAAGATTTCCCTTACTCAGCGTAACCAAGTTTGATGCCCAGTGGTATGAAATGTTGTCTGGAATTTTCAGCATACAAAGTTTACAGGATGCTCTATGATCAAATTTGCACCCCCCCCCCCAATCTAGTGGAAAAATCAGGGTATTTATACAATTTTGATGCATGGGATGCAGATCTGTGTGAAGATCCATGGTTGTCGGGTGCGGGAAATGCGAATCAGGTGACGCGTGTGACCATTTTGACCAGAATGCATAGAAATTATTACAATGTACAGTGCAGCGTCCAAGATCTCTTACACAGGCATGCGTAATGCCCAGGGTAAGAACTTGAAACACTAAAAAAAATGTCAAAAATGCAACAAATGTTAATGTACAAGCATGGATCTGGGTGTCTGGCCTCCGATTTTGCAGTTCTGTGCTATTTTTGTGCTGCCAAAGCCTCTAGCATGCATGGATCTGGATCTAATGTTTGCGCAACCTATTCTAGCATCAGTGTCTAGCATCCAGCATCCAGCATCCAACGTATGAAAGTTTTTATGCTGGGTTTATGCTGCTGGAAGCGTGCCAGCATGACTAACAACGTTTGACCTGAAAATAATGCATTTTGAACTTGTTTTTGACCTATGAGACCAATTTTTAGAGTGGATCTGCATGCCTGAGGTTGAGATGGTTTTGCATGTCTATTTTGACATAATTTGGAGGCTGTTTTGGCACACTTTTGGTCAGTCATGCTATGGTCACGTTGCCCTGTGTGACCTCAGCGTGACCAAGTGTTTATGCCCTATTTATGCCCTATTTTGAGCTAATTTTTTGATGTTGATGCCTATTTATTGATTTCCAACTACTACCTACCCTTCAGGATGGCCTGGATGCTGAATTTGACTCCATTTTGCAACCGTTTTGGGCCCGTTTGGTTTGGTCACACTGTGGTCACGCTGTGCAGCATGACCAAAGTGTGGCCCTAGCGTAACCAAGCTTAAATGGAATGTTTGAAGTCCAAATCTTGATTTTCTGAAGCCTGTGAACATGTACAATTGTTTCTTGGCTCTTAAGAGTCAAATTTATGTCGAAATTCTACCTGGAGGTGCCTGAATTGAGCCATTCTTATTTGGTCATGCTATGCAGCGTTTGAAAAAGTAAACCCCAACATCACCAACTGAAAATACCTTATTTAAGGCCAAAATTTTGATTTTCTAGAGGCTGGGAGCTACTGGGGACCTTGTTGAAGGTCATGGAGGATCCTTATGCTTAATTTCGGCCTATTTTGACTTAGTTTTGGGGATCCAAAAGTTGGTGACGCTGATCCTTACGTTGTGCAGCGTAAGCTAGCGTGACCAAAGTGTAGCTAGCCCAAACTAAGCATTTTGAGCCTAAAAATTTTGATTTTGGATGCTCAAAGTTGGTGTAGTCACCTATGGGTCCTAGGGAGACCTTGCCTATTGAATCATGAACCATCGGAGGCTATTTCGGAGGCCTCCAATTTTGGTCATGTTGTATTCATGCTTGGGTAGCTGCATGACTTAGCTTGAATCTTGTTTGAAAGTGCTAGGCCAAAATTTTGTGGTGTTTTCATTGGTCCCTCTTTGTTGACACCTAGAGGAATCTATCCAAGAGGCATCAATAAAGAAGTACAAAACACCACGAGCAACTGGGTCTCAAGTATTGTTCCTTGGCACTTGGCCAGATGTCATCGCACCGTGATCAGAAGTACATGGGATCAGGAAATGAGGTTTTGAGATGTATAGGAAGAAGGTTTGTAACTGTGAGATTGAGGATTGATGAAGGGATGGTTTAGTTTAACTATTGGAAGAGGAATGCTCTTGTGTGAACACATCATGTTGGTCCTTGTCAATAGCCAGTATTTAGTGGACTTGGGACCAAGGCATGGGATGTGCATCATTTGGATGAATGAGACTCTTGTGTCCTATTTAAGAGAACTCGTTGTCACAACCAAAGCCATGCGGTGAGGTGGTGTGTTCTTTGGAGAAACATGACCCTTGTGCTATGTTTAAGGGAACCTGTTGTGAACTACCAAATCCATGCGGTGAGATGCAACATAAGCGTTTGAGGCATGAGTGTTTCCTTTAAGACGATTGCCTTCTCACCTAGGGCGTGTGTGGGAAGAGCCAATGGCCTTGTGATGCATTTTTCTCTTTTGGATTTTTTGCTCTCTTTTTTTGCTTTTTATTTTGTGATGTTTGTCTCTCTTTTTTTTTATTTTTGGAAAGAGCTTGCTGTCAGTTTTGTACTCGTGCTTGTGTCATGTGTTATGCATCATTTTGTGTTGCCATTGGTTAGAGAGTTACAGTGGGCAACAACGTGTCTAGAATTTTGGGGATGAATGGGATGTATCAGGGGGTGGAATTAAGGGATGTATCGTGAGTGAGGAAATGTACTTGTGAACAATTTGATGAACCTAGTTACATGCATCAGAAAAAATGTGGTACCTCATCATCGTGATGAAGTGCATTCTTGCACAAATACCTCTGGGTGTCATCCATAAAACACAACTCCAAGAAGACAAGAAAACCACAAGTGAATGAGTTAGCTTAACACTTTAAACATGGGTGCAACCGACGGGATGGGGACACTGCGTGTAACCACAGGCAAACAAAATTGAGTAGCAGTAATGTTGTCAGAGTCCATGTGATGAATTCGTGCAGCAGGTTGATGAAGACATGCAATTTGATTACAGCAACAGATTAGTAGGCCAGTGAAGAAGTTGCCAGTTTATAGTCTTGAAAGACTTTTGTGGATTAGTTTTACATCATAACCCATTGGATGTTGCCGGTTTAGCATCATAGCGGGCAGTACAATGCTAGTTTATAGTCATGGAGGAATATGGAGAGGCAAGCTAGTTTATAGTCTTAGCAAAATCTATCAGATGAGAGTGTGGTAGTTTATTGTCATTCCAAATGATCTGTGGTATCAGTTTTAGGTCATGATTCTAGGACGAATCTGTGGTATCAGTTTATCGTCATGATGCTAGGACAAATCTGTGGTATCAGTTTATCGTCATGATGCCAGGATGAATCTGTGGTATCAGTTTATCATCATGATGCCAGGATGAATCTGTGGTATCAGTTTATTGTCATGATGCCAGGACGAGGTGTGGATGCATGCATGTATGTCTAGGTAATCCTGCAAAAGATGAAACTAGAGAACACAATTTCAAGTAATAACTGTTGAAAACAGAACCTAAATGCATAAGGAAAATAGCAAAAAATGCAAAAATTGATAGTTTAGGGCCTCTTCGGGCCGTGCATGGTAGTTTAAAGTTGTACCAGGTCGTGTGTTATTTTAAGGCCTTTTCGGGCTGCATGTAAACACGTAAGCTAGTACAATGCAAACGAAGGTGACGTATGCACAATGAACAAAGGTGAAGAGTGGGCAGGGATCAAATGTGTTTTTGGCCACAGGGGAGCCTTGATCGTTTGGTTGTTTCCTAGTCATACGTGGTCTAGGAGGCGTGCTAGATTTTGGTTGCTCTGGGAGGCTTTTGATTTTTACCACTCGTTTGGGCGTTTTAGCTCTAGGTGTTGCATTTGTTGTCGTGGGTGTTCCATCGAGAGACTCTTCTTTCAAGACTTATGACATGTCTATGTTGTGGATGACTTGAAAGGGAGTGTTATCTCCATGTATGATGAATTTTCCACCTTCGTATGGAAGGCAGATTTCTTGATGTATTGGTGAGAAAACGGCCCGTTGTTGGGCTAGCCAAGGTCTACCAAGAATCATGTTGAAACTTGGCATCTCTTCTATGATAGTGAACTCCGTGCTGGTGGGGAATTATTCTCCTGCCACAAAGGCTAAGTTGATTGTGCCCTTAACTATGACATGTGATCCGTTGAAAAATTTTAAACACATGGTTCTCGTTGGCATGATCTCGTCTGCCATGCCTAGTTTGTCAATGATGGAGTATAAAGCTACATTTGTTGCTACACCATCATCAACGTGCACTCTGCGAATAGTACATTGTCCAACACATACGCTAATCGACAATGGAGCTGTTGTGACCTCCCCTCGAGGTTGACTTTAACTTCATCATCGTGAAAGGCTAAGGTGTTTGAACCCAATCCTTGTGGTGTGTGTTGCGAAATCGTTGCACAAATGGATTCCTCATTTGTGGGGATGTCCTCCGTAATAGGAATGGATGCTAACATTTGAGCCAAGGCTTCATGGTGAGTGGCTGAAGTCATGACCAAATCGTACAAGCTCATCATTGTGTTCTTCTGTTTGAGTGTTTGTTTTACCTGGGCTAGTGTAGCTATGAAGTCTATGTTTTTGGTCATTGTGTTGACTTTGGCTTCCTTCATGTGGGTTGAGGGATGGACCTCTTGCGTAGAGGGCTTGGGCTTGGTTTGCTTGAGATTAGGGGCAAGGGCCCTAGCATTCGGTTGTTTCTTGCTTGGTATGGCCTTTGTTTCGGCTATGGATGTTGTTCGTTGTTCGTTTGTCCTCTTCTGTTGCCATTTGGTAGGCTTACCTGTGTTGTTGGCAAGGTTGACTCTTGAGGGAGAAGAGGTTGAGACGTTGCCTACGATTGGGATTTGGGTAGGTGAGGAGCCATCATGTGGTGGCACCTTTATGAAAAATAGTAGTTTGGGAGGAGTCGTTGGTGTTTGAATAACTTGTTGTGGCACCTTGATGATGAAAGATTTCTTTGTGGTTTTGGTTGGTGCATCATGCTAGTTTAATGTCTTAGCGGGGGACTATAGGGATGCTTGCCAATTTAATGTCTTAGCGGACGATGATGCTTCCTTCTAGTTTAATGTCTTAGTGGACGACTGTGGTGGTATTTTGATGATAAAGGATGTCTTCGGTGCTCAGGATTGCCATGAATCTTGCTAGTTCAACATCTTAGCAGACGATTGCGGTGGTCCTTTAACCACACAAGGTTTTGCTGGTGCTCGAGGAGGCCTCTTGCTCATGGAGGCGGAGGGGATCATTGCTTTGCTGAGAGGCACACAGATCAGGAAAGGTTTCTGCACAAGTTTGGGTTTGCTTCCTATGCTAATGGAGTTTATGACATAGGAGGCATCATCTGTGCTAGGTTGATTCAAGATGTTGACGTTTAGTTGTCCCCATTCTATCATTACTTGTAGATCATCCTGTAACGCACAGCAGGTGTCGGTGTTGTGATCGGACATCTGGTGGGAGTGATAGAATTGGTCTAACTCGAAATGTCATGGAACCGGGGGCTTGTTTGGTGCTGCTAAGATGGGGTTCCTCAGTAGCTCGCAATACTTGTCATGTCAACATCTCCGCTACGTGTTTGTATTGGATTTTCCTGGCTTTAAGAAGTTTCTCTAGTATTTCAGAAGGTCATGCGAGTAGCGGCATGTACTTAGAGCGATCCTTGCACTAAAAGTTGGACCTTGGGGTGCCCCCTGTCATTGCAGGCGGGTTGGTACTGGTGTTTGTTGTTTTTGTGCTTGTGGCTATAGTTTCCATTGTTGTTTATTGTTTGGCAACGTGTTGGTTCTTGTAAGCCGCATAGGTGGGATCATTGCTAGTTTGTGCATCTTGTTCTATGTTCTTGATCTATGCGAAAGATTGGCTCAACATTTGAGCACTTAGGTAGTACAATTTTGACTTAACAAAGTCATTCACAGCTCCCTTCAAAATTGTAAGCAAATACATTTCAGGGATGGGCTCATGAAGTTCGTTAAGGGTTGTGCTCCATCCTTGGATGAACTTCTGCACAGGCTCTAGTGGTGCTTGTTTCACCTGTATCCGAGTCTCTAGTGTGGCCTCAGGCTTGAGGTTGTACTTAAACTGGGTGACGAACTAATTTAACAGATCCTCCAAAGAGGATATGGAGTTATGTGGCAAGGCTTGGTACCAATCTAAGGCATTGTCTGTTAGGGACATGGTGAACACGCGTAGGATTGTGTGGGGCCAAGCTTGAAGCAATACGATCTCTAATCAAAATGTTACCAAGTGCGCATTCGGGTCTGCCTTCCCATTGTACTTGGTTAATTGTGGGAGTGTGATTCCCTTAGGTAAAGCTAATGATGGCACTGAAGAGCTAATTGGATCATATTGGTAGAAGTCCAGTACTTTAACTTGTTCAGTGTTTGCCATTTTTAGGTGATTTACCTCTTCAACTAATGCTTGCATCATTTGTTTGGCTTCTACCCACTCTTCAGTGGTAGGTAGATCAGTTGGTTGGGGAGATTGTTGGGTTATCATTTTTTGCTGTGGAGCAATGTTCAAAGTTGTGGTTGCAGGGTGTGACATGTTGAAGTAAGTGGGTTGTTGAACAAGGCGTGTGGTTCCTTGTCTAGCCACTAACTATAGGGTGACACCCTGAATGTATGGGGCCAATGTAACAGAAGTGGCCCCATTTGTTTGCACTTACGGCATGTACTGGGTGGACTTGGACATGGGTAGTTCATGTCGGGACATAGGTTCTTGCATGCTTGTTGACACTTGGTGAGGGGTCATTTGTCCCATGCGAGGGTGGAATGATGAATTCATGTAGGCATAAGGAGTGATGTTGTAATACGAATCCTCATGTTCATATTGTGCCATGAAGTCATCTTCCTCGTCTTGGTTTTGGGGCTCCTCAATGGGTCGCCATGAGTTTTGGCTCATTTCCATAAGAAGCTAGGAGATGTGTTGGTGGTGAGGTTCAGAAAGGAGAATGATGTCATATATAAAGGGGATGAATTCATGACCTTCCATGTATATGCACTCGAAGGTTTGTTTTGCTTCCTTCTCTGTGTGGTCAATGGGAAGGTTGGTCTGAATCTTCACATAGATAAAGTTGTACTGTTCCTGTGTGAGGATTACGAAGGTGCATGCGTTAGAGTTCTAAGATGACTCCATGGTGATGTGTGACAAGGTAGTGTACGGGCTAGCTAACAAGTGCCAAGTGTGTTTCAGGTTGAGGGTGCAGCATGTGCAATGTGCAACATGTGCAATGTGACTAAACTGCAGCATGTGCAATGTGACAAGTCTGCAGCGTGACCAACTGCAGCGTCACCAACTGCAGTGTGACTAACTATCTAGCATGACCAACGTCAGCTTGAGCAACGTCAGCGTGACCAACGTCAACTTGATCAACGTCAGTGTGACCAATGTCAGCTTGACCAACATCAACGTGACCAACATCAGCTTGACCAATGTTAGTGTGAGTAAACCAGGTTCAGCTTCTGAAGCTAAGGCACAGCGTCTGGATGTTGGATGGGGAGCCTTGGTGAGAAAACTAAGTGCTAGAAGCAGCATCTGAGAAGAAAACTTAGATTTGGACGTTGTGAATAGCACCAGAAAAGAGAGATAAGGATGAAGGACACTGTAAACAATGTTTGAAACTAGCAGGAAGTGTAGGACAATGAGGGCAACATCTGGATCTGAGAAGGGAAGGTAAAGGATGCTATGATTCAAGTAGGAACATGCCTAGAAAACTCTGAAACAATGTTTGGACTGGAAAACAGGATTTATCAGCAGGAAACAGTGCTTGAACGTTGGGAACAAGGCAGAGTAGGAATGTTGGCGCTGAAAACAACTTGTGAACATTGGATCTGGGATGCTAAGAGGTAGCTCTAATAGAGAAAGGGCCCTCCTTCTAGGGCCATTTCACTATACCATCCAAAATCTTCAGTGAGAGGCTAGAATGAATGGACACCGAGAGATCTACGGATGAAACAATAAGATCCTGCCTTTGCTTGAGGGTAAGCTGGAAATCAATGAAGCTAGAGTACCTTGAATGGTCTGCACGCAGATCAAACAAGAACTTCCTCGAACGTACGCAATTGCGATGCATTGGGTTATACATAAACAAATGCAAATGGTGAAAATAGAATGCAAACAAGCGTAAGAGGCGTAATGAATGTAAACGGTAAATGGTGAAAATAAAGTAAACAATGCAAACTGTATGAAAATTGAAAACTAGTTGGCAAACAATGTAAACAATGTGTATTACAAATGATTACAGTGTGCACCGGTCAAACGTAGTTGCGGATTACCGCCAGTCAGATGTGAGCCTCGGTGGATGTGAATGGATGCTGGGGAATACACGTTTCTGGTTGCAGGTTCTGCAGCGTGACCAAGATTGCCCTTGCTCAATGTAATCAAGTCTAATGCCCAGCGTATGAAATGTTGTCTGGAATGTTCAGCATACAAAGTGTACAGGATGCTTTGTGATCAAATTTCCCCCCCCCCCCCCTGATCTAGTGGAAAAATCAGGGTATTTATATAGTTTTGATGCATGGGATGCGGATCTGTGTGAAGATCCATGGCTATCGGGTGTGGGAAATGCAAATCAGGCAATGCGTGTGACCATTTTGACCAGAATGCATAAAAATTGTTACAATGTATAGTGCAGCATCCAAGATCTCTTACACTAGCATGCATAATGCCCAGCGTAAGATCTTGAACCACTAAAAAAATGTCAAAAATGCAACAAATGTTAATGTACAAGCGTGGATTTGGGTGTCTGGCCTTCGGGTCTACAGTTCTGTGCTATTTTTATGCTACCAAAGCCTCCAGTGTGTGTGGATCTGGCTTTGATATGTGTGCAGCCTATTCTGGCATCAGTGTCTAGCATCCAACCTCCAGCATCTAGTGTATGAAAGTGTTTACGCTGGGTTTACACTTCTAGAAGCATGCCATCATGACTAACAGCATTTGACCTAAAAATAGCACATTTTGAACCCATTTTTGACCTATGAAACCCATTTTCAGAGTGGATCTACATGCCTGAGGTCGAGAGGGTTTTGCATGTCTATTTTGAGCCAATTTGGAGGCTTTTTTGGCACACTTTTGGTTGGTCATGCTGTGGTCACATTGCCCAGCGTGACCTCAGCGTGACCAAGTTTTTATGCCTTGTTTATGCCCTATTTTGAGCTGATTTTTGGATGTTGATGCTTGTTTATTGATGCCCAACTACTGCATACCCCCCAAGGTGGCCTGGATGCTAAATTTGACTCCATTTTGCTACCGTTTTGGGCCCGTTTGGTTTGGTCACGCTGTGCAACATGACCAAAGTGTGGCCCTAGCGTAACCAAGCTTAAATGGCATGTTTGAAGCCCAAATCTTGATTTTCTAAAGCCTGTGAACATGTACAATTTTTTCCTAGCTCCCGGGAGTTGAATTCATGTTGAAATTCTGCTTGGAGGTGCATGAATTAAGTCGTTCTTATTTGGTCATGCTGTGTAGCGTCTGAAAAAGTAACCCCAATGTCACCAACTGAAAATACCTCATTTAAGGCCCAAAGTTTGATTTTCTAGAGGCTGGGAACTGCTGGGGATCTTGGTGAAGGTCATGGGGGGTCCTTGTGCTCAATTTCAGCCTATTTTGACTCAGTTTCATGGATCCAAAAGTTGGTGACACTGATCCTTACGCTGTGCAGCGTAAGCCAGCGTGACCAAAGTGTAGCTAGCCTGAACTAAGCATTTTGAGCCTGAAACATTTAATTCTAGATGCTGGAAGTTGGTGTAGTCACCTATGGATCCCAGGGAGACCTTGCTTGTTAAATCGTGAATCATCGGGGGCTATTTCGGAGGCCTCCAGGTTTGGTCATGTTGTATTCATGCTTGGGTAGCTGCATGACTTAGCTTGAATCTTGTCTAAAAGTGATAGGCCAAAATTTTGTGGTGTTTTCAGTATTGAGCATAGTCAAGGCTTTTGCTAAAAATCAAGGTGTCAATGTATGGAGACCATTGCCCAAACATGGTTTTAGGCATGGCTATGCATTAAAATAGTGAAAATGCAAATAGAATGTAGAAAATGCAAAGAGAGAGAGAGAGAGAGAGAGAGAGAGAGAGAGGTGGAACAACATCCCAAATGGGTTTGAGTGTAGTTAATACCAAAAGGCGTTAGAAGGTACATAATGTACAACAGGCACAATGGATAGCATAGTCATAGTCTTGGGATGTCTAACCATGAAAATTGGTGTTCCACCAAGGTGTCTACGTCTCCTAGGTTAGCTATCGAGGTGTACCATGGGCTGTGGTATTTTGGTAGACTACGATTGGTTGTGGTGGTCTGCAACTTTGCTGATATGCATTTGGTTCTCTCTCCCAAGTGCTCAGATTTTCCAATGCCAAAAATGATCCAACTCTCAAATTTGTTATTTTCAAAAATGTTGAGGGCATAAGTATTTATAAGGTTAGGTTTAGCACGAAATGTGAAGTGACTACCACATGGCAAAGGGAATGGTTGGAACTACGTTGAGCATAGTCACTATTCATGTGATGTACTAATGGTGCTAATAATGTTGTGCTTTACTATGCTCTACCAGACTCTACAAGATTGTGAGACTATGACTACACTACCCACTGCATGTGCATGTGCCAAGAGGACCATAAGGTACCTAAAAAATGTAATTTTGGAAACTACGCTCTCCATTGTCTTGCATGGGGTCAAGTGCACTTACAAATTTGGGGCCAAAAAGGGGTACAAAAAGATGCATTTTTCTAACTAAGCTTATTGAAGGTAAGTTGGAGATAGGTCGAGTGGTGTTGCCATGCTGTGGAGGCTGTTGGAGGCTAGTCTTACTAATTATGCTTGACTACGCTCTAGACTGGGGGAGAGTGTAGTCCTAGCACTTAGAAAAATTTGCAAAATTTAGCATCCCACTAACTACACACCCTAGACTAGGGACGAGTGTAGTCCAGGGACTTGTAGAAACTTGTAAAAACCTACCCTTTTGCTGACTATGCTCTTCACTAGAGGTTGACTACACTCTGGGGTAGTGGAGAAAGTAGTCCCAATAGTTAGAAAAATTTGCTACAACTGGCTTTGTGTTGATGCCTAGAAAAAATTGCAAAAATGGCCTTCGTGTTGACTATACTCTCCACAAGAGGCTAACTACGCTCTAAGGTACTAGAGAGCGTAGTTCCAACACTTAGAAAAAATTCCAAAAATTGGGTTTTGTGCTGACTATGCTCTCCATCAGAGGTTGACTATGCTCTAAGGCAGTAGAAAGTGCAGTCCCAACATTTAGACAAAATTTGCAATCAATATGTCATAGTTTGAATTTGGTGGAGTTTCATTGGCCCCTCTTTGTTGAAATTTGGAGGTGTGGCCCAAGCGATGTTGACAAAGAACAGCAAAACATCATAGCAGACTTCACACCAACATTGCTCTTCAATCCATGATCAGATGTCATTGCACCATGCTCAAGAGTGTTGTGGATAGTAGTATGCTAGATAGTAGGTGAGAAATAGGAGTAAAAGGTGTAGGCAATGTGCTAGGGGTAAAAGGGGAGATGAAGTGCAAACAAGACATTATAATAAGAGGACTTCACAGTTGATGGTGATCATGGCACTAGAGTGGATTTCCCTTGAAAACATTCATCTCTCATTAGAATGCTTGTGAGAGAGCCAATGTGGATTTGGGGCTGAACTGGTTGTGAAATTGTAGCATTGCTAGGTTGCTTGGGGATGTGCTCATCCCCTTTTGCTCTTTTTCTTTCTTTTCTCTTTGTTATTTTTACTCTTTATTACATGGTGAGCCTACTTTGGGCTTTGCACATTGCTCAATGCTTACTATGAGGTGCTTTTCATTGAGTGAGTTGCATGTCACTAAATGGGCTTTACTTTGGTGTTTGCAAAATCATGTCACATCTGTTTGATAGGTATTTCCTCCTCAAGATGACATGTGTTACATTTGCTTAGGATTTGATCAACCAATAGAGGCTTCCCATAGGATGACTTATGTTATTTCCACATTGGGTTCTATGATTTAACTTGAAGAGGGTGCCATGTGGTCATAGAAAGTGAATGTCAAAGAGTTTGCAATCTCTACTATATAGGAAATGAGAGGGTATTGGGATGTAGGAGTGAATGTGAGTAGGCTATAATGGTATACAACAATGTAATAGGGATGTGCACTCTTGAGAGGCTTAGCTAGTGCAATCATGCACATCAGAGTGATGTGGTAACTTGCTACTGCAATGATAGGTGCCTTTGCACCATAACCCAAGGCTTCGTTCTATGAACACAACTCTGAGAAGATAAGAAAACCACAAAAGATAAAAAAACCAGTAAAATTGTAGGGGGCAAAGATGTTGTAAGTGCTCCAAAGGCTATGCCCATTGCAAGTGTTCATTCTAGGATTGTAGCATCATTGCTTGAGTGGTGTAGAAGGGGGACAAGGGTCATGCTTGCTCACTCTCTTGTAGGGGGATAGAAGGAATTATTAGTGGCTAACCACAAACCTAGTTTAAGGTCTTAGTATATCATGATCTTACAAGTTTAAGGTCCTAGAAGATCATGAACCTAGATTAAGGTCCTAGCATATCATGCTATGCTAGCTTATAGTCCTAGCAGACTATTGTGTGCTAGTTTAATGTTGTAGCAAACATGCTATGCCACTTTAAAGTCATGATGGATTGTTAGTTTATAGTCATAGTAGACACATTATGCCAGTTTAGCATCAGGACACAAGGACAAGCTATGCCAATTTAATGTCATAGCAAATGAATGCTATGCCAGTTTAGCATTGTAGTGAATGAATGCAATGCCAGTTTAGCATTGTAGTAAACAAGTGTACTAGTTTAAAATGGTAGAAGTTGAGTGTGCTAGTTTAGTATCGTAGCAGATGAATGCTATGCCAATTTAGAGTCATAGCAGATGAATGTTGTGCTAGTTTAGCATCGTAGCAGACGAGTGTGTTAATTTAGCATCATAGCAGATGAATGCTATGCCAATTTAGCATCATAGCGAATGAATGTTTCGCTAGTTTAGCATTGTAGTGGACAAGTGTTGTATGTGCGCTAGCTTAATATCATAGTGGATGACTATTATGCTATTTTTGTGTCATAGTAGATGTGCTATGCTAGTTTAGCATTGTAGTGGATAGCTATGCTAGTTTAGTATCATAGTAGATGACTATGCTAGTTTAGTGTCATAGTGAATGAATACTTAACTTGCTTCATTGACGTGTGATGCTACATGTTAGATGTAATATAGCTTCAAGTATGAATGGTTCACTAGATTGCCAAAATTGTTTTTTTCTTGATCAGTAAGCTTGAATGCTCCATTGTCATAGGCTTTAGTAATCAGGAAAGGCCCTTCCTACTTGGCTGAGAATTTATCCATAGATTTGTGAACAACCTTCAGGATTAAGTTCCCTTTCTTGATTGGATGTTGATGTTGGTTGTGATGGTGCTTTTGCCATTACTTTTCTTGATACCATTCAATGCAATCAAGCATGTGCATATGCTCCTTCTCTATTAAGTTGAGGTCTATAGTTCTTAACTTGATGTTCTGTCCTTCATCAATGAAATACGAGAGAATCACTCAGAGCGATGGAACCTGCAATCAAGTGACAATATTACTTCAAACACATAAATGAGGTTGTAAGGCATCATACTTGTTATTGTTCAATGTGTTGTGTGGTAGGCCCAAAGCATGTAGAATAGTTACTCATCCCATCATCATTTGCTATTGGTTAGCATTTTCTTGAGAAGGTTGACCATGACCTTGTTAGTGGCCTTTGCTTGGCCATTTTCTTGAGGATAGTGTGTGATGAAAAAGAATGTTTGATGCCAAAGTGCTCATAGAAGGCATTAGTTTCAACACTGCTAAACTATAGCCCATTGTCCATTACTCTAATCATGGGCACGCTGAAATGGATTACTATGTTGCCTAACACATATTTGAAAACTTGTTACAATGTCATCTTCCTAAGGAGAATAGCCTCAACCCATTTGGTGAAGTGCTCAGTTGCAGTTATTATGAAGCTATGCTCTATAGAGGATTTAGGCATTATGGATCCAATGATGTCCAAGCCCCAACATTGGAATGGCCACATGATTTACATTTTGTACAATTCAGTTGGTGGCATGTGCATTAATTTGCAATGCCATTGACAAATGTCACACGTTTTAACCTTCGAGACACTATTTCTTTTCATGTAATGTCAATAGTAGCCTAGCTATTTGATTTTTATTAACATTTCCCTAGGTGGTATGTGACCTCCACATAGTCCTTCATGGACTTGCTTAATGATTGTTTGTGCATCACTATTGCTTACATAGGTTAGTAGTATGCCATCGTATGATCTATGACATAACATGTTATCACCTACAATGATGTATTGCCGCAAACATTTATGGTTAAGTGTTGATGTCATTATACCACTTTCTCATGTGGGTGATCCTAATTATGGCTATGGATGCATCTTCAATGCTTTAAGTGATAGGCACAGTGCAATCTACCACCAAGTTGGGTAATGCAGCGAACATGCTAGGTGTGATGCTAAGAGCTAACATTGCTAGTGCATCAGCAATGGTGTTTTCACTTTAGGGAATATGTTGGACATTGGTAGTTGCAAAGTGTTCAAGCAGGTGCTTTGTCAGGTCACAGTAAGGATATAAATGTTGTGCCTCATAGGCATAAACCTCTGTTACCTAGCTAACCACTAGTTGTGAGTCACCTCAAATCACTATGTGTTGGATCTGTAGGTCATGTGCTGCACGGATACCTCAGAGGAGACCTTCATACTCTACCACATTGTTAGTACAAGGAAATGTAAAACGATATGAAAAGGGTCGAATCTCCCTAGAGAGAAACATGATAATAGTAGTGACACTACCCCCTTAAGAGGTTGAATCTCCATTGAAATGCAGAAGTTCCTCATAGTTGTTAGGGACTTGGCTAATGCTATTAATGTGCTCATCCAAGAATTCAAGATCTATGGTTGCTTGATCATTTACAGGTGAATCCATGAGTTGTGTGGCTATAGCTTGACCTTTTGTTGAGGCTTGCGCAACATAATGTAGGTTAAACTCCACTATTCTTACTTTCCACTATGCAATGCAACTACTTTCATAGATATTTGTCATTATGGCTTGGAGTACATTGTTTTTGCAAATGATATTAACTTGACTATGGAAGAGGTAATGCCTTCACTTCTTCAGTGAGAAGACTAGGATGAGGTAGTGCTTTTCCACATCATTGTATTTCACCTCATAGGCTACTAATGCATGGCTCATGTAGTAAACCAAGACCTCTACGCCATCATCTCACTTTTGGCAAAGCAAAGAAGTGATGGATGCATTAGAAGGTAGATGTAAAAAGGTTTTATCTCCTTGTGGAGGGTGAATTGTAAGTAACTATGCCAGCTCTTACTTAAGGTTTTCAAATGCTTATTAGCACTGAGTAGTCCACTCAAAGTGGGCTCCCTTCTTGAGCAGATGTTGCATTGGTTGTAACTTGTTGGTTAACTAGGTGATAAACTTGCATAGGAATTGTAGTCTATCCTACAACCCTCGTAGCTCCTTAAGGTTGGCCGATGGTGATAAGTTGGTTATGGCTTTAACCTTGTTGAGGTCTATGCATATTCCTACTTTGGATACGTTTTGATGTCAAAAACACACTTTTTTGGGGTTTAGCCAAGCTCATGTTTCATGTAGTATTTAAGCACTAAGTTTAGATCATTTGTGTGGTTGTGGTCCACCTTCGACTTAACTATTATGTCACTGGCATAGTCTTTGAGCAAACTTAGCATGTAATTGCTAAAGATGTATGTTATCATGCATTGATATGCTACTCCTGCGTTCTT
This sequence comes from Gnetum montanum, assembly GCA_015680685.1. Lineage (NCBI taxonomy): Eukaryota > Viridiplantae > Streptophyta > Gnetopsida > Gnetales > Gnetaceae > Gnetum > Gnetum montanum. The sequence continues at coordinate 30,783 of MNCI01031671.1, forward strand.
GAGTCCAAAGGGCATCATGGTATAACAAAACGTACCCCAGGGGGTCATGAAGGTTGTGCTAAGTTGGTGTTGAGGATTTATCCTAATCTAGTTATAAACAGAGAACCCATCCATGAAGGACAACAAGGTGTTCCTATCCGTGGTATCGATTAGTTGATTAATATTAGGTAATGGGAAGTCATCCTTGATAGTTGCCTTATTTAAGTCTTAGAAGTCTATGCAAATGTGTATACTTCTATTTTTCTTTGGTAAAACTACGATGTTGCAGACCTAGTCTACATAGTCAACAGATTGAATGAAATCATCTTTGTAAAGCTTGGTGATCTCATCACAGACTGCCAATTCCAACTCAAGTCTAACCTTGTGTGCTTTCTAGTTAACTAGTTTGATGCATGGATTGAGAATGATGTTTTGCTAGACTAGCTAGGGATCTAAGCCTTTTGTATCCTTGTATGACCATGCAAATGCTTTGATGTTATCGTTAAGCACTCTGGCAATGTCTTGAGCATGTTGGGGCTCTAGCAAGGAGCTTAGTTTTAATGTTTTTGATTGGCCATTAGGTTTAGCCATAGGGATCTCAATAAGGAGATCCTCTATGACATCCCCTAGATGATTGGGTCAATCAAGTGGTGCTTCTATAGATGCTATGTACTCATTGTAGGCTATAGGCGCAAGGCCTACGCAACGAGGATCAATGCATTGGTAGATGTTGCTGTGAGGCCCTGTGAGGAAAAAAGGTGAGAAGATCTACTCTTGCATAGCTATGTCATGTTCCTACAAAAATAAACTAGAAAATTGTCAAGAAACACTTGCTTGACCTAGTTATTATGCACAAATGAAAGAAATCAATAGAGTAAAAATTTGCCTAAGTAATGCACATAAATAGTAATGAGAGGTAAACATGTTAATGCTAGTTTTAGGTCTTGGAGGACTATGGATGCACCAAACATACCATTCTAGGGAGGGTTGGCCATGCTTAGGAAGTGGAATTGACTTGGGCATTTAAAAAATTATGATTTTAGGCTAAGTGTAGTTGACTACACTCTCATCCAACTATGATCTCCACTAGGCATTTGTTGTGGAGCATAGTCCTAGGTTGGTGGATCATTAAATAACCCTGGGTGAGTATATAGGCATATTTTCACCATGGTAAGTTGTCATTTTCTTATATTTGACTATGACATCTAGAGCATAGTCTTGCCATTGCTATTCTATTGCTCCCAATAGAGAGCATCATTGGGGGAAAGATGATGTGCCATAGTGGATTCTTGCACCCAAGATTGGTGAATGTGGTCAAGGGATAGAGGACACTAAGATTCTTACCGTAGGCACGCGTGGAGGAGAGGAGGCCATTAACGTCAGCCAGGTCCACCAACTATGCTCTTCCCATTTTTCTCATTTTTCATTTGTTTCATTTAATTTTTAGAGGATTTGGAAGTGTAGTTCCATGCATTGCCACACACACCTTATCATGGTAGTGGCTGTAGCGACTGCATGTCATCCGCACCATGGTAGTAGAGTTTTGTGGGCAAGAAGGGTTTAGCTTATTTTAGGCCATGGGTTTAGGGCCTTGTGGTGGCCTTGTAGCATGGTGGTGATGGCCGCCATTGCCCCTTATAGCATGACCATGGGGTCGCAACTGCCACTATGTGTTGTGCCATGGCTACCAGAGCCATGACTATGACCAACACTAGGGTTTGTTGGGGGGGGTACATTGCGATGGGGATGACCTTTTTTTTTCTATAGGATAGCATAGGGTTTCAGTTTGATGGCTGGGGAGTGCAAGCATCACGGGAGCTATGGTTTCCTTCGTGTGTTGTTGCACACAACCATGATTTGTGGTAGGGCTTTTGGCAATATAAGGGCAAGATAGGTAAACTATTTCAGTTCTATTTTTATGCCCACTTTCCCTCTTACCCCTCTTTTTTATTTTTTATTCATTGCTGGGATGGCCCTACAAACTACACTCTAGACTATAAGTGCCAAGGCCATTAGCATTATGAGTGGAATTTTGGGGAGGGGGATGAATGCACCCAAGTTTACACATAGGGCGATAGTAATGAGGGAGAGGAAGGGAAATAGTAGGTCCTAGCCAACACGATAGGCATGACATGGTGCGAGACCACACTCTCCATAGCCATCAACCAAGACATGCTCTCAATGTGTTGAGGGTAGTCATAAGTGTTTGCCAAAATGTCAAATTGTTTCTAGACTATGCTCTCCATTAAGGTATTCCATAGTGTTGGCACATTTGGCCATTCCATGGAATAGTTGAAATATTTTATTGGAAGAATCTATGGTTGTAAATGCACAAGTAAATTTCAGCTTTAGTGTTGAAGGTTGGGTGTTCTTAGGGAAGTAATTCACTGGTGAAGAATTTGAGATAAAGGTGCCAAATTATCTCTTTATTAAAATCAGAAATTAGTACTATGGCAAGGAAGGAAGTATGTGATTCATGTGAAATCATTAAGTTGCAGATCCCGGTTGTCAAAACCCGGATATATCCTTGCAAGACAAAATCAAAAATGTAACAAAACCAGCAATGCCTTCATTGTTTTAAGATTATGAAGAAAAAAGGCAAATCAACCTCCACCGTATACTACACGTCCTGAAGAGGAAAACAGTGGAGATAAGGAAAACAGTGAAGGTAAAGGAGACCGTGTTGCAGGAAAACGCGCAACACCACTCACCGCGATGTTCACCCTGGCATAGACTCAAAGAAAAATTTTGAAACCCTCATTTATAAAACACGTGAGGAAAGGGGTTATGCCCTGTTAAGACCCTGATTTGTATTGCAGGCCGTGGCATTTTTTTTCTTTCTTTCTTTTCGTGATGCAGGCTGCAGATCCGCTGGACAAAGATCTACGAAATATTGGCCCGTAATTCAGCAAACAGAAAAACGCAAGAAGGAAAACAGAAAAAAGAGAGAACAAAAAACACAGGAAGCCCTAAATTAATTTAGGAGGCAAAATAGAAATTGAAACCCTCTGTTTAAGGTGCGTTTTTCTCCTCCAGCGTGCGACAGAAAAATTAGATCGCGGTTGTAGAGCCTTCTCATGCGGAAGCAGTTTGAATCTATGGTTTTGATGATGCTGCATATTGGATCTTGACGCAAACATGTGTCGGTTCTTGCAGGTTCTAGGCAAAAATAAGAGAAAGACCATTGCCCTGGAACTGTGAGGAAACCTCCACGTGATTTACAGGGAAGAGAAGGAAAATCGTTTCGCCGTTTCTTTTCCAAAAATTATTCAATTATGTCTACGGCTTAAGCATATGGTCAAATGGAGTATAAATTAACCAGTAATATATACATGTAGATACATATATATTCACAATATGAAGTACTCATCGTATGAAGTCTTAGAGACCTGCCATCATTTATCCCAAGTTATGAAATATATTATTTACTGCCCATTAAAAATTTGCAATATTGGTTATCCTATTCAATGTCACATTACATTAAAGTTAGCATAAAATGCTCCTCATTTCATGCATGACTTCCTAACTCCCTAACCACATAACCTTCTCCTAGCTTGTTGGACAAGTAATCTTCTGATTGGTTAGTCAAATTCCTTGAGAGAGAAGTTAGGAGAGATATTTTTGAGATATTTGGAAATTGTAACTTCCCTATACATCACTTAGAAGACTTGACATCTCGTTTTGGAGAAGCAAAATACAAGGGATATATATGTATGGAGTAAGTTGGAACTATAGCTTGTATTCCTAAGTATCTTAAAGATTGTATATTGTAACTACCAAGGCCACTTGTCAACCTTTTTTTCTCTTTGGTGGTTGCAACCACCCAAAATTGTTGTAACTTACCTAACTTGTTGGGCAAGTAATCTTCCGATTGGTTGGCCAAGTTACTTGGGACAGAAGTTAGGTGAGATATTTTCAATATGTAACTTCCCTACCTATCTTGGAACCCTATAAAAAGGGGGGGGGGGAATTGAAAAGGAAGGATACTGAGAGTCTCATATCATTATCACTTGAGCTCTTTCTTGGAGACACTTTGGGTCTTAGGAGAAGAGAATTTTGTAAAGAAGAAAGTGTGAATGATTGCTTGTAAGATGGCTTGCTAGAATAAAGATTTCAGCCTCTTTGTCATGGTCCTGTGAGTTATGCATTTCATTTTTTGTTTTGTTTAAATTGTTTAGCTAGTGGTTTAGATAGTATCATCCTTGGCAAGTAATTTTGGGATTTTTAGATTGCTCTTATTGTTCTTGTTGCCCGATAGAAATTTCTATTAAAATTTTGCCATAGAAGCGCTTGTGTTTAAAAGCCTTAAGAGCATTTTAGTAGTAAATTTCATTATTGTGCAACGTGTGGGAACTGCTATTGGGATTGTTGTAAGAGAGCCTCTGTTTGTAGTCACGCCGTTGAACAATTCAGTAGTCGAGAGGGTTCAGAAAATCTTTGGTATTTTGATGGGACCAGAATAGCTTCTTTTTATCTTTAAAGTGAATTCTCGTGGTATTTCAATCAGAAATTGTCAAGTCTTTTAAAGGTTCTGTTTGAATGCAATCGTTGACATCTATTATCTAGTCAAAATGGAGTCTCGTACGTGGTAGTTTACGCAGCAATTTTTGGTAGCATAATAGGATTGTCTTGAAGATATTTCTTCTTTGAGCCTTAGAAGTTTTAACAATTCGTAGATATTGAATTTGGGATAGCTTTATTGCGAAGTGTTTACTCATGTCATTTTACCTTGTTTAAATATTTGAGATCTACACAAATCTGCTTTCTTTTCTTTTCTGCTTATTTCCATCGAATCTGGCTCTATTTCTAGTTTTCTTGTGGAACTATCTCTCTCTCTGAGGAAAATTAGGAGTAGATTTGCAGAGTTGTGCTCAAATGTTTATGCAAAATTTTATTTGTTACAAGCAGGTATTATAGGAACCGCGTAGACTAGGTAGTTGAACAAAATAGGAAATTTTCAACAACTCACAGTATTAGATAAAGTTGGCTGAATCTCTTTAAAGTAAGTGAATTTGTAGTTCACACACAATGCAATTGTTACATTTTACACAACCACACGCCACAACAGCACACACACATACTCACATTAACTACTGAGTTTATTTGGAGGTATTTGGGCCTTGGTGTTGCCAGAGACTAGCAGGCACCTAAATCCTGTTCGAGGACACTCGTTGGCGGTCGCGTCCCAAACGGTCGCCAACACATAGTTAGAAAAATTGCAGTTTTTGGACTATGATTGCCACTAAGGTAATCTAGATTTAGTTAAATTCTGCCAAAATTTTGTTAACTATGCATGATATTAAACCTGAAAAATGTAGCGCTAAGCCTATACAAAACGTGCTATACCCCATTGAGTGTTAGGTGCGTCGAATGAGTTAAGCAATGTCCTACATCCATAGGGCCCCAGGGTGCATTGCCAAAATTGCATTTATGCTAATTTATGTTAATTATTTTAATGTGTATCAAAATTTTACCTCTTTGCATGCTTACTAATGCTTTGCCTATTGCTTGATGACTACAGGGTACTGTTAAAGCCTATTTGGATAGTAGTTGAGCTCATGGGCATCCTATGTTGCATGAGTGAACCTGTCCCTAACATGGCTACACCAGATATGTAGATGAACCATTAGGCAGTGTGGTTCTAGCTAGGGGCTCAAGAGTTCTTAGAGTACCTCTTGCAGTAGTTTAGTGTGATTATGTGGTCACACTTAGTGATGGATGCTACTAGCGCCATCACTAAGATGTTGCTACCCAGGGCTAATTAGGGCATCCTAAAGCTCATTTTAGATGAGTCCACTACTAATGTTGACGGGGTATGTGGTTTAGGTAGAGGTCCTAGGAGTGCTTGGCAACTATCCAAGGTATGGCACATGATAAGGTTTACTTATAATAATAAGAGAAACACCCTTTTATTGTGTTGTGGATGCATACCCTATTTCAGAAGCCATCTAGGACCATCTATTACATAAGAAGGTGAGTGCTTTTATGGCTCTCGGAGTGTTTCCTACTACTTGCTCATGCTAACTTGCTAATGACTCATGGTTAATGCCAAGTTTAGAGTTGATGAGGAAGGCCTACATGATGAGGCAAATGCTCTAGCTTTAACTTGCACTACCTTGGAGGTGTTCTCATCATGCACAAATGTTCAGGAAGCTGTGATTAAGCAGGTGGGCACAATCTAGAGGCCTACCCCTCTCAATACCCAAAGGCATATGAGCAATGAAGAAACTATGGCTAGTTGGATGAGGAGTGGGTTATTGGTGAGATTAACATCGAGGAGATAGTTCTAGTGCCATCCTTGTCTCACATCCTATTTGTACATGTACATATCTATGTTTTAACTCATGTCATTGCTCATGTATGCCTTTCAGTTTACCTCATTTGCATGATGCTAATGTTGTTTTCCTTTATGTTGTAGCAGTGGTTACCTCAACTAAGGTTATAGTAATCCACACAGGTCACACAGAGGCCACCCTCATTAAGAAATATGGTGATGTAGAGGATGCACAGCACTGGCTATGCCACAAAGCGCCAGATGCACTGATGGCTTAACTTATGCATGATGGGTTAATGGACGTATTCTTACCTCTTAGCTTGAGTATCCCAGTGGAAAAAATGGTTACCATCATTGACTCCTTTAGCAATGATGTCAGGTAGTTTATCACATGAATGTGCGATGTGATGGTACTGTTGAACCTCAGCGAAACCTTCTTTGCTAGCCTCGTTGATGGCCTGATGATTATCGATAAGGCCAGTAGGGAGGTGGACCGAAGAGGGGAGATCGAGGACTAGTTGGAGGCCAATCAATCTTACAAAGGAATACCAATCAATGATGTGCTAATTCTTGAGGTGTGAGAGCTCTACCCTCTATTCTACACTCATGCCTTTCCAAAGCTACTTTCCCAAGGAAAGATCTTAGGGGTGGAATAGGCATAGATGATGAAGGAGGTGTTGCTAGAAGTCATGAGGTTCAACTAGGCTATGTACATAGCCATCAGCCTACATGCAGAAATTTCTAGGCTACGATTCAACCTCCAAGTATGGTCCCACATCCATTTCATGTTCCTCAGAAGATACCTGTGAAGGTTCGCAGAGATCTTGGTTGTGTGAGATGATGGACGATGGGTGGTACATGACCGTGAGTAGTTGTCCAAGCCATGGAACAAGCATATGTTCTTGATCACACATGTGTTTAACCCCCCAAAGGGGATTGATGAGTCATTATCAGTAATCACCAAGGGTCCTATGGAGCACTCACATTATTCATGTGATAATGCAAGTGAGGGTCCTCCAATGGGCATTAGGGACATGAGCAAGGTAGATCTCTATATAGTAGAGATGGTGGGATCATCTAAGGCCAAGATTAAGAGGCCATGTCCTCAAGAGGAAGCTACCCCTAAAATCAGAAAGCCAAGTAGTAAAAGGATCCACATTAAGCTTAAAAAATTGCACATACTTGTTGTAGGTTAGTACGTGTAACTTCTTGGATGCCTTAGTTGCCTTAGTTGCATTCATGCATAAACTACTATTTTTATATTTTTATTTTATTCTATACTATTAGTTAGCTAATGATATGCTATGTGTACTAATGTGCTATATGTGTATATATGTGAAGTGCAAATAAATAAGAGAGGGCTACAAGAGCAGCAACTAAGGGGGTAATGGAGGAAACACCTCCTAAGGCTAAGAAGGAGGATGCCTAAGGAGATGAGCCTCTCTGATAGTTGGAGGAGGAGGGGTTGCTTCACCCCGATGGGAGTAATTTTGATTGTTTGTTTGATGATACGTAGCTAGGTGAACCCCCTGCACTCACACATGAGGACTTGCTAGGTAATCTACTTGTATTGTCATTTGTCTTCCCTTGTTTGCTCTAGTATCTTTAGTTTTTAGGCCATATGACAATTGCATCATTGTGTTACAACATCAAATCTTCCCACCAGTAGTCCCACATCTATCTACTACATGGAGCCATGGGTAGATATGCTAGATAAATTCACCTTCATGGAAGGCATCATTGAGGACATGATGGACTGCTTGCGACAAGAAGACCTTGAGCTCGGTATGCATGCTAGGTTGTTTACTTTTTGCTATTCTGCTTGCTACTTAAATGCTTAGTTTTTGGCAAATATTGTTTAGTTGTTGCATGCCTGTAGTTCCTGAGTTGCAGTGGAACCCAAGTAAGGTGACAAGGGTGGATGCTTCACCCAATCTTCCTCCTAAAGTTAATCAAGTGCCTTGTCACATGTATAAGACATCGAACAAATGCATACTTTCTTGGGCGAAGGCATTATGGGTCTGTAGGCACTCGAATGAGAACCTATGGAAATGCATGCATAAACTTCAGGAAAGGATGACTAGCTAGGATGAGAAGATCAAAGATCTTCAATCCAAATATGACTTCATAGCAGCTGGGTCGTAGGGAGATGGCACTTGGTGTACCTTTGAGATCAAGTATGCTAGATACTATATAGCACTTAGAGGTAAGAATGAGGCCATGTAGAAGTTGATAGAGCAACAGCTCCAGATGGACTTTCTCACCTAGAAGAACCAGGATTGGAAGAACTACAACACAAAGTTTTATCAGTGGGGATGGACACAAAAGAACCACAAGCATCAGTATAAGTGAAAGTGTGATGCATACCTACGATGGTACAAGGAGAAGTCTACCAAACATTGTCACCTTGAGATGTTTCTTTAGGTGACTGATAGAAAGTAGACATATGACTTGTTCATGTAGAATACAGTCGTGAGTGACTCTCCTATGAGATAGATTGTCACCCCCTCTAGAGAGGCCTCTTCTGCTACATTTTCTATGGAGCTACCCACATGGGCCACTGTGGACAAAGGTAAGACACTTGCAGGTGTTGACTTTGGCTAGGAGGACTGGATGCAACTTTTTGAAGCTAAGACCCTTCATTGCTTGGATCTTGGCCTTGGAAAGTTACCTCCAGAATTCATCGATGCGAGACCCTCTCAAGTTGGTTTTTCTGCTAGTTTTGTGTTTTAAGTTATCTCACTTAGTGTATATTTGCATACTAATTATGCATGTTTGTTATACTAATTATGCATGTTTGTTAATGATTGTGGCAAGTACCAAGTGATGTTGCAAGCCCCAACAATGCAGTGGAGGAAGAACTTTCACCCCCACCTAGCACTACTGGTTAAGCATGACTAGATGTACCACCCACTAGGTTTTTTTGCTACACTTTGGCCATGTGATGCTATTCATGCTATGTATTTCTATGCAAATTACATTTGTTATGAATTATTTTTTGCTATATGTGATATGTGAAATTTTATCTATATTTGATGATTGTACTACATTTGCTATGAGTATGCGAGTCTAGGCCATTGCAATACATGGGGAATTTGTTAGTTTAAAGCCTTGATAGATCCCATGCTAGTTTAAGGCCATAGAAAGAGGATCAATGATAGCTTTTGTCTGTTTTGGGCCACGTATTACTAGTTTAAGGCCATTTCAGGCCATGTGTATTTTTAGTTTAAGGCCATCCTAAGCTGAGGTGGTAGTTTAAGGCCATTTTGAGCCACAACGAGGGGACTAAAAGTGATAGTTTTAGGCCATTTCAGGCCACAATGTTACTAGTTTATGGCCATAGCAGGTCAAGTGTTGCTATCTCTCTTTTTTGTAATTTTTTCTTTTATGATTTTTGTGCATTTTGATGTTTTTTAAAGCGATAACTACAAAAGTGTAAACTAACAAGCAAGTGTGTGAACAAAGTGGATGAATGTGTGAACCAACCAAATAAATGTATAATCTAATAAATTAAGCTAAATGCAAATAACATGCTACCATGCTAATCTAATGCAACAAAAATGTAACAAAACTAGAGAGTATGGTATAGGGCATGCAGAAGCAAATAGTGGGTAGGTGACTAGTGTGTTTTGAACTAAGGGTGGGGGACCTTAGTCATGTAGTAGCTTCCTAACCTAGTGTGGGTTAAGGGGTGTATAGGACCTAGATTGCACTATCTGATATTCTCCTTGATCCTCACTTGTCACATTAAAGGAAAACTTTGCCCAAAGGGCATCCTTTGGGAGGTCGTTGGCTCCCACTGCTTCTTCAGGTGCATTAGCCTCATGTGTTTCATTGTTTGCCACAACTGCATCATCAAGAAACTCAACCTTTGACCCTTGCTCCATATCTACATTGTTGATGGCTAGAGGGATAACATTATCACCATAGATGATAACTTCATCACCTTCGTATGAAAGGTGGATCTCCTAATGAATCAACGAGAAGATGGCTCATAACTGGGCTAGCCAACACCTACCCAATATCAGGTTAAAGCCCAACATTTCTTCTATGATGATAAATTCGGTAGTGATGGGGAATTGCTCCTCTACTACAAAAACTATGATGATCATGCCCTTAACAATGACACATGACCCATTAAAGGATTTTAAACACATGATTTTCGTTGTCTTGACCTAGTTTGCGAAGCCTAATTTGTCGATGATGGTGTATAGAATTATGGTTGTTATTGTCCCATCATCAACGTGTACTTGCAAATCTTACATTACCCAAAACATATGATGATGAACATGGAGGATGTTATGACTTCACCCTTCTCAGGGTTAACCTTAATTCCCTTATCATGAAACACTAGGGATGTAGAGCTTGATTCCTATGGTGCAAGATGCAACATCACTACATGGATGGAGTTCTCATCTACAGGGATGTCCTCCACAACAGAAATGGAGATTAACATCCACACCAGTGCTTTGTGATGTGTAGATGAGGTCATAATTAGGCCATATAGGCTCAAAGTCATGTTCTTCTATGTGAGTGCTTTGTTAACTTGGGCCAGTGCATCCACGAAGTCTTTATCATTAGCCATATTTTTATTGGTTTTAACTTCCTCCATGCATCCTACGAGAAAAATTTCTCATGAAGGAAACTTGTTCTTTGATGGCTTTGCCTATGCAGTGGCCTTAGTGCTTAGTTGCAATTTGCTAGTTGTGGCCTCCTTAGTTGTCTTGGCCATGGGGATTGTAGATATAGGGACCAGCTTCGATGAACCAAGTGCTCTTTGGTCTTGATGTTGCCTAATCATTCTATCTATGAGATGCTCATTGGGTCTCCTAGCTCACCACCTAGAGGGTCTACTGATATCGCCAGCTGGATTAGCCCTTGGATGGGAACGGACTAATGCATTTGCTATCACTAGGCTTTGGATAGATGAAGGGTTAGCACATTGTGGCACCCTGACAACAAAGGGTGGCTAAACTATTGTTGTTGCAACATGCTATGGGGCCTTGACCACAAAGGGCATTGTGGGTGCTTGAGGTGGCACCTTGATAATAAAAGATGGCCTCAAACCCATGGTGGTTGAGGGAACCCTTATGCTACTAGAGGGCACATGGACCATGAATGGTTTCTGTACTAGTTCTAGGTTGTCATTAATGCTGATAGAATTTATAACATATCTAGCATCATCCACATTTAGAGGATCCTTATACACCCTCATCGATTGGTTTTGCAATCTAATTGGATTTGTACTGTGGAGGACCAGCTTACCTCTATCGATCATCTTTTGCAGATCATCTTGCAGGGCTAGCAAAAATTCCATGCTATGATCAAAAAACTGGTGGTAATGGCAGAACCAATCTAGCCTAAAATTTTTTGGGATCAAGGGCTCATTCAATGCCATTGAAGTAGCGTTTCTAAGCAACTTGCAGTATCTATCATGCCTTTTACAGGCATCCTTAGGCATTTCCTTATATTAAATGCACTTGACCTTTAATAGTTGTTCTAGCAGCTCTAAGGGCTTCAGTGGCAACAGGGTATACTTGGAGTAATTCGTGCGCTTGAAGTTAGGCCTTTGATCAACCTATGTCATGGCCACTTTAGATGTAGGTGGGTTGGTTACCTTGGTGCCAGGGTTGGCAACTTGGTTTTTGGTTAGGACTTTGGGCAGCCTAGCTATCGATCCCTGGGTTGTTGCCTTGGCATTTTTGGCTATGCTATCACTATTACACTTTGCTTCCCCATGTCCCTATCTCTCCTTAGGTGTTGATTCTTGTAGGCCATGTAGGCCAATTCCTTATTAGCTTCCACTGCATCCTCTATGCTCTTGGTTTGGATGAAGGACTGGCTTAGGGATTGTGGGCCCAAGTAGTATCGCTTCGACTTTATGAAATCATTAACCACATCCTTGAAAATAGCTAAGAGATATGCCTCAACTATGGGCTCTCATATTTCATTTAAGGAGGCACTCCATCATTGGATGAATTTTTGCATGGGCTCTAGATGGCCCTACTTGACCTACATTAGTTGGTCCAAGGTTGCTTTTGGCTTCAAGTTGTACTTGAAGCATGTCACAAACTAGCTCAAGAGTTCTTCCAAAGAGGAGATAGAGCCTTTGGGTAGTGCGTGATATCAATCTAGTGCTTTTCCAATCAATGACATGGTGAACACACGTATAATGGCATGTGGACATGCTTTCAACAGTAGGCATTCTAATCAAAATGTGACTAGATGAGCATTGGGATCCCTCTCATCATTGTATTTGATGAACTAAGGTAGTGGGACCCCAGTTAGTTGAGGTAGAGGTGGGACCACAAGACTTATAGGGTTGTCCTAGTAGAATTACACCAGTCTAATAGTTTCAAAGGAGGTAGCTTTGAGTCACTTTACCTCTTCTATCAAGGTTTGGATTAGTTGGAGTGCCTGGTCTAAATTTTGGGATGCTCTAGCTAGCTACACTAGTTGTGCTATCTATGGTGCAAGTTGTGTGGTCCATGATCTAATCGTAGGTTGCAGAGCCACGCGAGGTGCTTGATGCATCAACTGTGTTATAGGGACATTGATTAGGGCAATTCATGCATGCATGGGTTGGATCAACATCAAGGGCACTAATGAAATAAGTAAAATGTAGGGAACTTGAGTTTTTTGGGGCTTGGGGATGGGCCCTGCATGAATATATGGCTAAGCTAGCATGACTATTATTAGCAAAGATGGCTAGGTAAGTTGACATGATACCATGAAGGGCAAGTTGAAGGAATCTATCACATCATAATGCATGTATTACATCTAATGGATTACCCCTACAGGCATAAATCTAAGCCTAATGAAGTGGAAAGGTGAAGCTAGTGTTATGACTGTCTCAAGGAGGACAGGTGAACTAAACTAAGGAAGGGGAAAACTAGGGATTTCTTATTGGAAGATGGTGGAATAGGGGACCTCATGTTTGAAGTTTCAAACTTTTCCTCTTCCTCCTAAAAGGCTTCCTCATAGTTAGTTCTTACATCATGCTAACCTACTTAAATGAGCTGGGATAAAAACCGATGATGGGACTCTATGAGCAAGATGATGTCGAATGAAGAAGGGATATACTCCCATCCATCTTGGTGGATTAGTTCAAAGTCCCATTTTGCTTTCATGTTAAGGTGATCTATAGGTAACCCTACTTGGACCTTTGCACATATGAAGTTGTATTACTCATTATTGAGTGTGGCGTACTCCACGTCTTGGCTACATAGCCTCAGGGATTGGCTTGGCCTGACCATCATGAGATTCGCAGGGTTGCCAATCCTAGTCTCTTGTTGGATAGGCAAGATATCAAGTAAGTTTGAAACTAACAATGAAGGTTGATCCAGGTTCATGGTTGCAAATTGATTTGTAAAGGAAAATTGCAAAGATTTCTAGCTACAAAATACAATGGACTAGAAACCAACTCTATTTTGGCTGATTCCACTAACTATGTTCTCCACTACAAAGAGCTGACTATGTTGTCTATGCTGACTATGCTCTCCACTATAGAGAGATAACTATGCTATCTATGCTGACTACACTCTCCACTATGAAGAGCCAACTATGCTCTCCATGACAAAGAGCTGACTACACTATCTATGCTAGAGATGACTACGCTTCAACTAAGGACAACAAGAACTTAGGAAAATAGTGGAGAGAAGTGTGATTTCGGATTGCTATGTGGGGTCCTAGGGGAACTAGCAATACGATCCAATCTACATTGATGGATTAGTAGATAACTATGGTGCAAAGAGCTCACAAAACAACTTGAATGAAGCTTGAATAAGGGGTTGTCCTCCTTCTAATGCCAAAAAACTATAATGACCAAAAATGTTGATAGTTGGAACACCAAGGTCCACAAGTGGATAGCCTAACCCTGAGTCCATGTGAGGGCCTACTAGAGGTAGAGATGGGGCACCTTGAATGGTCTTGTCAATCGAATAGGAACTTACTGGATGTAACCAAGGTGCAACATGGTGTTGGCACATTTGGCCATTACATGGAACAGTTGGAATATTTTGTTCAAAATTAGCACAATCCCTGGTTGTAAATTTGCAGTTTAGTATTGTAAGTTGATGGGAAGTAAGACAATGGTAAATAATCTTGATTTTGAAGCCTTCTTGGAAAGTAGAACTAAAATGCCAATTTATTCTCTTGAGTGAAGATTGGAATAAAAAAATAAGGAGGTGATTATTTACTACAAGAAATAATATTGGCAAAATAGACAACACCATGGGTAATGGATTATTAAAAATTGGCTAAGAGTTGGAAGCAAGTGAAGGACCTAATGGACTACCAATAGGTTTTGAACATTTAAAATTATCAAAAGTTGGTTCCCTGATGCAGTAGCAGCAAGTTGAAACCCTGACGCAGCCGCAGCAATGGCAGAAGTGAAAACGCGGAGTAGGAGGAAGAAGCCTTTGAAGATTGTGACGGCGTCAGACTCATTCGGTTACAAACAGAAAGAGACGTTGATCTCGCACCTCAAATCCAAGGGCGTCGCGGCAGAGGACCTCAGCAATGACAAGTATTACGTCGTCGGTGGCCGCATGGGTGGGGCCATGAGCAAGGTGCAGGCACAGTAGGAGTAGTAGGAGGACGTTCGCGGCCTTGTTGCTTGCTGAACTAGCATTGGTGCAGCGCTTTTCGCGAACAAGCTTCCAGGTATCTATGTCGTGACGTGCTCCTCCGTGGATGACGCCAAAAATTGCAGATCCATTAACAACTCCAACGTCATCGCCGTTGGTGGAATCTTCACCAATCCTGATGAAGGAGTTAAGATTTTGGATGCCTAGCTCCAAACAGATTTCAAGGCCCCCTGTCCCGCTGGTTCTGGACGTTTAAAATTATCAAAGGATGTAAAGGTTTTGGTATTGAAGACGAACACAAATTCCTAGCATTTTCGAAAGGAAGAGGTTACAACAATTGCAGATCCTTACGGAACATATGGCAACGTTTCCTAATGTAGTGGCTGAGTCTTCTCCTATGGCGGCAGTTGCTGGCAACTATTTTTGGCCGAAGAAGATATTTTGAATCAGTTGCAGGCAGTTGCAGCATCGGTGCCTTCACCTTCGAGCTCGTATTTCAGCCATTCCAAATTTTAACTTCAATTATCGGGAATAAGAAAGGATAAATTAACTACCGCTACCACCAATAAGGTGGATATTATATTATATTTTTATGGTAAAATATTAGAGATTAGTAACACTTAGTATTTAAAATTTAAATTAAATTAAATTAGATTAGGGAATTTAGACTTATTTTAATAAACTAATTTTAAAGGCAATATATATAATATTTATTAATTAATTCCCCCTAACTTTATGAATAACTTCCTAACTTCCTCCTAATTAAATGGACAAGTAACCTCCTAACTTGTTGGGCAAGTAAACTTCTAATTGGTTGGCCAAGTTACTTGGGAGAAAAGTTAGCTAGGATATTTTGGCATGTAACTACCTTGTAAACCTTATAAAAAGGCTTCATGAGCACTTTGAGAAAAGGTGGGGGGGGGGGATTTTGGAAGGATAATTTAGAGAAGAGACTTCTGGGAGGTCTCATACATCACACTTTGTAAGACTACTAGTTAGCACTTAGGCTCTCACTTGAAGACACTTTGGGGTCTTGAGAAGAGCATTTGCAAAGAAGATTTGTAAAGACAATTGCTTGTAAGATGGCTTGCTAAAGAAAAGATTTCAACCTCTTTGTCATGGTCCTATGAGTTATGATTTTATTTTTTATTTTCTTTAAATTGTTTAGCTAGTGGTTTAGATAGTATCATCCTTGGCAAGTAATTTTGGGATTTTTAGATTGCTCTTACTGTTCTTGTTTCCCAATATGAAATTTCTATTAAAATTTTGCCATAGAAGTGCTTGTGTTTAAAAGCCTTAAGAGCATTTTAGTAGTAAATTTTGTTATTGTGCAACGTGTGGGAACTGCTATTGGGATTGTTGTAAGAGAGCCTCTATTTGTAGTCACGCCGTTGAACAATTCAGTAGTCGAGAGGGTTCAGAAAATCTTTGGTATTTTGATGGGACCAGAATAGCTTCTTTTTATATTTAAAGTGAATTCCCGTGGTATTTCAATTAGAAATTCTCAAGTCTTTTAAAGGTTCTATTTGAATGCAATCATTGACATCTATTATCTAGTCAAAATGGAGTCTCATACGTGGTAGTTTACGCAGCAATTTTTGGTAGCATAGTAGGATTGTCTTGAAGAAATTGCTTGTTTGAGCCTTGGAAGTTTGATCAATTCGTAGATATTGAATTTTGGATAGCTTTCTTACGAAGTGTTTACTCATGTCATTTTATCTTGTTTAAATATTTTAGGTCTACACAAATCTTCTTTCTTTTCTTTTCTGCTTATTTCCATCGAATCTTGCTCTATTTCTAGTTTTCTTGTGGAACTATCTCTTTCTCTGGGGAAAATTAGGAGTAGATTGCGGAGTTGTGCTCAAATGTTTTTGCAAAATTTTGTTTGTTACAAGTAGGTATTATAAGGATCGCTTAGACTAGGAAGTTGAACAAAATAGGAAATTTTCAACAACTCCCAGTACTTGACAAAGTTGGCTAAATCTCTTTAAAGTAAGTCATTTGTAGTTTACACACAACGCAATCGTTCCACTTCTCACAACCGCACGCTGCAACAACACACACACATACTCACATTAACTACTGAGTTTATTTGAAGGTATCTGCCCCTTGGTGTTGCCAGAGACTAGCAGGCACCTAAATCCTGTTCGAGGACACTC
>MNCI01031671.1:50975-66708 GCA_015680685.1 Gnetum montanum
CATCCCACAAGTAAGAAATCTCTTAGATCTTTCTTTGGGAAGATAAACTTTGTGAAAAAGTTCATCTCCAGGTTTACCGAAATTACTAAACCTTTGATGCATTTGCTAAAAAAGGATGTCCAAGTAGAGAAAACACCAAAATCAAAAAGAGCTTTATTAGAAATCAAAAAGGCTATACAAGAGGCTCCGTATTTGGTAAAGCCTGGACTTAAAGAAGATTTTTGGTTATACTCATTTTCTTCAAATAATTCTATCGTTGCTGTTTTAACACAAAAGGATAATGAAGATCAAGATGAACCAATTGGATTTTTTGGATATCAGTTGAAAGGTTTAGAGTTAAATTATTTATACTTAGAGAAACAAGTTTTCGCAGTCATCAAGGCACTTTAGCATTTTAAATATTATTTGGAAAGTTCATTAGTACACATTATGCTAATTGAACCTACAATCAAGTGATTCCTATCCCAAAATGAGATTGGATTGAAAAGAGGAAAATGGCTTATTAAGTTGCAAAGTTTCAAATTTTCATTGGAAATATGCAGGATAATTAAGGGAATGGAACTAGCTAAGTTAATGACTAAAGAAAGTGAAGTGTGTACACTTGACACCCATGAAGAAAATTGGTATGATGAAATTTTCAAATTTCTTAGTATAAGGAAAATCCCAAATAATTTAACTGCAAGTCAAAAGAGAGCTTTCTTCAAAAGAGCACGAAAATTTTTTGTTAAAGATGGTATCTTATATAGAAAGGATTTTCGGGGAGTTTTATTGGAATGTGTTCATAATGATCAAATTAGTTTCATTTTGGAACAATTTCATGATCATTTGAATCTATTTTATGAACCCCTAAGTCGACTATGCAACATATACTTCGATATGGTTATTACTGGTCATCCATGTATCAAGACATTAGTTCAAAGATTCAAAAATGCTATAAATGTCAAGTTCATGGGCCCAAGATTAAAAGGGCTAGAGCCCCTTTAAAGCCAGTAGTTGCAGATAGACCATTTCAGCAATGGGGTTTGGATTTTATTGGTACAATTACTCCTTCAAGAGATGGACACAAGTTTATTCTCACAACTACTGATTATTTCACTAAATCGTCTAAAGCAAAAGCTCTAAGAAGAAGTTCAACATCAGATGTGATTAAGTTTCTATAAGACCACATTCTAAGTAGATTTGGTGTACCTGAAGTGTTAGTGTCAGACAATGGACCTGCCTTCAAATCCGAAGAGTTTATCCGATGGGCATCTGCAAAATCCATTTTCTTATTTTCCTCATCAAATTATTATCCTCAAGGAAATGGCCTAGCAGAATCCACCAATAAAAAGCTTATCGCTTATATCAAGAAATCAATGGATGGGAATCCAGGAAATTGGATCGATTATCTACAATCTGCATTATGGTCAGATCGAATCAGATTCAAGAAATCTATTGGGACATCACCATATAACTTAGTCTATAGTTTGGCAGCAAGAATTACAAACAAGATTATAAGCTCATCTTTTGAATTTGTACAAAGATATAGTGAAAGGACTAATAAAGATAGAAGTTTCATGAATTTACTTATTAAAAGAGAAGCTGAAGTAGATCAAGCAAGGGATAATTTGTTATAGAATACCTCTCAAGTTAAAAGATGGTTTGATAGAAAGGCTTTGAAAAGAACTTTCAAGATAGGAGACCTTGTCCTGTTATGGAATATGAAGAAATCAAATAAGTTTACCCCAACATGGGTTGGTCCCTTTCAAGTTACAAAGCAAATGTCAGAGGATACCTACAAATTGCCAACCTTGGATGGCATGGAATTGCAATTTCCATATAATGTTTTGCATATAAAACATTATTTGGGACAATTTCTTACAACTTGAAGATGTTATGACACAGAAATAATATATGTATATAGTATTATGTAAATATTACTAGGATTATAGTGTCCATTATTATATTTAATTATGCTTTATTTATATTTGAAACATTATCTTTCCTTCAAATGGGGCAAGTGGAAGCCTACAAATGAAACAAGTGGAATTCTACAAGTTTGACAAGTGGGGAAGGTGACTCATCCACCACTTAGTGAGGATTGTGACAAATGGTTTGAATGCCTAGAAAGAAGGAAGCTTGGTTGAAGACACTTGGATGGAAGTTAAAATTCTTAGCACCTATAAAAGGAGGGTTAGATTGCTTAAGATTTCATCATCTTTNTCTAGATATAGAGTTCAATGTTTGGGGGCGATATCAAGATTATTCCAAAGAAGAAGAAAAAGGAGAAGAGCCACCAACTTATGAAGATTCTTCATGGGGATGGGGAGAAGCTTTTGTCTCCCGAGAGGAAAATGAAGGACTTAATGAAGAAGAACAGAAGAGCTTATCCGAAAAGGAAAATGAGAAAAGTGCCGAAGAGAAAGCTCCAGTAGATCAAGATGAGAGCTTTACCAAGCCAAAGAACAACAGGACTGCCTTCATCACATCAGAGATTTCCTATGAAATAGTTAGAGAGATGAGGATTCCCACTAGGGTAACCCTCACAATTCAGTTTCCATCCCAAGAATAGTCCATGAAGGACTTGATAATTTATAGTTTGTTGTGTACAGTTTGATTTTGCTTATGAATGAGGTTTTTGTCTCATCCCACCTTACGTGAAATGGGAATTTTCCTCAAAAAATATTTCTATTCAGTTGTATGTTTTAGTCTTAAAAACGGGGGCAGAAATGTTGGCACATTTGGCCATTACATGGAACAGTTGGAATATTTTGTTCAAAATTAGCACAATCCTTGGTTGTAAATTTGCAGTTTAGTATTGTAAGTTGATGGGAAGCAAGACAATGGTAAATAATCTTGATTTTGAAGCCTTCTTGGAAAGTAGAACTAAAATTCCAAGTTATTTTCTTGAGTGAAGATTAGAATAAAAAAATAAGGAGGTGATTATTTACTACAAGAAATAATATTGGCAAAATAGACAACACCATGGGTAATGGATTATTAAAAATCGGCTAAGAGTTGGAAGCAAGTGAAGGACCTAATGGACTACCAATAGGTTCTAAACATTTAAAATTATCAAAAGTTGGTTCCCTGATGCAGCAACAGCAAGTTGAACTCCTGACGCAGCAGTAGCAATGGCGGAAGCGGAAACGCGGAATAGGAGGAAGAAGCCTTTGAAGATTGTGACGGCGTCAAACTCATTCGGCTGCGAATAGAAAGAGACATTGATCTCGCACCTCAAATCCAAGGGCATCGTAGCAGAGGACCTCGGAAACGACAAGTATTACATCACCGATGACCGCGTGGGCGGGGACGTGAGCAAGGTGCAGGCACAGTAGGAGTAGTAGGAGGACGTTCGCGGCCTCGTTGCTTACGGAACTAGCATTGGTGCAGCGGTTTTCATGAACAAGCTTCCAGGCATCTATGCCGTGACATGCTCCTCCGTGGATGATGCCCAAAATTGCAGATCCATTAACAACTCCAACGTCATTACCGTTGGTGGAATGCTCACCAATCCTGATGAAGGAGTTAAGATTCTGGATGCCTGGCTCCAAACAGATTTCAAGGCCCCCTATCCCGCCAGTTCTGGACGTTTAAAATTATCAAAGGATGTAAAGGTTTCAGTATTGAAGATGAACAAAAATTCCTGGAATTTTCGAAAGGCATAGGTTACAACAATTGCAGATCCTTACGGAACACACGACAACGTTTCCTAATGCGGCGGCTGAGTCTTCTCCTGTGGCGGTAGTTGCTGGTAACAATTTTTGGCCGAAGAAGATATGTCTTCAAATGAAGAATGCAATAACAATGAGGAAAATGAATATAATCTTTGATCAAAAGAAAGATTAACTACTTCTAGACCCCCAAATGTTACTACGGATCCATCTACTAAGAGAAAATTTTTTGAGACAAGTAGAAGAGATAAGAATAAAGGTAAAGAAAATCAAGTGGAGAAAAGCAGTCCAAATTAGTCTTTCAATAAATGGATAAAGAGATCAAGCTTCATTGGTGATGGAGAATATGATTTGATAGAAGACCTTAAACATGTCAAAGCCAATATTAGCCTCTATCAATTTGATTGGGACCAAAGATGCGCAAATGCTTGTTGGGACTTCAAAAACTCCTATAGCTCATGAGGATGTATTAGATCAATTGTTGCAAATAGGACAAGTAATGACCACCCTATTTGATATCCTGAATGATGTCACTTTAGTACAATCAAACCTCATTACCACCAAAGGGAAGTTGGTCATGGCTGAGA
Organism: Gnetum montanum; assembly: GCA_015680685.1. Lineage (NCBI taxonomy): Eukaryota > Viridiplantae > Streptophyta > Gnetopsida > Gnetales > Gnetaceae > Gnetum > Gnetum montanum. The sequence goes on from MNCI01031671.1 coordinate 55,216, forward strand.
CTAGGGTAGAACATGTTGAAGCAGAAGTGCAACACTTGCAACAAAAGCTATCCACCCTAAGAGCTAAAAGATAGGACCTTGCTCAGTTTGTAGCACCTAACCAGTTGGACCAATTCAAAATAGAGCAATTGAACAAATTGAGCGAAGAAAATAAGGCTACTGAGTAAGAAAAGGAGAAGGCAATCTGAAATGCCTCAGATGCTAACACTTAGACATATTCCCATAAGAAGGCATTAACTAACACATAAGAAGAAAACAAATAGCTTGTTGTAGACAATGCATAGTTGACCACTATAGAAAAGCAAAAGAACATCTTGGAAGAAAGTATCCACTAATTAAGAGAACAATTGGTGAGGGTCAACCAGGACATCAATGCATTGGCCAGAGAGAATCAAACCCTCTTGATGAAGGAGGTCCATGTAATTCTAGAAAAGTCTACAATCAAAATAAGCATGTGGTAAAACCAGGCGAAAAAGCATGAAAAGTTGAAAGAACACTTTTGAGATCAAGTTGGCATGTATAAGCAAGTCAATGAGAAGGAAATTCAAATAACAAAGGCCCACATCGAATCCATGTTAGCACAAAATCTGGATTTGTAGCCCATCACAAATAGTTATGCACTAGTCCATCAAGCAAAAGTGAAGAATAAAGACATGTAGATTGAGGACTTAAAGGAATACATGGCATTGGCTAACCTTAGATATGCCAACCTTTCCATGTTAACATCAGGTTGATTAAGAAATGAATTAGAGTAACAGGTAGCAATCACCTATGCATTATATGAGAAAGAGTTTGTGGATAGAAAAGATGCTTTATAGAAACTCCATGTAGAAAACTCATAACTAAAGTTGATCAAGGCTCGTTATCATGGATAGAAGGATGTCACCTTAGACTTGGCTAGGAGACTAATAGATCATCATGAGTTAAAAGAAAGGGTCAAGGCCTTTAAAGAGGAATGATGGTAGTTTGTGGCCTAGTAAATGAAGGCCAACAAAATGTCTCCATAGCTGCCATACCCATAGGATGTATTGGTGCCAGCACACACCAGTTTAATGGCTTAGATGGTGCATGATCCAAGGGAAGAAGAAAAGTTGCAGATGCTACTCAACTACTACAAATTTTAGAAGCCATGCGACAAAGGGAAGTGACCGATGGAGGAGCCACCGCCTCTGGGAACTACATGAGATTTCCCAATTTTGGGTCTTGTAATGTCGTGTCCAATTTTTTGTAAAACACCACAATAGCATTTAAGAGTTAATTTGTTTGTTTGCTTGAGTTAGTCAATAATTCCATACCTTCCCAATATTTTGTAGAGAACATGTTCCTCATTTTGTTTAACTTAAGGATGAGTTTTCATTTAGTTGTGGAGGGATGATGAGTCATGATTTTGTTAGCTCTAATATCAAATACCCAATATTGGAGCCTCAATATTAGATACGTGATATCGAGTCCCAAGAAACAATGTTAGATATCTAATATCATCTCTTCCATGCTAGCCTATAAATACAACACTCAGGTGCATGGTTGGGACATAGTTTTGGTTGTTAGATTTTAGATAGCTTTTCTTAGATTTTTGATTTTAAATTCTATTGTTTCCTAGTGCATGTCCGCAGTGTGATGTTAGTGATTGTATGACATCCTTATTCAAGTATGACATAATTGGACATATTACATGATCGGAAATAAAGACCGAGATTACTTCCATCATTGCAACATCCACTTAGATTTATTATTGCTTTTAATTGTTTAATTATTACTATTTTCTTTAGTTACTATTTCCATTTATTACTATTTACTATTCCTACCATTAAGCAAAATGAGTATGACTAATCACGAGCGCTTAAGTGTAATTACTTGGTAACCTAATAGTGTATCGTTTGGTAAGCCCAGTGACATATGCTTCGTAATCCTAGCGGTAGTTACACGAAGTCCAAGGTGTGTGCTGACGATTAGGGATAGATACTCATTGCACATAAGCTAGTTTAGATCTTACTTTCCATTGTTAATTAACTTAATTAATTTATCTCTTTATTATCATTAGAAGTAGCATAGGGCTAGATAACATCAATCATATGCCTCACTTTGGATTAGTCCAAGTGGAAAGACAACGAACTGTAATCAAAGCATAATGATTTATATGCACAACTAATCCCATCCATGGAATTTGATAGGATTGTGCATGAACTCTTGTGATTCGTATGGTTGGACGTAGGGGTACATCACCGCTTATCATTTATCTTACACCTTTGTATTTTTACTTTATTAATTTTTTAAAATGTTTATTTTACAACATCATTAGTACGTTTTATTTTTCTTAAATATTTTACAATTTCTTGTATATTTTCCTTTATTTGGAATGTGATTTTCTTATCATGTTTTAATAATAACATGCCTTATTGCCAACTAGGTTTAGTGTGGTTTCATTATTGTGGGTATGTTCTATCTAGTTATTTGATTGTTGATGTCTGGATTCTAGCTTTGAATTTATTACTGACGACTAGGACATGGTTTCTTTTTCATGAAATAAGAAATCAGTCCACAACATCCACCCATCCACAAACTTTATGGTTTTCCTTGTTCTGGAAATGTGCAGTCCCTTTTTCATTAATAAAACTTTAACGAACTTATGACCTTTGTAGTTTCTAGATTTAGAAAGGATTCAAAGGTTTGAATAGGGTGTGACTTCAAGGAGACTCGGTAGTCTTTGTGCCTTTTTTCTTGGTTGCATGTGTGTTTTCATGGACTTCTTACCATTATGTGTCGACCAATATTAAGAAGTTGAATAAGTCTTTGCATGGTATGGTTCCCATATCAAAAAATTGATGAAAATTCAAAGCACATCCCTTAGACAAAATAAATGGGCTACAAGCACTAGTTATGGGACTATAAAGAAATGTTATCCATGCTTGAAGGTTCACTCTAACTAAGGCCCTTCCTCACTTCCTACTTCTCTTTTCTTCTTTAATAAGAAATGGTGGTTGTTTTATGGGAGTACTCTTGTGTCTCAAGGGGGTGGACTAGTCTTATAATGGCAATACGAAGTCACTAACTGTGGTTGGTTTTAGGATGGAGTTCATTAGGTTATTTAACAACAAATCTCACAAGGGACTTCATGTGACTTTAATCGAGAACTCCATTCCACTCTTTCTCTCAACCATCTATGCTTTCCATGTCTTACCTCACTATCGATTTCATGTTCTTGTTTGATGTCTTGGTTTGATGTGTCAAAATTCTTAGGTAGTTTCTTTTGGGTTTTTGTACCTAACTTTCTGTAACCATTAATCATCCATGGGGTCCACAGACTTCTTGGTTTAAATTTGTGCAAGGGCAATAAAAGGCATGTGCCTACTTTGGGAAAGATCCACTTGCATACCTTTTGGTTGGGTTAGTTAAGTCCTTTATCCTTAGACATTTTCACAATCAAATCCTTTTGCGTGCCCCATCAATGACATCTAATTGTGCATATCTTTACAATGTTTTTCAATGAAATCCTCTTTTTATTATTGAGAATTCTTAAACCCTCTTCAAGCATTTCATCATGTTAGACTTTTCCAAATTTAATAAGGGACCGCTTACCCATTTCACTCTATTCTTCAATTTTCCCACTAACACAATTAAAGGAATTAATCCACCATAATCACAACCTAGCCAAGTGTAACCAATAACAAGACGAGGTACTTAAAAGTTATATGTTATACATTGCACACGAATCCACAATTTTGTTGTGATTGTAGTGGGAAGCGTGCACTGGATGTAGGACTATCTTCACCAAGGATGATGTAGTAGCATCATCAATGAGGATCATTCATGATCATTGGATCTTCTCTCTCACTTTTTAGCTACCAAAGGAGTTGGATGTCAGTTTTGTCCAAGGTGTTCAATTTTATTATCATGAACATCCAATTTTGTAAAAGATTGTAAATTTGTACACTCGGGCACTTAGACATTTGACTCAATTTTCATGTCAATTAATAATCCCTTACCTTTCCAATATTTTGTAAGGAACTTGTTCCTCCTCTTGTTCACTCGAGGACGAGTTTTCATTCAATTGTGGGGGTATGATGAATCATGTTTTGTTGGGCTTTGAGATCAGATATCCGATATCAGAGCCGTGATGTCGAGTATCCAATATCGAACCCCAAGATGTGATGTCGGATATTCGATATCATGGGGTATGTGTCGACCTATAAATATAGTGCTTGGGCATAAGGTTTCGATATAGTTTTTTCTTTTTTTGTCATAGCGTAGTAGAGCTCTTGCAGTTTCTTTTCTCCAAAGTTAGAATCCAAAGTGCCTGTAGTAGGAGTCATTAAGTGTATGAATCTTTATTTGAGCACTGTTGTACTTGAGCATGGCAGTTTGTGTATCAATAAAGATGAGCCTTCTGATCAAACCTTGTAGCACATTGGCTAGCTTAATTTTTTTATTCATGCATTTAATGTTTTATGCACTTCCCTTTAATGCTTCCAAGTAATTAAGTTAAAAGTAAGCTAACTAGATTAATAGTAGTTAATTAATTAAGCACATAAGTAAAACCACTTCGAGCATGCATATGACTCTTGGTAACCCTAGAAATGCTTAATGTTTGGTAACCCAATAGTGTTATACATGTTCTATATGTGCACAGAAAGTGGGATCAGATATTTATGTTAGGGTAGTTAATTATTAATTTGCAATTAGATTTGTTAAATTAATTATAAATTGAGTTTCAACCTGTTCTTAATTGTAGACAAATAAAATATAAAAGCATAAAAAGCATGTACCTAAATTATACTTAACCATATCATTAAGCTCTACAAGTATAGTTGAGAAGACAACGATTGGCACAATTAGATTTCATGTCTTGGGACCAGTGTACTTAAGAACTTAAGGTTTGCAGAATTCGACTAGATTGCACGTGAATGCTTGTGATTCGTATGGTTGAGCGTAGGGGTACCTCATCACTCATCAAGTATAGAAAATATTGATCAATCTAAACAAGTAGCGCCTAAAGAAAATTTTTTCTTATATAAAACGATTTATGTTGACTATAATGGTCAAATATTATGTCAACAAAAGGGCTGTAGAATATGCCAAAAATTCTCAACATAGGGTCAATCATTACCAGCAATTACAGCTAGAGTTAGTTGTGAATGGTTGCAGTATGATGAACTATAGTTGTACAACATCTTTATTCAAGTGAATTGTTCCTAGACATAATTCATGACTAGTAATAAAGATCAAGATTGTTCTTTATTATTGCACCATCTCACATACAATAGATTTCAATTTCTATATTATTTACTTTTCCATTATTTGTTAATAAGGGGAAAATAAGTACGACTAGTTTCGAGCATAAATTTTAATTATTTAGTAACCTAGTAGTGACTTTTCTTGATTCACTGAGTGGTAAAGTTACTGGTTAATCCCAATAATAATTATATTAGCCCATGATGTATATGACAAGCGAGGAATGAATACTTATCACCAATAGGCTAAAATAGTTGTATATTCTCATTATCCTTCGTTAGTAGAATTCATATCCATTTTCACTCTATTTTCTATTAGCACACTTAAAGCCATACAACATCATCTGATCATACACCTCACTAAAAATTAAACCATACGTTTTATACTTCGCTAACTCCAAGTGAGAAGATAACAATTGTGAACTTATCAACTTATTAGTACACTTATATTATCTATCCACAGATTATGATCTGGTCACACATGAACACTTGTGGCTTGTATGGTTGAGTGTTGGAATCCTCTACCAGTCATCAATTGGTGTGATTTTAGAAGAAATAACTAAAGTCATAATAGATCTTAGGGTTAAGGATTTCAATGTAGAACTAATCATGTCAAATATAAATAAAATGGAGCTAGAATAACTAAACCAAGCTCTTAAATTCATCTACAATTAAGCAAAATGTTGTAATAATTATTGATAGAGGGCCAACAAATTCATAACATGTAAGATTCTTTTAGCTCATTGGAATTGTTATTTGATAGTTTAAGCCTTTATACTATCAATAAAATCTTCTTTCAATGAATGTATTTTGTTATAACTATTGTAATAATCCAAGATCTGCTATAAAAAGTGATAGGCTTGAGACATGGAAATTTTTGAGCAAAAGTGAGAAAGAGAAACAAAAGACATCTCTAATGATTTGTAAAGATAATGGCTTTCTAAACAAGTTTTAGCTTTTCCAATTTTAAACTTGGAAGTTTTCTTGTGCTTCATTTTAATTCTAGTGATTATTTAGCTTTGACTTTTTGTCATTTTGAATAGGATTCAATAGCTTTGAAATAAGTTATTTTTCTTGATAAACAGTAGCTAAGGGGTGACTTGTTTTGACTTATAAGATTAAATAGTTCTATTTGAGTGTTTACTATAGGATGAGTCTAGCTCGTTATTAGAAATTTTTAACATACTAGCAGAAATCATTCCTTTTTCAAAAGAACCATTAAAATCACAACTTTGTTTATTAGTCTACTTGTAATTAGTGCAATGGGGGAGATAATAAACAGATGGTTTGAATTGTTTTTATTGTCTTAATGAAAGACTACTGTTTTATGTCTCATTTTCATGTTTAAATCATTTGAAAAGCTAAGAATTTGGCAATTACATTACTTTAGAGAAGACTCAATTTTTATTACATTTTGAAAGTGAAAATTTATTTTTTAAAAAATACAATTTTTTTGTTATTGTTGATTTAAGCTTTCTATTCAAGTAAAGTACTCGTTAACTCATCAACTAACCTTAACATTTGTATTACACTTTAGCTCTCGTGATAAAACATTATACATATTAACTTATAAGCTCTCTAAACATCAATTATTTGAAGGTCTACCTGCGTCGGTAAAATCGGAGACCAACAACCTGAAATAAATTTATGTACCAGCCCCACTGTAACACCCTTACATACTAATTTGGAGGCATTATACACGTACCAACCCATTCTCCTTCAATATTATTTGGTATTAATTATACATACCATCGGCAGCGTACTTAATGCTCCTCCCAACAACTTCAGAGTTTGGGAGCGGCAACTTAACATGCGGTTTTAAAAAGTGACTTAACAACCCATCATCAATCAATAGAAGCATGGCTCATGGGCCTGGTGCTGCAGATAAGCATCATTTTTGCAGAGATTGCTGCTGCTCAAACGAGGCAGGGACTGCAGCAGCTCTTTGCAGTTATTTTTGAAAGCCTACAAAGCCTTGAAACCTCTTACTATGTTTTCTTTGGACTTTCCCACATGTAATATAAACGAGAATGAAATATTTAAAAGAATTTAGTATTTGTACATTGGTACCTCTAAAATGGAAGTTATAACAATTATTTATTGTACCTCAAATCATTAATTTGGTTTTATCTATATATTTACTTGAAAACTAGATGAACAATAATAATTTTCTAAAATTTAATATATTTTGCATGTCTTCTAGCGAAGATCAAGGTAGCATCATCTATACATAAAAAAGAAGATTCCCTGCTTGGAATCTAATTTTGATAGCATGACTAACTATCTTGCCCATTGCACAACCATTCTTACGTTTTATTAATAAAGATATCAAAGAGAGTTGGAGAAAGTAGACAACCTTGAATTTTGCTCTAGAATTGAAATTTTTTTCTTTGAATTGTTGTTTGTAATTTCAATAATCACATCCTCATATAATTTTTGAGTTGTTGTAATCAAATCTTGAAGGGAGGCCAATTTTATACAAGCACAATCATAGTTTTATACAGATTATTGAATCATATGTTTTTGCAAAATCAATAAAATAATTAAAGATTTTTTATTAGGTTTTTTTGCAAATTCCATTAAATGTCTAAGAATAATTAAGTGATCAAATTAAAAAACCTAATAAATGTAATTACTTTACTATTCAATGTCAAGCAAGTTTCGAAAAAAAAATACTGATCACTTATGACTTCCCACGAGTAAATTGGAAAAATGATCGTTGTGCAATAATAAATGAATAACGACCTCAAATTAAAATATAATTCATTAACAAAAAAGGATAAAGTCATTGAAGTTACAGTCATGGTTGAACTTATGTTATCATGGTGTCGGAACCATAATGCTTAGCCTTGACGTTGTGGATGATCCGAACGGGTGTCAAACCCCCAATATTTGTAGTATCTTTGATGATTTGCATAGCAATGTTACATGTCGCGACTCCATTGGAATGCAACTAGCTTAGTTATATATATTTATAATATATATCTATAAATTGGCCGATAGAATCTTATAAGATTACAAGTAAGAAGTTCTTTAAGTAAAAAATTTCACGACTTCTGGACGAATAACAAGATTTTAAAACCCAAATTTTCACGCCTTCTGGACGAAGAACAAGATTTCTGTACCTCATTTTTCCTAAGGATGGGTTCTCTGAAAAAAAAATTCCATGAATTAGTGTATGCTCTCACCCTCGGCTCACATTCCAATGAATTATAATATTAATTGCCCATCTTTGGCTCACATTCCAATGAATTATAATATTAATTGTAATTTGCTGATTTTTTTGTTTCAATATGACCCTATTTTCTTGGGGCATTACATTAATGATGTTTTCAACTTTTTTTGAAAATGTGTTGAGGCTTTGTAACCATCCAACAAATCCTTTGTAATTTCCTAGATGTAATTAAAATTTCCAGTTTTTAGTTTTCAATACTAAATGGAAGAAGAGACGATTATATAAACCTTTTGCTACAATATTATATTTTTGTCTCAAATATTCAGTCTAAGGGCAACTAAAAAAGAACATATGGCTCATCTTTAAGATCTCTTGAACCGCATAGCCTACATGTTTTTTTTCTCTAAGATAAGTTTTTCTTTATGAATTTCCTCTAAGATAAGTTTCCAAATACAATTTTTCTTGCCTTCTAGATTTGACTATAAATTTAACTTTGTTAGAACCCGTTGTTGAACAACTTATGAATATGTTTTAGATTTCTTTGTATCTCTTCCAATGAAATATTCAAGTCTTTAATCCTTGTATCCCATCTCGATTTTTGTGTCTTTAAGAACTACTTTAGACTGTTTTAGATAGCTTCAGCTTGGGTGTTTGTACTTTTACCTTTAATTCATCAATTTTGTACCTTTTGAATAACCTCCTATTTTTTAGCACTAAGACTTGGTCTTCAAATGGTGCATCCATAGCACAATAGGATAAATGATTGTCTAAAAGATTTATTTTTTGACCTGCAAAGCCCAAACCCCTAAGGCAACAACTTTTATTCCTTCTGCTATTTTGTCCTTAATTTATTTATCGTGGAGACCCAAGTATCTAAAAAGCAAAGCCTAATCTCTAACATTTTTTAAAATGGTATAAACAACTTTAATCCTCTTTTATTTTGCCCTTAATACATTTATCTCATCAATAATTATTCACATATTATTCACATCCCGACGACCCAAGTATCTAAAAAACTAAAGCATCCAATTATTACTAAATTTTTACTTATATTTATTAAGGCCTCTTGAACCATTTTTAAAATTCCTTTTACTAAATTTTTTGGTTCTATAACTTGGTATTACCTACCAAGTAACATTGGGTTACCAAGCTAAGACTTTTACTGCCAAAATAACAAATCACTATCATTATTATTTTAAGTTAAACTTAATTGAAAGACTTGACCCATTAATCTCCGTTGGTGGCTTCTAGTGAAGCACCTAAAGACAATGGTAATATTAACTTTTTTAACGGTTAAATTTTCACTAATGGTTGCCCCTAGATACTTAAAAAAAGGCTTTCTGGAAAAAGTGAAAAACACCGGAATCGAAAGGTAGCGCGGAAGGGCCCGAACAATTTGCATGAAATTTGAATTTCATTGGGCGGAACCAAGAAAATACCGCATGAACCGAAAATGAAGTAAATCTGCAGCTGAAGATAACAACTGGATGCATCCAGCTGCATTGCTGGAGCAGGCCCGCATCGAAACATGAACATGGGGATTCAAGGTCTGCTGAAAGCAATGAAGCCATACATCAATCCTGTTCATGTCAATAAAAACGCAGGCAGACGCGTAAGAAACTGCTCGTTTCGCCTATTTTAGATTTTAGATTTCAAGTTTCCTACAATATGCATTAGGGCAGACAATTTCTTCTCTAAATCCTAATCGTTTATTCTGGTATCAATGTTTATTCTGCAACAGGTTGGCATCTATGCGCCGGAGATTCGCGATTCCCAAGAAAATCTCACGAATCGTTCGCGGTGGATTCGGGGCACGCGTACTGAAGCGTGTAAAATCCGCATTGGGTACGTAAATTATAATTTTTGGTTCGATTTTTCAACTCTCAACGAGAACATTCATTGTCGATTAAAATCTTACCTATTTTTACTGCAAATCGCGTCAAATCTTACCTGTTTCCTGCAAATTGCATTCGCGTCCAATATCTTTTATTTACAGACGCTCCTCCTATTTTGCCATTGATAGGGATTTGGATGCTTCCGCACTCTCCAAACGCTTTGTTTCTCTTTCAGCTTTAAAATTTTTTGCTTCATTTTCAGTTTTTCATTTGCAGGCAATGACGAAGAAGACGATGAACATTTTTTTTGATGCAGGGGTCTCGTCTGCCCAGTTTGATTTAGGTGACTGAGTAGGAGACTTGCCTTATCGGATTTATCTGTTGATGGTTAGAGAATGAGTTGTTAGCATTATCATATTATAAACTTGTTACCTTTACAGAATGCTCTGCACATCTATCATTCTATACTTTATTATTCTATATTTTTCAGTTTCTATATTTTTTATCATTCTATATTTTTCAGAAAATCGATGCGCAATCTGGACGGGCTTGCCGACCCTACGTAAGCACGCATTGCGAGCGGTTCTCTTGGATCCTTAATTCTAGCTTTTGTTCTTAAAAAATTTGGATGATATTTCTTCCATTTTTAAAATGTGAGCGCTACATGGTTTACCTTTGTAATCTTAGTGCATAATTTTTCCGGTGAACGTTCGCTCTTGGTTCTCACTTGTTATTTTCCGCTTCTGTTGCTGTAAAGATTTCTCTCCATCTCTATCCTGATTCGTGAGCACGAAATCTGCTTTTCTTCCCCTTCCATCTTGCTCTTCCAGTTTGCATGAGAACACGTCTGATCTTTAGTAGTGGATTTTAGTGGATTTTCGTATCAATTGAGTTGCCTATTTTGCTTAGATTTACCTGATCTTTACTTTTCGTTTTAGTTTATTCACATGATTTTAGAGAAAAGATTTTTATTTAGTGGATTGGTTTCGTATTTTTATTCATGGGCCATGGCCATCTCATGTTGCGTCTCTGGTTTCAGGTAATGGCCATGATTTCGGCCAGTCATAAATGCACAACTTGTGGCGATCATTCCAGCCAGTCATTAATGCACAACCTGTGAGGGAAGGGAATCAGTTGATTACAAAACTGCTTTCAGGCCTCTCTCCCTCTGCAAGTGCAAACAGAATAGTTTGAAGCATACATTTGTTCAAAGTTCAAACAAAATTTCAGCACCATATCCTTCCCAAATCTTTTT
>MNCI01031671.1:78780-116426 GCA_015680685.1 Gnetum montanum
TATTATATGGTTATATGTCTTAAAGTGTATTTGCAATCATTCTTTTGGGTTTCAACACCCTTTCCCCCTTACAATTTCAACAACCTTTGACAAATTTATCATCATTGAATTTCACTAAATATTTTTTTATATAATGATATACAACATAGTAAAAATCAATTGCATGTTCATTTATATTTACCAAACGAGAGAGTTGAATAAAATTTCTAGCCTTCTTTTAAGGTAAACATAATAATGAGGTGTTAGCCTAGTGGTAAGACTCTTGATTTGAAAGCTCCAAGTGATGGGTCCAATTCTGGTGGGCAATACTAAGTTATATATCTTGGGGTATATCTATATTACAATTATTTCAAGGTCCAACATCCCCCTCCTTTAAGGTAAACATGTACCTTGCCTATTATATAATAGGGAAAAAACAATTCTACCATACTAACATTACAGGAGGCATCAACAAGAATGCAACTTATTTATATGCCCCTATATCCCTTCATCTACGATGTCAAATTAGCTGAGCAAGATTAGGCTTTCACTATTTTAGAATTAAAACAGTTGGATCAAGACTCCACAGGAAGAGAGAACCTACCGTTTATGCAAGTTTATGCAATCAAGGAGTAAAAGATAAGTATCACATATTTTTATAATGTCCTGTTTTAGAACATTATTGCCACAAATGGAAAATTACAATTAAAAGCTTAAAAAACTTATTTGATGTAGCACCAAGGAAACTTGGTAACTTTATTGATAAAGTGTTTGCTATGCAAGTTACGTATATTTCCTCTATCTATAGGTCTGAGGATGTAATAAAAAACTATTTTAGTTTCACTTTCAATTTCATTATAAGGTTTTTATTTTTATTTTTTTGATAATATAAATTGGACTTGTGACTATTCCTTTTCAATGAATTTTCTTGCTTTGCTTGAAATCGTTCATTAAATCTTCATTGTCTTTATTTTTTAAAGTATTTTCTTTAGGCCATGTGTAGTTGTGATGTGAGGAAACATTGTCGAAATTAAGACATAGAAATTTTTACAGTGAAAGTTAAGGAACATTCTATTTCCTTTCTTACTCCAAACTAGAATTAGGCTAATGTCTTTATCATCTATAATATGCCTTATCTTTATAAGCACTATTCTTGAGCTAATCTCCCTAATATTTTGTTTATGAACAAATAGTGTAAGGGTGCAATAATGATTAACCTTGGCTTCTAGTCCTACAAAGATAAATTATAAATCAACATTAATATTACTTTCTTTATCTTATCATCATCAATTTATTAATGACATTGATGTTCTTCGTTTCTATATCTACTAAATTAACTATTTTTATCTTTAAAATTACTCTTCATTATTATCTTATCACTGTCAATTGATCAATGATGGTATTGTTAACATCCTTGCATCAATCTTTTCATACATCTATCTTCTCTTCATGTTATCATTAATTAGGCTAATGTCATATTTATCATTAATCATCCCCCTCTTATCTTCCAATGTCAACATCATCTAACCTAGCATCACTATCATACACATTTTATTAATATTCTAATTAATAATAATGTTATTAGATTACATTTGTACTAAGGACACCATAGTATTTGTTGTGGTTCAATGACATCTAACTTTCTCATGGATGCAGTCTTGGCCTAATGCAATGAGTATAACCTCTGACTTAATCCCAAAAAGTGTATCTTTAGTGTAGAAATAGGCAAAATGCTAGGGTTTCTAGTTTTAGCTAATGGTATTATGGTGGATGCTAACAAGGTTAAGACAATCATGAACCTCCCACCACCTAAGTGCTTAAAAGACATGTGCTTCTACAAGGAAGACTCTAATTCATTCATTGTTTCATATGCAACCTAACTAATCAATTTTACCCTCTTTCTCATACTAAGAAATCAACTACTTTTAATTAGGACTCAAAATGTCAAGAGGCCTTTGATGCAATCAAGCATGCTCTTACCAACCTTCCAGTCCTTCATTCTCCTCAATTCAATCTCTCTTTATACCTTTATCTCTCTAAGTCCAATCATTCCATTGCAATCATGCTTTACCAATGACACGAAGATGATGTAGATGTTCCTATCTACTATATCTCTCATTTCTTTTTTGATAGGGAGTCACATTACATAGACATAGAAAAATCTTACTTAGGCCTTTTCGTCTAACTTTCTCATGGTTCTTGATGCATTAGCTCAAATGTGAACTACTTTAGATGTCCCATTTCAATACAATGCTTGGGATTCTAAAATTATCATTAAAAAGGTCAAGTCTTATTCCATTCCAAATAATATTGTTTCTTTTTAGGTTTTTGATAACCATAATCATATTTATCAATTTTTATTTTCAAAGTGTGAATTTAGTGAGCAATGTCTTAAAATTTCTCAAATTAATGAAGTATACATATAAAAAAATCATATTTTTAAATAAATTTCTCCTAAAATAGTAACAAGAAAGGCTTTGTTTGATGACTTGCATATCAAAAGAGAAGAAATATCCAAAAATGCAATTGGTAAATACTAGTTAAAATAGAAATAATTCAAATTTAAAATAAAGCACAGCAATATCCTATTAAAATAGGAGCTCACTTACATGCATATGAGACATAAAACTTGATTGATTTATGACATAAATTCACTGATGTATTAGCTTAAATGTATGAGGATCTTAAAAATTTTAATCCTCTCATGATAACACCTAGTATACCTCTTAAGCCCAAAAAAAAACCATTTAGATAAAAACTTAGACCTATTAACCCCAAGATTTAAACATTGATGAAGGCAAGAATTGATAAACTTTTATAATCTAAAATTATTTATCCTATGAGATATTCTAGTTGGATATCAAACTTAGTGTCGATTAGGAAACAAATAGTTGAATTACAATTATACATTGATTTTCATAATCTTAATACTTCTTGTATTAAGAATAATTATTCACTTCCTCTTATGGAGGAACTTCTATAAATTGTGAATGGCACACAAATGTACTCATGTTTAGACATATATTCGGGCTATAATCAAATTCTAGTAAGTAAAAAGACTAATATAAAACTATAGTTACAAAAAAATAGAAAAATTTTCAATTCATCAAGATGCCCTTGGGCCTTATAAATGTTGGTTCTATCTTTTAAAGTGCTATGGATAAAACCTTTGAAGGGTTGATAAGGAAGTCCATTATTATTTATTTAGATGATTTAACAATTTTCTTTAAGGATCAAAATACTCTTATTAGAGACCTTAAAAATATTTTTATAATATGTAGATGATTCAATGTCACTTTGAATGTTAAGAAATCTATTTTAGGTGTTCAAAGTGGTAAATTTCTTGGTGATATAGTAACTAGAGAAGGAATCATGATAGATCCTAAATGGTTAAATGTTATTTTAGAGGTACCTTATCCTATATCTAAAATTAATTTAACAACATTCTTTGGGAAAATTGATTTCATTAGAAGATTTATCACTATTTATGGTGAATTAGTTAAGCCTTTAAATGACATGCTTAAGAAAGATAATAGTATGTGATGAATAATTTTTTGGTAGGCCCTAATATCAGAGTCCAAGATGCATTATTGGATATCCGATATCATGGGATGCGTGCTGGCCTATAAATACAACACTTAGAAGCACAATTCATCATAGGTTTTCTTAGTTTGTAGCAAAGATTTTGCAATTTTCTTTCCCCAGACTTAGAATATTTTCTGAGTGTTCATAGTAGGAGTCAAAGAAGTGTATGGATCTTTAATTAAGCACTAATGTACCTAAGCATGATAGTGTGAATGGCAATAAAGATGAGATTTTCTAATCAAACCTTGTAGAACTTGGAATGGATTAATTCTTTCTTTATGCATTTAATATTCATGCAATCTACTTTAATGAATTTTAACTAAGAAATTAATATTGGCTAAATAGCAACACATAAGCATGACCACTTTGACCATACATTTAATGCTTGGTAACCCTAGTAGTGCTTAACGCTTGGTAACCCAATGATGCTAAAATGTGTTCAGGATGTGTACAAAAAATGGAAAAAGATGCCTATGTTAGGGTTAGTTAAGTGTTAATTAGTTACTAAATTAATTAGATTCATTACACATTAAATTTACTTTTTTCCCAACACTTAGGTGATTAAACCATAAAAGATAAAATGATAAAAATTAAATGCCTTAGTTACACTTAACCATACACTTGCACTTCATGGGTGAAATTAAGAAGACAATGATTGCAATGATTAGATTCACCTCCTAGAAAATGGTGCACTTAAAGAGCTAAAGTTGAACCCCCAAAACCTAGAAGACTCAAAAAATGCCAAATGCAACACAATATAGAGCCAAAGATCATTTATTCACACTAAGAAAAACTCAGAGATACAGTCAAAGACTCAAAGGCTCTTGAGAGATGCTTGGAAGGAATGCTTGCAAGGTGTTATGAGCAACACTTACAATTTCTCTTTCAATGCCTTTCAAGACTAACAAAGGTATCCTTTTATAGGAGTTTTCAGATCAAACTTTATTGTAGGTAGTGCATTTACACAACCACCACACTACTAGATCCTTATCAATAAAGAATCCTAAAAAGTCACTTTACAAAAGTAAAGTATTGTAAAAGCATCACACATCTCCAGGGGAATCATATCCTCCATTAGAATGGACAAAATCATCTTCAATTGGGCTCCATAGATGAGGAGATGGAGGCGGAGTATGAAAGCCAACAGGTGGTCCTTAATAGAGCTAATTCAAAATTTGATATCCAACACCATCATTGTGGGCCTGGATAATCCTTTGGTTAAGAAATTTTAAATTTAAGGACCTTCGATTTTGGATGCCTTGTTCGAAACAATATTTTTTGATGTCATACTTGTTGGAGGTGTAGACATCTCAATAGAAGGCATATCCCCATGGATTAGACTAGTCGATTCTCTTTGTGATACAAGTTGTTAGATAGAAGCTAGGATTATAACCAAAGTTAAGAGCATGCTAGCCTCTTGCTTGAAGATCTCCATAATAGATGAAGTTGCCATGATACTCATTTCTTCTATGAAAAAGATGTTGTGGATAGGTAGAAGCATAATATCTAGGAAAGTGACCAAACTTGTCCCATCATTGCCAAAAGAGTTCATTAGGGCCTTTCCATTTGTTTATTTCAATTTTGAAATGATGGAAAGGATTGGGTTGGTACAATGGCCAATGTAAGAGATTACAGGCAAAATAATAGTCTTTTTCATTAATGGGATGAGGTCCTAGGGCCAGATTGGTCATTTCAACATAAGAAATAATTGGAATTGGAGGAACCATAGGATGATAGACTAGTTGTTTGATTTTGCCAAGATGGTCTTCATTTCTGAAAAATAGCTGTAGGCTAGTGAAATCTTCTCCATGTTGGATTTGGTTTGCTTCTTTTTCAAGGGTTAACATATAAGCTTCATTAGTCCTACATGATCTTAAATAATTGGATGATCGTAAGATCCATCCTTCTTAAGTCAATATATCTACAAAAGAAAATAACAAGAAACATTAATAACTTTAAGTAGAGAGTTGATACTCTCTAGTTAGGAAATCTACTAGACTATTTTTCTTTCCATTTATATATTTTGTACTAAACTCAAAATTAGCAAGAAATAGTTCCCATCTAATTAATCTAGTATGAGAAAAGTTGCTTAAAGCTTTTGAGGAAAGATATTTATCAAAATGTTTTAGGTCGCTTCTGACCGTGAAGTGTTGGTTTTGTACAAACAGCCTAAATTTTTCAATTCCTTTAACAATGGCTATAACTCCTTATGAGTGTTGTGGTAGTTGAGTTTGGCAGGATTAAATTTACCAGATGCAGACCTACATATCCTTATGACCTTATCCTTTTCCTCTTTGAGTGTTGCTTCCCAAAATTCTCTAAATGCATCTATTTTTATGATCTGCTTACCATCATAGGGAAGCCGTAACTTTGGTAACCTGGTGCATTCCTCTTTTATGTGGGAGAAAATGTGGCTATGTCTAGTGGACCAAGGAGGACGATTTTGATTCAGCTATTCATTAAGTAGTTTGCGATCTTGAGCTAGATTTTTGTAAAACACTAAAACATAATTAATGCATCTAAGAAAATGTTGTAATTAGATTTTGTCCTTGAGTTCATTAGGAAAATGCTTAATGGATTCGAGGATATGATTTTGTAAGGCAACAATGCCTTGTGAGATCTCTAAACCTAAAAATTCTATTTTTTCTTTAGCTAGTTGCGTCTTTGTAGGGGATAAAACTAAGCCATTGGTATCCAAAATTTGATAAAAGGTTTATAAACCATAATAAATGGATAAGAACTAAAAATACTATCCATACATTTTTGGAAGATGGAAGGGTTTATTTTTAGTCCAAAAGGTAAAACTGTCCATTCATATAATCCATTAGGCACTGTAAAGGTAGTTTTTCATTGATCTTGTGGTTGTAGTTGGATTTTCCAAAAACTAGATTTAAGATTGAATTTGGAATATATGTGTGTATGTAATAAGCATTGAAATAAATCATCTTTACTAGGGATTGAATGTTGGACTAGTTTGATGATATCATTAAGTGATTTGTAGTTTACTACTAATCTTTTCTTACCTGCTCTACTCTCTTGTTGACAAAGAATGTAGAACAAGAAAACATATTGTTACTTAACTATATTAGGTTCTTTTCTAGGAGTGTTGCTATTTCTTTATCACATTCAAGTTTCAAAGAAGGGGACATCCTAATATGATGTGCTTTGGCCTTAATCTTAACATTATCTTTTAGATCAATGTTGCATTAATGTTCCTTCTTATATATAAATACTGTAGGATCATCATTGGCTAATTTTAAAAGTTTATTTTACATTTCATTGAATTGAGTCTTCATCTTTTCAATCGTGTTGATAATCCATGCAGTATTGCAGGCTTTAGGTTGCCTTTTTAATTGGAATCAAGCTTTATATGAAGTTTTCCTATTAAAAGTATGTCCACCTAATAGAACATGTGTAGATCCTATTGTATAAGGTTCTAACTTAGCTAAGTTATCCATTCCTATGAGTAAATAATATGATTTAATATCACAAAGGAAAACATTAAAATTTATTATCCTATTATTCTTAGTCTTTATGGGAATTTAAGCTTTGTATTCCATAGGAACCTTTTATGTATTGAACGAAACATATGTTCATTATTTTCTTTTCCAAAGGTATGTAGGAATGACTTCCCATCTGGCTAAGGATACTTCAGCTCTGCTATCTATTGAGGCATCTATAGGATAAGCTTTTAGTCCATCTATCTTAATATAAATTGTACATATGGGAAGAGAGGTTTCTCTACTATTATTATTGATTAGGTTAATAGGCATGGCTTGTGTTTCTTCTTGATAGTTTTTCCTTTGATAGCTTTCTTCACTTTTTTCTAATTTAGCAAGCTCATTTAAGGCCCATTGTAGGTATTTTTTGAGTTGAGCAATTCTTTGTGTTCTAAGGAAGGATTCATTCATGAGTGGTGTTTGTTTTAGAAGAGTTTCTTCCTTTCCTATAGATGTATTCTTTTCTATTTCTAGATTTATCTCTTCGTCTTCTTCCTCTATGGGTTGTGAGTCTAGATATTTATGCCATTGTTCTTCTATAGCATATCTCTATTCATCTAATTCTGCCTATTTGTCTTTGATCTTTCCTTTTGAAGACATGATACGGTTGATATCATCTATAGGTTGTTTTTGTAGTTTTGCCTCTAGCTATTCTAATTGATGTTTGATGATCTTGTATGTAGGATCATCTTCAACTAGATCTATGCTAGTGTCATAAGAGCGTTCAGATGCTATCTGTGGTTGTGGTAGTAGTTTGGATCTACAAGTAAATTGGGTATTCATAGTATAATAATAATATGCGTCCAAATCACTACTATGCTCTCTCTCTCCCTCCCTCCCCCTCAAAAAAGAAGGATCCTTATCACTGATAGTGTAGTTAGAGTATTTGTTTGATTCTAAGAGAATATCACTAGGCTCAAAAGAGATAGAAGGATCATCTATGTCATTGTAGTATTTCTTAGAAATATTATAATGTTTAATAAAGTTTACACATCAGCTATGCTTGGTTTGTCAGGACAATTGCGTGCAAAGTGGTTACCTTGGCAAATAAAACACTTTACCTAGCCTTTAGGGAACTTTTGTGTTTGGTGCTTAAACATACCTCTAAACATCTTCTAGGGTTGATCAGATGTTTTCTTTCATGATTGCTATTGTCTATTTGGTTTTCTTCTATATCTAAGATATTTATTCTAATGGGATTTCTAACAACAGCTTTTTTCTTGCCAGGTTGATGTTAGCCATTTATGTTCAAGACAAGCATATGTACAGAAAGATTTTCCTAGTTGTTTATTAATTGATTTAATGATAGATTGAGCAGTTAAAATCATGACATAGATCTTTGTTAACCTCATTGATGAGCTGAACTATGTAACTAAAGCTAGCCTCATTGAGAGTCCTATGTCTATATTTCAACTCTTGTAAATATTTTTCTTCAAATGGAGAAGGCATTGCTCCAATGAGATGTTCTTTAGTAGATTTGTCATGAGTTAATTAACCTTGATAATATCATTCTTTCATTTGATTGTGGAATTTGTTTGTATCCTGAATTCGTTGTAATCTGGCAAAAAAGTACCATTTCCTACATGTAATAATATAATTTTCTTTGTCCTATAAATTCTTTTGTAATTGTATTATGGAAAAGAGTATAGGGACTAGTTAATAATTTCCTTTTTATATTTGCATCAATCTAATTCCACCATCTCCTAAGATTTCTAGTAGAATTAAACACCTTATTTTGGCTAGCATGTTTTGCAATCTTTTTGTCTAGAATGATTTGTCTTTCTATACAACTAATAATTTTATCAATAACATGTTGTTTTTTCCAAGCATATAGTTTTCCATTGAAAACTTAGGTTCTTGTTCGCTAATGGGTCTAGAGGATATTGCTTGGTATTCTTAAGGATCTTGTGTATAGATGGCAAGGTTCTTTAAAATGTTTTTCTCATTGGAATCTAATTTACTTTCAAAGTCTACTATTGAAACACCATAAAAATTTCAGCAACACTTCCAGACAACTTCAGAGCCTCTGAAATGGCTTCAAGCAGCCCACCATGGAGCAAGCAAGGTTTCCCTGGGGCCCACAGATCACGATGGCAAGTTTTGGTGTCAAGAATCATCAGTTTCAAGGTCAAAAAGTGCAATTTTGGCTAAGTACACTGTCTTATGCTGCATAGCGTAAGGATCAGCGTCACCAACTTTTGGAGCCCCGAAATTGAGTCAAAATGACTTGATTTCAAGGGTGAAAGTCATCCTCAGGGTCCACTATTGATAACTATCGGTCCCAGCCTTCAGAAATTCCAGATTTTAGCTCAAAATTGCAAGTTTTGGAGGTGACACTGCAGGTCACGCTGGATGCTAGATAAGCGAGGCAGAGTTAATCCTCCTTGATTTTCTTTGTAAATTTTTATCATTTGAGGGCTTGTCTAAATTATTTGTATTTTCATGGGCTTGAATGACCCACACGTTGTGAGATACATTGAATCTGGTCAAAGAAGACAAATATCCAGCACACATCTAACTCGTGCACAACTATCCAACACAGATACATTGAACTTGGTCAAAGAATGCAACTATCCAGCACCCAGCCCAACCCTATAAATACCCTATCAATTCACATAAACGGGGAGGAAAAAATGGGAGAGATTGGTAACTTTGAAGAAGGACAGAATTTGCAATCCTTGGGTGCTCAGTAAACTTGATTGTTGGCTTCCAAGTATTTCTCATGTTCATCCCATTTCATCGTCACATCATTGCGTCATATCATTCCGGGGCTAGGCGTTTGACTTCCCATCCACACGTGTGCAACTATGCTTTGACCGGTGCATATTCCTATTTAAGCAATACAATACAGTTTCATTATTGCCTTCCATTTACATTATTTACTTTGGTTTATGCTTTGTTTACAATATAGCTCTATTTACACTTTATTCAATATGCTCTGTTTACATTTCATATTGCTGTTTGCATTCCATTTACATCTCATTTACGATAACCCCAGCACTAGCCATAGCTTACTCTCAAGGAAGTCCTTGGTTGATCTACGTGCATACTATCCAAGGCACTCTGCCTTCATTTACTTTTCCAGCTTGTCCTCGGGCGAAGGCAGGGTTAGCTGTGGCTGTCCGATGATCTCTCGGTGTCTATTTCCTTTCCAGCCTTACACTGACGATTTAGGTCAATACAACTATCATGGAATGAGATTCTTCATTTGTGTTTATTTTCCCTTTACCTTTCTGTTCTTTAGAATATCTAGGCTTAAAGGTTTTATGTTGGGAAGTAGGAGAGTCTTGTGTTTATTCCTCCAATTGGGTATATCATACTTTGGTGGTGGAGATGAAGGTTTTGATGTAGTAGGTGTTTTCTTGGGAACTTAATGTTGTTCTATGATTTTAAGTTTTGCATTCATAGACATCATTTTCTGATTCATCTGCTCATTATGTTTATGAGTGGCTTGTATCTCTCTAGTTAATGTATTGATGCGATAGTTCATCAAATTTTATAGTTTAATTATGTTAGAGGGAGGATCTAGACTCATTTTTAAAACAAGGTATGAGCTTGTTCTATCTTTGGTTTAAATGCCTGGGATTCTTTAGGATCCTTTTGATCTAACTTTATTCTTTGGTGTTAGCACCTACTTGTTTATTCATGCCTATTTTTAATAGTTTATCACACTTAGCACAGTGATACTGTGAGTCATATTTGATGGCTGAGGTGTGAGGAAAAGTTATGGATAGACTTTCTATTTTCTTAGTCTCAGCATCTAAGGATGCAGAGTCATATAACACCTCTTCCTTTAATAAGGTATCTAGTTCCACTATTTCAGATAAAGTTGCTCATGGTACTTTTGGAGATTTTTCTAATATTTTATTAACATGATATGTTATACCTAAATCCTTAAAAATCCAAGTTAATCATTATTCTTTTGTTTCTGATTCTAGAAGATCTAATCTTGGAAGTATGAAAGATCTTATAGATGGGATTAACTCTAAGGGATTTCTTATAGGAGGAAGAATCTTATGGCTAGATTCACCAATTTATTTCTCTATGTGAGAATGGGTTTGAATGTGTGAATTTGGGAACCTTTAGATTGACATGATATGTCTTTCTTCCTAAACTATGGTGTGATTTTCTAGGCATAATATGTTCATAGAATTCCTCAATGGTGTCATCTAATTGAGGATAGAGTGTATGGATTGGTAGATCTTCAATATTTATACTAGATCCATACTCTATGTTCTTTGTTCTGCATGAAACTGTTTGGTTACCAAAAGGTAATAAGGTTTTAATAATGATACTTTGGAATAATTTGAAAACTAGTCTAGTACCTCTTGTTGCGTATACACTACCTATTTTTCATATCTAATGGAATATAAGCTATAACCATTAAACTATTATGTAGGTTATGATCTTAGAGAGATAAAGTAAAGTTAGGAATTGTAACTACCAGTGCATCAGATTCAAGATGGCCTTCTATCTAGGTTATAATGGCATCATGAAAGTTCTTGAATCATTGATCTAATAGTGCAATCCAACAAGGATTCTTAAGTTAATATCTAAAATGAGGATGGATATGTATATCAATCTCAGCAATGTGAATGTAATTAGTAGTTATTCAAATGCATATTTTTACTACAATATGAATACCTGATTTACTCGTAGATCCAAACTTCCACCAAAACCACACACAACATCTAAACACTCTTATGACACTAGCATAGATCTAGTTGAAGATGATCCTACATACAAGATCATCAAACATCAATTAGAACAACTATAGACAAAACTACAAAAATAACCTATAGATGATATCAACTATATCATGTCTTTAAAAATAAAGATCAAAGACAAAAAGGTAGAATTAGATGAACAGAGATATGCTATAGAAGAACAATGGCATAAATATCTAGACTCGCAAGCCATAGAGGAAGAAGATGAAGAGATAGATCTAGAAATGTAAAAGCATACATCTGTAGGAAAGGAAGAAACTCTTCCAAAACAAATACAACTCATGGGTGAATCCTTCCTTAGAACACATAGAATTGCTCAGCTTAGAAAATACCTACAATGGGCCTTAGATGAGCTTGTTGAATTACAAAAAATTAAAGAAAGCTATTAAAGGAAAATTTATTAGGAAGAAACACAAGCCATGCCTATTAACCTAATCAATAATAACAGTAGAGAAACCTCTCTACCCATATGTACATTTTATATTAAGATAGATGGACTAAAAGCTTATCCTATAGATGCCTTAATAGAAAGTGGAGATGAAGTATCTTTAGCTAGATGGGAAGTCATTCCTACATACCTTTGGGAAAGAAAATAAAGGAAATATGTTTTATTCAATACATAAAAGGTTCCTATGGAATACAAAGCTCACATTCCCATAAAGACTAAGCATAATAGGATAATAAATCTTTATGTTTTCCATTGTGATATTAAATCATATGATTTACTCATAGAAATGAATAACTTAGCTAAGTTAGAACCTTATAAAATAGGATCTACATATGTTCTATTAGGTGTATATACTTTTAATAGACAAAATTCATATAAAGCTCGATTCGAATCAAAAAAGTAACCTAAAGCTTGCAATACTACATGGATTGTCAATACAGTTGAAAAAATGAAGACTCAATTCAATGAAATGCAAAATAAACTTTTAAAATTAGCCAATGATGATCCTACAGTCTTTAGATATAAGAAGAAACATTGGTATAGCATTGATCTAAAAGATAATGTTAAGATTAAGGCTAAAGCACACCATACTGGGATGTCTCGTTCTTTGAAACTTGAATGTGATAAAGAAATAGTAATACTCCTAGAAACGAAACTAATACAACCAAGTAACAATATGTTTTCTTATGCTACATTCTTTGTCAACAAGAGAGTAGAGTAGGTAAGAGGAAAGAAAAGATTAGTAGTAAACTACAAACTACTCAATGATATCGTCAAACCAGTCCAACATCCGACCCTAGTAAAGATGATTTATTTCAATGCTTTTGACATACACACATATATTCCAAATTCGATCTTAAATCTACTTTCTGAAAAATCCAACTAAAACCATAAGATCGATGGGAAACTACCTTTACTATTCTTGGTGAATTATATGAATGGACAGTTTTTCCTTTTAGACTAATAATAGCCCCTTCCATCTTCAAAAAATGTATGGATAGTATTTTTAGTCCTTATCCATTTATTATGATTTATATTGATGATATATTAATTATGAGTAAAACTCCACAAGAAAATTTGCAACATTTAGAAACCTTTTATCAGATTGTGGATAACAATGGCTTAGTTTTATCCCCTACAAAGATACAACTAGCTAAAGAGAAAAAAAGATATTTTAGGTTTAGAGATCTCGCAAGGCAATGTTGCCTTACAAATCATATCCTCGAATCCATTAAGCATTTTCTTGATGAACTCAAGGATAAAACCTAATTACAACATTTTTTGGATGCATTAATTATGTTTAGGGTTTTACAAAAATCAAGCTTAGGATCACAAACTACTTGATGAATATCTTGGTCAGAATCCTCCTCCTTGCTCTATTAGACATAGCCAAATTATCTCCCACATAAAAGAGGAATGCACCAAGTTACCAAAGTTACAGCTACCCTCTAACAGTGACCTAATCATAAAAATTGATGCATCTAGAGAATTTTGGGGAGTAACACTCAAAGAGGAAAAGGATAAGATCATAAGGATGTGTAGGTATGCATTTGGTAAGTTTAATCTTGCCCAACTTAACTACCACAACACTCATAAGGAGTTACTAGCCATTGTCAAAGGAATTGAGAAATTCAAGTTGTTTGTACAAAACCAACACTTCACGGTCAGAAGCGACCTAAAACATTTTGATAACTATCTTTCATCAAAAGCTTTACACAAAAAGGATAAGATCATAAGGATGTGTAGGTATGCATTTGGTAAGTTTAATCTTGCCCAACTTAACTACCACAACACTCATAAGGAGTTACTAGCCATTGTCAAAGGAATTGAGAAATTCAAGTTGTTTGTACAAAACCAACACTTCACGGTCAGAAGCGACCTAAAACATTTTGATAACTATCTTTCATCAAAAGCTTTACACAAAGTTGCTCATACTAGATTAATTAGATGGGCATTATTTCTTGCTAATTTTGAGTTTAGTATAATATATATAGATGAATAGAAAATAGGCTGGCAGATTGTCTCACTAGAGAGTATCAACTCTTTGCTTAAGGTTATTAATGTTTCTTGTTGTTTTCTTTTGTAGATATACTAACTTAAGAAGGATGGATCTTATGATCATCCAATTGTTTAAGATCATGTAGGACTAATGAAGTTTATATTGCAACCCTTGAACAAGAAGCACATTGGATCCAACATGGAGTAGATTTCGCTAGCCTACGGCTATTTTTTAGAAATAAAGACCATTATGGTAGAATGAAACAACTAGTCTATCATCCTATGGTTCCTCCCATTCCCATTATTTCTTATGTTGAAATGACCAATTTGGTCCTGGAACCTTATCCCATTAATGAAGAAGACTATTATTCTACCTATAATCTCTTACATTGGCCATTGTACAAACCCAATACTTTCCATCATTTTAGAATTGAAATAAACAAATGGGAAGGCCCTAATAAACTATTTTGGCAATGGTGGAACAAGTTTGGTCACTCTTCTAGATGCTATGCTCCTACCTATCCACAACATCCTTTTAATAGGAGAAATGAGTATCATGGTGACTTCATCTATTATGAAGATCTTCAAGCAAGAGGCTAGCATGCTCTTAACTTTGGTTATAATTCCATCTTCTATCTAACAACTTGTATCACAAGGAGAATCAAATGGTCTAATCCATGAGGATATGCCTTCTATCGAGATGTCTACACCTCCAACAAGTACGACATCAAATAGTATTATTCTAAACAAGGCATCCAGAACCCAAGGTTCTTAAATTTAAAATTTTTTGATCAAAGGATCATCCAAGCCCACAATGATGGTATTGGATATCAAATTCTGAATTGGCTGTATCAAGGACCACCTATTAGCTTTCATGCTCCTCCTCCATCTCCTCATCCATGGAGCCTAATGAAGATGATTTTGTTCATTCTGATAGAGGATATGATTCCCTTGGAGATGCATGATGCCTGTACAATACTTTACTTTTGTAAAGTAACTTTTTAGGATTATTTATTGATAAGGATCTAGTAGTCTAGTGGTTGTGTAAATGTAGTACCTATAGTAAAGTTTGATTTGAAAACTCCTATAAAAGGAGACCTTTGTTAGTCTTGAGAGGCATCGGAAGAGAAATCGTAAGTGCTGCTCATGGTGCCTTGCAAGCATTCCTTAAGAGCCTTTGAGTCTTTGATTGTATCTCTGAGTTTTTCTTAGTGTGAATAAATGATCTTTGGCTCTATATTGTGTTTCTTTTGGCATTTTTTGAGTCTTTTGGGTTCTGGTGGTTATAGAATTTGACCAGATCATTGAGTGAATGCTAGTGATTTATATGGTTGGGCATAGTGTATACTTGCTACTCATCATTGACATCGTTGCTAAGGACTTTAGTTAGCTATGTGCACTATCTAAGACTTAGTGGAAATTATTCAAAATCATTGTAATGAACCTTAAAGTTGTAATCATTCAAAATAATAATAATAATTGTAAAAGAACATTGGTATTTTCTTCCAATCTAAAGAAGTCTTCTTTTCACAGGGATGATTCTCCATTGAGGTTCGAGGATGCATCCAATTAACAAAGGAATGAATGGTCAAATATGCTAGTTCTCTAACAATGTTGAGTGGTATATACTCATTTCGATGAGTATGTGCCAGATTTCACCTTCATCCTACATCGAGATGATTAGTTGCAGTGGAGGGACATGGAGGGAAACATTGTGTTGCTGCCTAATCAATCAATTCCTACAATGCTACACCAATCTCTTATGAGGTTGGTCATCCAAGGGCTCAATGTTGAATACATTGTGTAGGACCATGACTATCAATATTACCATCCCATTGAGGCACAATGTGAAAGATATCAACAATAGGAGAGGCACCATGAAGCTTTGAAGGGGAAATGGTTCAATAACCCCTTGCTTTTACTAGGCTAAAAAGATAGTGAGGATCCCTTCTCTTGGGGTTCTCAATTCACTAACTCTCCTTCCCTTGGTTTTTACAAAGGGGGATTGAACTAGAAGTTATAGTCCACTATAAACAATCCTAGTTCAGGAAAGAATGGGTCCTATGATCATGGAGGATCCAAAGGTGGGAGCCATGGTAGGAACAAGGACAAGCATCATGATGATGATCATGGCCATGACCACAAGAGAGGAGGTGGTAGGCATCATGGTAGTGCAAGTCTTCTTTCCTCTTCATCTTTGTCATCCTCTTCTTCCTCCTCTAGCTTTGCCTGAAGCCATAGAGAATGCAACTATGATGAAGGTGATCAATAAGATAGAGATGATTATGAGACCCATTGAACTAGTTAAGACCAGGGATGTGGGAAATCAAGGAAGGTCCACCACCATGAAAGAAGGAAAAATAAAGAACATCATGGGCATCATGATCATTACAAAGGCTATGACCATGATAAGCCTTTTCTTGCAACTTAAGACATGCTAAACATCACAAAGGCAGTAAGAATTCTAACAAGGCATGTAAAAGATAATAGAATTAAGCAGTTGGATATGAATAATATTCCCAAGTTTGAAAGGGGATATAACTCAAATCTACAAAATCATCTTTAATCCTTTTATGATGCCTGTGCCTTAGAAAACATGGAGAACAGATGATAGAAATTGAAGTTGTTCCCAAGGATTCTCATTAAGGAAGCTAAAAGTTGGTTTTGGTCTTAAAGCCAAAATCAATCCATCATTGGAGTATGATGCTTGAACTCTTCAATGACAAGTATCAAACGTACTCTCAAGTGTCTAACTTGAGAAAGTAGATCCAAGGTTGGAAATAGGAAACACATGAACCCTTGGATGTAGCCATAAATAGGTACTATTCTCTTTTGCACTGATGTCCTATTCATGGTTATTCTCAAAGGATGTAGCTCCGCCATATCATATATTAGCTCTATATAGAAACACGGAGAGCTCTTGGGGTCTATGCCTAAGGGATAATTTTAGAATTAAGAGCCCATTAGATTTAAAGGCTGGTTGAGTAGGTTGCTAAAGAAGAAGGAGAGTTTAGAAAAAGGGAAAGTGTAGAGGGGTATAATCAGAATCCTTCCATCTACAAAAGAGAAGTTCAATTTGTGACATTGAGGAGGAGGCACTAGTTGATGAGATGGTGCAATGAAAGACCTTGCCGATATAAAAACCTATTTTTGAAATTTCAGCCAAGGTAGACAAAATGTGGAACTCTTTGGATGAAAAGTTCCAAACCGCACTAAAAATAGTAGAGGAATCCAAAGAGCAAAGTAGTGATCATGATCACAAGAGAAGAAAGGAAGCTGAATGTGCCTACCAAAGGGGTAATGGCAAGGCTACTACAGTAAAGGAGGTTGTGGACTCTTAATTAGATGATGATGGTGGATGTGACATTTGCCACAATGAATGTCCTAAGGGATGTTGCCCCATTATGTCACACTTTTAGGAGTTTAGGGTGTATGCTCTAAATCCTAGATTGGCTAGAAGGCAAGCACCTAGAAGGTTGCCTTATCCTCAAGGTAATCTTAGGTAATTACACCAACAACAAGTCTACTATTTGAGTGGAGCTCCACGACAACCTTATGAGTAGTACCAGTAGTGGTAGCACCCATAGTCGNGGGGGGGGTGCGATGCTACCACCAAGGCATTAGTACCCTTATTGGTATCCTGATTCATATGGGTACTATGTTCAGCAACCCATTTCTCCATGTGACTCTTCTAGTAATGCTTCATTTCAGCATCACTACTATCCTTCTAAATACTACAAAGCTCACTCTCCAAAAGGGGAATCCCCATTTTTTCACTACCCTCCTCCTCCTTCTGCACATGTCCATCCACCCTCAACTTAATTACCACCTACTCCATCAATGCAGGACAAAATTCTAACCTAGCCACATTAACATAACACCATAAGGACTATTAACTTATAGTTGGATCCTTAGTTGAGTGGCTTGAAAAAAAAATCTTGAAAAAGATCATTCTTTTGAATAAATAGTCCTACAAATCTCCCATAGACATATGCAACCAATACCCCTACTTCTCCCTCATCCTTTGCATCTACATCCTTCAAGTCTTGTTTAAACCAAACACCTCCCAAAGTGCATACTATCATGTTAACTGATGTATTAACTATTTGGATTAAGATAGGCCACCTACCCAAGAAAATATATGATCTTGGGAGTCCTCTTATTTACTTGTAAATTGCTAGGAATGAGCCTTTTAAGACTTGGTTTAAATTTGATTTTTCATGAGATGTACAAAGCCTAGAACTTTCCTCCACTTAAGAAGAGTAACATTTATCTTAAGTTGGAAAATTAGTTCATCATTGTTCCTTTGGGACTAGTGGAGGACATTATGATCACTATCTATGATTGCTCCTATCCTACTGAATTCTTGGTGATTTGTGTTAATAATTTCAATGGGGAACTTTCCAATCATCATGGGAAGCACTTGGTTGAGAACCATTAATGCACAATTGGAAATCAAAGATCTCTCCTTAGAGATTTCCAAGGAAAATGCATTAGAAAAGAAAAAAGAAGAAGAGAGTGCCATGAGTCATGTACAATGATACAAGGTGTAACTGTGTGTAGAAACTATGATCCATAAAAAGTACATCCATCACAACATGCAGTCAATATACAGATGTGTTTGAAATTCAAAGGTTCCTATACGTAATAGCCACAAAATAGGAGGGAATCTAGTGGTTAACAACTGATCCTTATAGTAGCTGAACACTTTACATAGAACCAACTAAGAGATTGACAAGTGCCTATGTTGAAGGAATGGATGAATTAGAGTAAGTTCCTTGCCAACTCTTTGATGAACCTAATGATAGTTATTGGGGAGCATTAGAGATTCCTGAGATCTTTAACTATGAGCCCCTAGAGTTGAAAACTCTACCTAATAGCACGGAATATGCTTTTATGAATAATGGAAAGTCAATAATAATCAATGCCAACCTTACTCCTGAAGAAAAAGAGAAGTTGTTGAAGGTGGTCAAAAAGTGGCCAACAGCCTTTGCTTGGTCATATCTTGAACTCACTAGAATTGATCCAAGGATATGGTAGCACTACATTTATATAGATCCTTCCATGAAGCCAAAGAGGTAGCCATAGTGATAGTTGAACCCCAGGCTCAAGCATATCATCAAGGAGAATATTGAACAACTTCTCAAGGTAGGGTTCATCTTTCCCATTGTAGATAGCAAGTGTGTTAGCACACTAGTGATAGTGCAAAAGAAAGGTGGCAACTACTACAAAGGAAATAATATGCACACATATTTATAAGTGATGGTCCCTAATTTATTATTCTTACATATAAAAAACAAATGAAGTACAAAAAATTATTAAATGTATCTTATCAATATAGTTTAATTATAAATTTTAAAAAAATTAAGACAATGTAACCTTTTTTTATAATGGTTTTGTAAACTAGGTCTACATACCAAATATTTTGGGAGGTGTCACTGCTCAATTGGTAATATTGAAGTGAAAATGACCTCAAATTAAAATATGGTTCATTGAAGAGAAGGGAAAAGGAATCAAAGTTATAGTATGAAATTATGCTATTATGCTTTTGTAATAGCAATACATAATCGTAATTTTATTGTAATAGTAATCCTTAACGTTGTTGATGATTTGAACAAGTATTAGACCCAAATATTTCTCAAATGGTTGACGATTTGCACAACAATGTCATGTGTGTGTGGGCATAACAACTACCTTGGAATGAAATGGAATGCGAAAATAACGCATTGGAATGGCATCTGAACTTATCTGGGGGATTATGATTTCTAGGTTATGTATTTTTGATTTAGAGCTTCATACTACAATGGCTTCCCCCTCCTCCTCAACCCTAACAACTCTGTATGTTCTATATCTTTAACAGAATCTCTCATTGAGTTATAATAATGTAGTATCTTAAGCACTAAGTAATAATTTAAACTTTTGCAAGTTTCATGTCCATTTAAGGTGGCAAATATGCATGAAGAAAATTGAAGGCCAATTTGGATAGATCAAGAAAAGATCTTGACCTAAATTAGATGTGAAATGATGGTATAAAAGACATGGAAAATATGGGTGCATATAGTGATAAATTCAAAACTAGCTTAGTGGATGTGCAAGCACCTATATATATTTATTATGATCATGATTAATGGAAATGTACTGCCTCATTGCTTGGTTAATTTGCAAAAACATGTGAATCGCTCTCTTTTTTAATTATCTTTTATTGTAATGGCTTTTGATATGTAATTAATTTTCTTTGATTTATTATAAATCTTTTTCTTTTTTTTATCTTTCCCACTCTTTATTTTTGTAACTTTACATCTATGAATTTCAATTTTTTAATCTATTTTTGTTCTATCAACTATATAAAGAACTATAGTTAATAAAAATTAAACATTCAAAATTTGTATATAAGTAACTAAAAAATTATTGTTTTTATCTTATAAACTAAGGTTAGAGTTTGGGAAAGAACATAAATAAGGGAGTAGGTATGAAAGTACAAATGGTGAGAGAAAAGTTTAGGAAGTATAGCAATAATATATCAAGAAAGGTTTGTGTTCTTAGGTTATTTTGAAAATTAAAGAGATTTCCATTGTTTCCCAAACTAAGGTTTTCCACAAAAAATTGTATGTGTTTTTACTTTTATTTTTTTCTTTTTACTAATTTAAATTTCACCCTTAGTAGTAATTTTCTAACAACTAATGCACTTTGAATATTAAAATACTAGGAAATTATAAAAATCTACACAACCATATCATCTCTAAACTTGCTTTTATCCATAATCAATAAAGTTACTAAAAATTGAAGTTTTGACATTTGGGTTATAACCCTTCCTGAAAAAAAGTCGAATTTATAGTTAAATATATGTTATCTAAATTAGCAACATCATTTACATCCATGTAGCCAAAACATTTGAATTATTATTTCCAAAATATAAATAACTAAAATGTATCCTTTTAGGTATCTAAGAATCAACTTCATATCAAGTCAATGGTTCCAAAAATAATTGGTCATGTATATACTAATAATACATACTACATATACTCTATTTGGACAAGTACATATCATAGCATACATTAAAGATCCAACAATAAATGTATAGGAAATATCTTTTACCTTTGCACTTTCTTATTTTGGATTGGGATAGTCTTTATTAAGCATCATCACCTAAAAGCTCAATACTCATCTTACTAATGTGAGGGTTGGAAGGGTCAGTGGATGAAAAAAAACCTAATCTCTTTTAAGTAGCTCCATCCAGGCTCAAACACAAGTCTTACAACTTGAGAAATAAACACCGTACCATCACTTCAAATGATGTCTTTCTTAAATAATTAGAAATGTCATAACATCTTTTTAATATACTTACTATGCTATAGTTGGAATAAGCAAAGATTTGGAAGCCATTTTGCAAGCCGAGTATTTGAAGTTTTGTTAATCTTGAGGATTCCTAAGGAAGATATTCTGGTAGAGAATTTTTTGACAAAGAATAATTTGAATATGGAGAATACCAATGTCTTTGAGACTATGGAGAGAATGTAAATGATGCTAAAGATTTTAATTTTATTTTACATAATGATTTATTTGAATCTCTATGAAAAATATCACTACTTGATATATCCTTCTAGCTTTATTTACTAGACTAAAAGTTTTATACCAAATAATAAAGTTATTCTTGAACACTATGTACTTCTTGTTTTGCATGACTATTATATTTCTCAATCTTGTTTCATTATTGAACTTGCAAATTTTGAAATGGTTAAGAAAGCTTTGGATTTTATTGCTCAAAAGTGAAAAGTAAATTTAATTCCAATAAATTTAATATTTCTTATTAAATTAAATTATAAAATCTTCAACTTATTTTTTAAATTTTTGAAAGTGAAATTATTAGTAGCATTGGCACAATCCTTAAAATAAAGTTGCAAAAATTATTAAATGATCATAAGGATATTGATGAGCCATCATTTGCGTGCATCGACGAGATCCTATCGACATGATCCCATCAACGCAATCACGTCAACACATGGTTTGTTGCATTGACATGTACAAGTCGATGCAATGTCTTGCCTTACCTATAAATACATGCTTACCTGCTACATTTATGGCATCCAATCATTAGTTGCTAGTTGAACTCTTTCATTTTTATCTTCCTAGAGTTAGAATATTTTTAGAGTACTTGTAGTAGGAGTGAGAAGTGTATGGATCTTTATTCGAGCACTAATGTACCTAAGCACTTCAGTGTGAATGACAATAAAGAAGATCTTTCTTTATAAGCCTTGCAACACTTGGACTTAGCTTAATGTTAACTTAATGCATTTATTATTCATAAATTTTACTTTAATGCATTTGATTAATTAATTAATAGCAATTAATTAACAAACATAAGTACAACCACTTAGAGCACCTGTTAACACTTGGTAATCCCAGTAGCACTTACGCTTGGTGACCCAATAGTGTTGCAACGTGTTCAAGATGTGTACAAAAAGTAGGAATAGATGCTTATGTTAGGATTAGCTAAGAATTAGTTGGTTATTAAATTAAATAAACATTTAATTACTTATTTTTAGCACTTAGGAGAATTAAACAAAAAACATAAAAATGATAAAAATTATATGCCTCAATTAGACTTAACCATACCTTTGCAACTCACAAGTGAAACTGAGAAGACAATGATAATGTTCATTAGATTCACTACATAGACCAAGTGTACTTAGAGAACTAAAGTCTATGTAATTTGACTAGATCACTTAGTGAATGCTAGTGATTCGTATGGTTGAGTGTAGGGACTACTTGCTACTCATCATTGGCACCATTGTTGAGGACTTTACTTAGCTACATGCACTACCTAGGAGTTGGTGATATTATATAACAACATTGTAATGAGCCCTAAAGTCAACATCATTACGAATAATAATAATAATAGAAAAATCACACTATTTCTCTTCCAATCTAATATGGCTTCTTCTCACAGGGAAGATTCTTTGCCACCATATGAAGGCAGTTCCAATCAACAAAGGTGTGAAGGGTCAAAACCACCTATGCCCTAGCAATGCAAAGTGGTTTATACTCATCCAAATGAGTATGTTCCAGACTTCACCTTCATCTTGCACTAGGATGAATAGATGTGATGGAGGGACATGGAGGGTAACATTGTGTTGCCATCCAATAGATTAATTCCTGTGATGCTACTCCACACTCTTATGAAATTGGGCATCGTAGGGCTCAATGCTAAAAACATTGTGAAGGATCATGAATATTAGGATAATCATCCCACTGATGTACAAGGGAAGAAAGATTTGCAAAAAGAGGCTCACTATGAGGCATTAAAGGAAAAATAGTTCACAAACCTCTTATTCCTACTAGGCCAAAAAGAAGGAGAGGATCCCTTCTCTAGGAGTTCTCAAATACAGTGACTCTCCTCCCCTCTTTTTTGATGAAAGGGACCTTAACAAAAATTTATAGTCCACTATAAACAATCATGGTTTGGAAAAGAATGGGTCCCATAACCATGGGGGCTCCAAAGGAGGGAGTTAAGGCAAGAACCAGGACAAGCACCATGACAAAGATAAACATGATGATCATGAATGTGACTAATGAAGAAGGAGTATTAGGAACCATTTTGGTGCTAGTTCTCCTTCCTCTTCACCTTCATCATCCTCATCTTCTTCCTCCTCTAACTCCAACTAAAGTCATAGAGGATGAGACCATGATGAAGGTGACCTATGGGACAGAGACGATCGTAGGATCCATTAGAATAGTAGAGACCAGGGGCATGGGCAATCAAGGAAGGACCGCCACCACACAATAAGGGATAACAAAGGGCATCATGGCCATCACAGTGGCTATGAATATGATGAGCCTTTGCTTGTAATAAAAAACATGTTGGACATTGCAGAGGTCGTGAGAATTTAAACAAGGTATGTGAAAGATAGCAAAATCAAATGATTGGACATGAAAAATATCTCCAAGTTTGAAAGGAAATACAATTTAGATCCACAAAATCATCTCCAAGTCTTTCAAGATGCTCGTGCCTTGTAAAACATTGAGAAAAATGGCAAAAGCTAAAGATATTCCCTACGATACTTATCAAGGAGGTTGAAAGCTAGTACTAGTTCTTAGAACCAAAATCAACCAGATGATAAAGTATGATTCTTGAGTTCTTTAATGAAAAGTATCAAACATACTCCTAAATGTCTAAGCTAAGGAAGTAGATCCAAGGGTGGAGACAAGGAATACATGAATCCTTGGATGCGACTATGAGTAGATATTACTTTCTATTGCACAAATGTCAAGGCAATGGTTTTTCTCAAAGGGAGTAGCTCCGTCATATCATACATGGGCTTGAAAAAAAATGAAGAGAACTCTTTAGGTCTATGCCTAAGGGAGACTTTTAGAATTAAGAGTTCAATAGATATAAAGACTGATCGACTAGGTGGCCAAAGAAGAAGATGAGTTGAGAAAAAGGAGAAAGTGCAGAGGAGTACAACTAGGATCCCTCCATCCATAAAAGTTAGGTCTAGTTTTTTGACAACAAGGAGGAGGCACCACTTGATAAAGCTGTGCAATGTAAGACCTTTCAAATACAAAACTTAGTTTTCAAAATATCATCTAAGGTAGAAAAAATGTGTAATTATTTGGACAAGAAGTTCCAAACTTCTCTTAGAATTACTGAAGAGTCTAAAGAGTAAGGTAATGATCACAACTAAAGGAGAATGAAGGAATTTAAACAGACCCAACAAAGAGGTAAGAACACTGCTACTACCATTGAAGAGGTTGTGGAGTCTAAAATAAATGATAATGGTGGGTGTGACATCTACCAACACAAGGATCCTAAGGGATGTTACTCCATTGTGTCACACTTATAGGAGTCTAGGGTGTATGCACTAAATCCTAGATTGGAGAGAAGGAAAGAACCTAGGAAGTTGCCTTATCCTCAAGGTAACTATAGGCAGTTCCACCAACAATAAGCCTACTATCTCAGTGGGGCTCCACCTCAACCTCATGAGCAATACCATTAGAGGAAGCACCCACAATCATGGGGATTCCACCACCAAGATAGCAGTATCTTTACCAATAGCCAAATCTATATGGGTACTATGTTCAATAGCTAATTTCTCTACATGACTCTTCTAGTCATGCATCTTTCCAACACCACTACTACTCTCCTAGGTATTACAGAGCTTAATCTCCAAGAGGGAAATCCCCATTTCCATTCTATCCTCCTCATTCTTCTACATATGTACCTTCATACTCAACTCAATTGCCATCAACTCCATCTATGCAAGGCAAAATTCCTACCCAACCATAGCAAAGAAACATCACATGGGTTGTTAACTTATAGTCGAATCCCCAACTAAGTGGTTTGGAAATAAATCTCGAAAAAGACCTTTATTCCAAACCAGTAGTCCTTTTAAGCCCTCACTAACACCTACAGCTAATGACCCTACTTATCCTTCATCCTTTACTACATCATTCAAGAACCCTTCAAAATAAATACCTTCCAAAGTGCATACTATAATGTTAACTCATGAAGTCACTAATTAAATAAAGGCTAGCCAGCTTCTTGGGAAAAGATATAATCCTAGGAGTCCACAAATTTACTTGTAAGTCATTGCGAATAAGCCTTGAAAGGCTCTTTTAGATTCATGTTCTTATGTAAATTTAATCTTCCATGAAATGTACAAAGCCTGGTACTTGCCTCCTCTCAAGAAGAGCAACATTCATCTTGAGTTGGCAGATTAATCCATCACCTTTCCCTTGGGATTGATGAAGGACATTGTAACCATCATTTGTGAATGATCCTATCTTACTAACCTCTTGGTGATTCATGTAGAAAACTACAAGGGGAACTTTCCAAGCATCATGGAAAGGGCTTAGCTGAGCATAATAAATGCACAATTGTGAATCAAAGACCTCTCCTTGGAAATTTTTGAGGAAAATGATTTTGGAAAGATCGAGAGAAAACACATTTCATGCATCGCATATAGTGACATAGGGTGTAACTACGTGCTAAAATTATGAACCGTGAAAAGTACATCAATCACAGCATGTAGGTAGTGTGCCGATGTAAAAGAAATCCAAAGGTATCTATATGTAGCAACCACAAAATAGGAGGATACCCAATGGCTAACAACTATATTTGAAAGTAGCTTAACTTTGTACATGAAATAGAATAAGAGCCTTACAAGTACCTACATCAAAGGCATGAATGAGATGAAGCAAATCCACAACTCACTGATGAACCTTATGATACAAATTGGGGAGAGTTTGAGATCCATGAAATTTTTTAATATGAGCTCGTTAAGTTGAAATCTCTCCTAGTTGGAATGGAATATGCTTTCTTTGAAAATGGTAAGATTGTTATTATCAATGCCAATCTTGCTTTTTCTTAGAAAAATAAGTTGTTGGAGGTGGTCAAAAAATGGCCAATAGCCTTTGCTTGGTCATATCCAAAACTCACTGAAATTGATCCTAGAATATGCCAACATTGCATCTACATGGATCCTTCCATTAAATGAAATAGGTAGCTATAGTGATGGTTGAACCCCAAATTAAATAAAATCATGAAAGAGGAGATTGAACAACTCCTCAAGATGGGGTTAATCTACGCCATTGTGGATAGCAAGTGGGTTAAACCATTTGTGATGGTGCCAAAGAAAGATGACAAATGGATAATTTGCATTGATTTCAAGCTGTTGAACATGGCAACATACAAGGATCACTTTCCCTTGCCATTTGTGAACCAAGTGTTGGATACCATTTCTAGGCATTGCTACTACCACTTTTGGATGATTATAGTGGCTACAACCAAATTCACCAGAAATTAGGCCAAAACAACATTTCACAAGCCCTTGGGGGACTTTCACATATAAAAAGATGTTATTTAGCCTATGCAATGCCCCTGTCATATTTCAATACCTTATCTTGGGCATCTTCCAATAATAGATTGGTAGCGAGGTGGAAGTCTTTATGGATGACTTCTCCACCTATAGGGCTACATTTGAGTAAGCCTTGGATTATCTTGAGCAAGTGCTAAAGAGGTGCATGGAGACAAAAATTAGGCTTAACAAGTAGAAAATCCACTTGATGGTCCAAGAAGGCATTGTATTGGGGCAAAAAATTTTAGATGTGAAAAAGTGAACCTTAAAAAACTAAGGGTCATCCAAGGAATTACCATACAACTAGAAATAGTTAAAGATGTGAGGTCATTCCTTGTACACACTAGCTACTACCAATAATTCATTGAGAATTTTGCTAAGATTGCTAAACTGTTGCTGGAGCTAACAAAGAAAGATGCTCTATTCATTTAGACTAAGGAATGTGAATTTGAATTCCAGCAACTCAAGCAAAAGCTTGTAGAAACTTCAATTCTATGAGCACCTGATTGGTCCAAGCCCTTTCACATCATGAAAGATGCATATAATTATGCTTTGGAAGTCATGCTTACATAGTTGGACAATCAATAATGTTCTTACTAGTTCCACTACATAAGCAGAAGCATTGTGGGTCCACAATTAAACTACATCATAATGAAGAAAGAACTAATGATGATGGTGTTTACATTGAAAAAATTTAGACACTATGTGCGTATGTACAAGGTGTTTGTGTACAAAAATCATAGTGAAATCTAGTTCCTAATGAATAAGCTAATGATGAGCCCCCATGTCATACAATGACTAGTGATCCTATAGGAATTTGGTCTTACCATGGTAGATGGAAAGGAAACTGAGAACGTGGTTGCTGACCATCACATCCCCATTTCCAAATGATGTTGCTACCTAAAGAAGATAATGCCTTTTTATAACAAGTGTTATTGTTATCTTAACAAAGACATGAAAGGGTAGTTGTAATTAAGACCTGAAAGGACATGTTATAATAACACATGTCTCTCAAGATGACCTTTGGGGATTTACCCTAAGGCATTTATACCCAGGGTTAGAGGTCATGCCAGCATGGAGTGGTGAAGTTAGTGTAGGCAAGTCATAGGAAGCCAAGTGAAGTAGGACAAGAATTGGATTAGTCATTCCTTCTAGCCAAGTTATAGGCCTAACTGTGGTTACAGTGTTAGATTGCCTCTTAAGGGATAGATGCCAAAGGAAGAAAACCCCAAGAAACACTCTAAGATCATGATCCAAATATGTTATTCCNCTAACCACTTGTCTCAGTTGAGATGGAACAACAAAGAGGAGGAGAGCTCACTTTTAGACTAGTTTCCTAATGAACTCCTCTTTACTAGTGCTTTAACTAAACAAATTCCTACTACAACTAACTAGTACAATGCCATTCTCAACTATTATCTTACTCAAAAGATGACATAGGATTGGGAAAATAGGAAGAAATAATAGTTTCTTCACTAAGAAAAATGCTTCATGGAAATCAATGGACACCTTTACAAGATGTGTGTCAATGACCTAGTTCGATGGTGCATAGCTGATGCTGATTAACTAGGCATGCTCCAAGATGCTCATGAGGGTCCTTGTGGAGGTTGGTATGCTGGGAGACACATGGCCATTAAGATTCTCATGGTAGGGTATTATTGGCCAATACTTTTCAGGGATGCTCACCACTTCATCTGCTCCTGTAAACGTTGCCAACGTGATGGTGGAATGACCACCTATATGA
This sequence comes from Gnetum montanum, assembly GCA_015680685.1. NCBI lineage: Eukaryota > Viridiplantae > Streptophyta > Gnetopsida > Gnetales > Gnetaceae > Gnetum > Gnetum montanum. The sequence goes on from MNCI01031671.1 coordinate 107,616, forward strand.
AGGGACCTCAATAATGGATCTAACCACTAGAGTCGTTCAATATTTGGGGCATTGACTTCATGGGTCCCATCACTCCCATGTTGAATAAAAAGGAATATATCACAGTCACTATTAACTATTGTATAAAATGGATGGAGGCTGTAACTATCATTGATTACACATCTTCTAAGGCTATTCAATTTGTACAACAATATGTTGTAAATAGGTTTGGAATGCCATGTGTACTTATTTTTTATAATGCTACTCATTTTATAGGTACTACCTTTAAAAAGCTTATGCAATTCTTAGGGGTTGAACATAAATTAACAACACTCTACCATCCCCCAAGCCAACATTCAAGCAGAGGTTATAAATAGGGAGATAACAAAAATACTAATAAGATTAGTAACTGATGAATCGTGGTTTGTCAAGTGCTGATATTAGACCCTTGATATCGGATACATGATATCGTGACTCCTGTGTGAGCCTATAAATACACATTTGGGTGCACAAAAATAGAGTTAGTTAGTCAGTCAGTTAGAATAAGTGTAGAAGTAGATTTTTTGTTCATTTTTAGTTCCTCTCAACCCTTTCCCCAGTGCATTCCCACAGTGTGATGATTGTAATTGTATGGAACCTTTATTCAAGTGTGACGTACTTGGACACGCACATGATCGACAATAAAGATTGAGATTACTTCATCATTGTAGCATTCACTTAGTTTAATTATTTTTGTTATTTATTTATTTCTTAAATTAATACTTATTTACCCTCAACTCCTATCCCTGTTATTAGATGTAAAATGAGTACAACTTAATCATGAGTGTTTAAGTGTGACTGCTTGGTATCCCAATAGCATACCTAGGCCATGCGCTTAGTAATCCCAGTAGTAGTACACGAGGTCCAAGATGTGTATAGATGATTAAGGACAGATGCTCATCGCACTTAGGCTAGCTTAGATTCTCTTCTCCCATTTCCTCTTAGCTTAATCAAAGTTACCTTCCATTGCCTCTAGGACTAGCACTAGTTTAGGACCATATCATACACCACACCTTGGACTAAACCATATGTGACAAAGCAAATACTAGTCCAAGTGGGAAGATAACAAACTACAATCAATGAGTAAATATCTAGATACCACAACTAGTCCATCTATAGAGTTCGATCAGATCATGTGTGAACGTTCATATTCGTATTGTTGAGTGTAGGGGTACCTCGCCACTCATCAATAACTATAGGAGGGATTGAAGCACAAAACTTAATGATGCCCTTTGGGCCTACTACTCCACTTGAAAATTTCCTATTGGCTACTCTCCCTATGAGCTTGTGTATAGTAAACTACCAACNAAATACTAATGAATCTTAATTTACTAAATGAGAGCTAACTGGTAGCACTATCATCTAACAAACTACACAAGAAATTCAACAAGAAATGACATGACCTTAGAATCAGGAAAGTAAAATTTCAACTAGGAGATAGGGTTCTATACTAGAACCCCACACACATACCACAAAGCAATAAGTTCCAAACATTGTGGAAGGGGCCCTACATTATTTATGAAACATTTTATTCTAAGGCCATGTTAATATATAAACCTAAAAGCCCAAATAAGAAGTTACTAGTCAACATGCAACAAATAAAACCTTTCCATAAACTTAAGAAAGCCAATGACCAAAACAATTCAACATATGGATATGCATGCTCAATTTTTCGAATCTCCTTCTTCTAACTTAATCACGATGGAGATGGTCATCCATGCTAATAAATTAAAGTGGCTACTCAGTTTTTCACTTTTTATTTTTCACCATTTTTAGTATATTTTTTTCTTTCTTAAATATTTTCCAATTTTCTTCTATATTTTACTTTATTTCATTTGGATTTCTTTTATGCTTTTATGATGCTTTGTTTCTCTTCTTTATTGCTGCTAGGATTAAGTGTAGCTATAATTGTTAATTGATGGTGGTTTGTACTATAATGTTATTTGATTTTTAATGTTTAGATTCTATCATTGAATTTTGATGTTAATAATTAAGACATGATTTATTTTTCATGATAACAAGTAGTAAGTCCACATCATCCACCCATTCATATGGTGGTCCCTTGTTTTGGAAGTATCAGGTCCCCTCCTTAATGAAACTTTTAAGGAACTTATGACCTTGATAGTTTCCAAACTTGGGAAGGATTAAATGGATAGACAAGGGTGTGACTTCAAGGGGATTTGACACTCTTTGTACTTGCCTACCCTCTTGGATGCATAAGTGTTTTCATGGATTTCTCACCATTCCATTGTCGACCAATAATAGGAAACTAAGTCTTTTCATGGTGTGGTTCCCATCCAAAAGAAACAATAATGGAAATTCAAAGCACAACCCTTAGATAAAATAATAGGCTACAAGCACTAGTTATGGAACTAGAAGTATATGTTACCCATCCCTAAAGGTCCCCTCTAACTAAATCTCACCTTACTCCTTGCTTTTCTTTTCTTCTCTTTTAGGAATGGTGATTGATTTGTGGGAATATTCTTGTGCCTTAAGGAGGTCGATTCGTCCTAGAATGTTGATGCAAAGTCACTAAAAGTGGTTGGTTTTAATTTGAACTAAGGATGGATGTTATTGTGTCATATTAACCAAAATATTCAAAATGAACTTCATGAGACCACTATACAGGAGTTTATTCCACTCTCCCCCCTCATCCATCTATGCTTTCGATATCTCACCTCGTTGCCTCTTTTCATGTTTTATTGAATGTCTTAGATTGATAAGTCAAGGTTCGTAGATAGTTTCTTTGGTGATTTGGTCCTTAACTAATTATAACCATTAGTTATCGATGGGGCCCATAGACTCCTTGGTTTGAGGGCATGCAAGGGCATCACAGGCATGTGTCTGCTATGGGGAGGACCCACTTGCATAAACCTTGGTTTTGCTACTTAAGTTCCTCATCCCTTAGGCATTTCTGCATTCAAATCTTTTAGGCTTCACATTGATCACATCCAATTGTGCACTCCTTCATGGCATTTCTCCAATCATTCTCCCAATTAAATCTTTTTTTTGTGGATTATCTAGTCCTCTTCATGTATTTCATCATGTTCTAGGCTTCTTGGGCTTCCTTTGGACTCAAATTTCATATTAAAACTTTCTATTTTTTCCTTAGTTTTTAATGATAAAAATTTTCTCTATCCCCTACATCGATGGGATCCCATCAATGCAAGGCAAAAATTCTATAAATAACATCAAACACTTAGTGAATTTTTCTCATTTACTCTCAAATGAGGAAGGAGTTTTTGCAATTTTCAAAGCTTAGCATCTTCCAGAGCCCATATCTTTCAAAATGCTTGTCCGATTACCCTTGTTTTTCATTCTTACACCTATTGGAGATAAGCTCTACATCATGGGGCCCACAAACCTTAGGTTTTTGACAAAAAAAATTTCAAATTTTTTCTAACTTTCACAAAGTTTAACTAATAAAATAATATTAAAATCACTAATTTATTAGAGTTAAACCTTTCCAATGAATTTTGGTAGATATTAAAATGAAATAATAATAAAATAATCAAACATACCATGATCACAACTTAGCCAAGTGTAACTCACCTAGAGAGATAAGGTACTCAAGTGTTATAAAGTTACACACCAAACACTAATCCTTAATCATTTTGTAATTATAGATGACATCAAGACCTAAGTGTCTATAGGAAGGAAGACTGTCCCAACCAAGGGACAAGTGGCCTAGAACAAGAAGCAGCCAACAAGAACAACCACATGAGTAGGTGGCCAAAACCCATGCAAGGGGACCTCTTCAAGAAGAGCCTAAAGTGGAATCTATCCATCAACTTCTCTAAGCTAAAATAGAGTAATTCCAATAGGGTGACACACTAGGACCAAGGCCAAGCCTCAAGGTCACATTGACAGATGCTTGCCTTAGTAAAATCTAGTTTAGGGATATCCAATGTTCAATTCTCCAAAAATTAAACATTGGTACATTCTGACAATTTGCCCTATAAGATGTCAAAACACAACTTTAAAACTCTCCCATGTGGCCCATCATGACTTCCAGTGGGGAGTGGTACATGGAAGAGACATATCTCTTCTAGAAGTATAGGTAGCTAGACATCACTTTGAAAATTAAGGACATTAGTATGTCCAACTCAGTGAAGGCCATCTCTTAAGCCCTTGGTTTGCCTAAAACTAGGCCTAATTTAGTAGAGATCTTGACACAAGTGGACCTAGAGGTCAAAAAGAATTAGGTCCAGTAGTGCTATGGGGTGGGCTGCAAGGAATATGGAACACTCACAAAGGTAGAATGTACTTATTTCATAGTGACCTATCACCTCAATCTGATAGTGAGGCTGAACAAGATGACAACTTTCTCTACCTATGTGTGCATTGCTCTAAGTGGGAAGTTCCCTGTTAACCTTCCATAACTATTCTATCTTGAGATAAAGAAGTGATTCAAGGAAAATAAGCATGGAAATAAGGCACTCCCCTTTCCATGCCTCATCAGAAGATTATGCAAAAGGGGAGGAATAGCCCACTATTCCAATGACACACTTAGACATGATCTTGTCATTTCTTAGATGGAAATGATGAATAATAAGGTCCTTTTCATGACCAAGAAAAAGAAGGAGCTACCACCACCACCCACTCATGAAATAACATTGGAGGCTTGTGCTACTATGAAGCACATGCAGAAGCTCTGTGAGCAACTCTTGTAACAACAGCAAGCTAGTCCGAGTGGTGATCCATCTATCTACCAACCAGCCGTCAATCATCTAAATGAGATAACTTGTACTATAAGTTGGTTGAAGAACATGACACCAACCTTCTTTACCCAAAGAATCTAGGTGCTCGCATGCTCAAATCCTAATGCCCAAGAGGTAACAATGTCCATTTCTAAATAACAACAATTTCCATAAATTTCTGGAAATACCACTACCTCTTTAATGCACCTAAAGAGAGGTGATGGGGCAACTATTCTGGTGATACAAAACCAAGGATAGGAAACAGTGGTTGAGCTAGTGACTAATTGAGTGGGCGAAGCCCTCAATGTTCTTGTAGTATCTATGTTGGATAGTCCTACACTCAAAGATGTGCAGATGTCTGCAAGAGCGGCCAATAGGAGATTCAGCATAACCCAACATGAGGAGTTTCTAGAACAACTAGTGAGAACCCAACAATTGATTTTGTAGGTCATTACTACCTAGTCAGCACTATTGGAGGTAAGGGGAAAGTGCATCATTGCAGAGGCTCAACTTGAAATAGCGAAAGCTGAGAATCAATTCTTGGCTACAAAAATTGTAGAACTTAGAGCCCACCTCATTGATCCCATAGTACTCAATTAGGCTATAACTAGGGATGAAGCTTTTTAATAGCTTTAGTTCAAACTTCAAGATGCTGAGTACACCAAGGAATTGACAATCTTTGACTAGTCCTTAGCAGATGTCCCTATCTACAACATTCAAAAGGACTTGTCAAAGGTTTTCCAACAAAACATAATTTTAACCAAGAACAATCATCACCTATAGAATTTTGAGCTCTAGAATTAGAAAATGGTTGAATACATGAGACAACAACAAGAGCAACTTACTAAGGCAACCATGGATCTAAGGAGGTTGGCAACAAAAAATTATAATCTCTTGATGGAGAAGGTCTATCCCCTTCATCAAAAATCTATAATTCAAATTGTTGCATGGAAGAGTAAGGCCCTTAAATTCGAAAGGGTCAAGAACCATTACATAGACCAATTTTTCCTTCAAAAAGAAATTAGTAAAAATAGAAGAAACTAACAAAGGAAAAGGTGAATGAGGCCCTCCAACAACTCCAACAAGGAGGTGATGTGTGGTAGCCCATCTTTGATGGGCTAAATGCATACAACAAGATAGAAATCTACCTCAAAGAGCTACAAATCGAGGAGATGATAAAATACATGGAGCTCACCAACCTCCAATAGGCAAATTTGGCAATGTTGACTACCATAGGGCCATAGTCAAATTTGAAGAAGTAGGTGGCCAACTTGTACCTATTGTATGAGGCTAAGTTCAGGCATCACAAGGAGACTAAGTAGAATCTAGAAATGATAAATGCTGAACTCGATGTTTTCATATAGCACTTCACTGATCAATGGTCAATAAGCCCAAATGATAAATGACTACCAAGAACTATAGAATGTAGTAAAGGCATTTGATGTTGAACACAAAAAATTTGTAGCCTAGTTTATCAATGTAAAGGAGTTGTTCCCTACAATGCCCTATCTATGGGATATTCTCATATCAACCCACATTGGTGATGTTATGTGGCCCATGTACAATCCCTAAAGTAAGAAGGAGAAGATGAAAGCATTGTTGAATGTTTTCTATCTTCCACCAACCATTGCAACTGTAGTCGAATAGCCATAGCCATAGCCTCAATCACAATAGCTATATCCAGCAAAGGTAGGAAAAGGTCCTTCAGCACCTCAAAAAACTCACCTCCTGGGGTCATTTGATTTTTCTTCCTTGTCTTCAAGTTGCCAAAGGAGTTGTTCTTGAAACACCACCAAAATTTTCTTGTTGTAACCATTTTTCATCATGTATTCTTCACCCCATGAAACCCATAGTAAAACTTCATTGTAAATGTGAAGATTGTAACCCATGAGGGGAAATCTCACATGGGGCTGAAAATGCCTCATAAGTGGTCAAAGCCTCATTCCCCAAGTGAACAGAGTCACATAGTGTCTATATTTAGGCTTGGGGGGTCAAAATGCCTTTTGAGATGCCAAAATGGCAATTTGATGGGTTTTATGGGGGTATATACTTTTCTATGCTAGAAAAACCTATAAGGGATAGATCTCACCTACCCCTAGCATGGAGGGGTATGGGTCACCTACTCCCAACATGGAAGGATAGACCTTAGTGTGAATGGGTATGGTAACATCTACGCTCAACATGAAAACTTCACCCCCAACATGGAGACTATATGCCCAACATGGAGACTACATGCCCTAGTGTAGAAGAAACATGAACCAAATTTCATCATCCATTGACTTCAACATTGAAACACCATTAATTTCAGCTTAATACTTTGAATGGAAATTTATTTCTCCGCGATTCAAGGATGGAAGCCCAATTAAAGCAAAGCTAACACAAGTAGCAGGTTGGCAACCATGATTTAGATTATTCAGGCCTCGAAGGCGCCCTGCACTGGTTTCCATGGCCGTAGCAGCAGCACACGATTTGCTCCACTGGCCGTGCGCAGCCAAGCACTATTCACGTTGTTTCGCGCACCTCACATGCTTCGTGCATAGAACGTCGCTCACCCTGCCACCATTGTTTTCCTCTTCTGCAGATGTCGCGTTGATGACCCTGCAAATGCTGCGTTGTTGATTCTGCCATCTCTGTTCCTGTGTTGTTGTTGTTTTCTGTCGCTGCTGTTTCCTGCCTCTCGCTGCTGCTACCTCCTGTCGCTGCTGTTGCCACCGCGTTGTTGATTGTGCCACGTTTCTGCTCCTGCCACCCCAGCATCGCTGCCTCCTCCTGCTGTGTTGCGCCATCAGCCGACTGCCGTGTTGCATCTGTGTCTGCGCTGATTCTGGCCGCCGCATTACTGCTTCTGCCTTTTGCCGTGCAGCCACCTCGCTCTATTTGCTGCCTCTCCTATGCTCCCGCCGACTACTGCACCTCCACGTTGTTGTCCTGTGTTGCCTTGCTGCTGCATCGTGCTTGTATGTCACTGTCTCTGATCCTGCCGTGCCACGTTGTTGCCGTGCCTACCGTTTCTGTTTCACTGCTGCTGCGCTGCTGTTCCGCCCCTGCCGCGTCACCAATCCTACGCTGCCTCCTGCCGCGTCCCCGCACTACTGCATGCGTCCTCTGTGTTCCCGCCACCTCTCCACTGCCATACTGTCCTCCGCTGACCGCCGCCAAGCCTGCCGTCGTGCCTGCCGCATTGCATCTATCTGCACTGATTCCCGCTGCCACGTCACTGGTCTCTTTGCCGCTGATGCTTCGCTACTCCCGCTGCCGCACCGCCGCCTCTGTGCTCTCCGCGTTGCTCCTCCTAAGCATGCCGCGTTGCACCTCTTGTGCTACTTGTCTGCCATAGAACGCAATTGTTCCTGCCGCTGTTGCTGTTTTTTTTCCCTGCCGCCGCTGCTGTTTTTTATTTTTCTGTCTCAATCCTTCCCTGCGCTGCCTTGCCGCATCGTCGCTCCCCCTTGCACCGCCGCATCACTGACGTCACCACTTCTGCGCTGCCGTTGCCATGCCTGCCACCCCTCCGCTTGCCTCGCTGCTCCCACTGCCATGTTGCCTGTGCCGTCGCTGTTTCTGTCCGCTGCGTCGCTGATTTTTTCCGTCGCTCCTCCTGTGCACGTCGCTGTTCCTCCTGTCTGCCTGCGCTGCCGCAGACTCCACATCATTGCAGACACCACCAGGCATCGCCGGCATCACCGGCTGTCCTCCCCCCGATGATTAAAAAAAAAATTTCACCAAACATTAGAGAATTCCAATTTTCAGCCGACCAAAANAGATTGGAGAAATTGGCGATTCCGAAGGAGGACAAAACTTGCAATCCTTGGGCCCTCGGCACATCCGATTTTTGGCTTTCAAGTTCTTCTCACATCGTTACATCATATCCTTCCGGGGCTAGGCGTTTGAGTTGCCATTCACACTTGTGCAACTACGCTTTCACCGGTGCATATTTTTCTAAAACAATATAATACAGTTTCATTATTGCCTCCCATTCACATTGTTTAAGTTCTTTTTATGCTTTACAAATATAACTTTGTTTATGCTTTATTCATAATCCTGTATACTTTATTTACATTTCGTATCATTGTTTACATTCTGTTTACGATAA